>JAVIAB010000107.1:4966116-5041116 GCA_032433765.1 Megaustenia siamemsis | reverse complement strand
AAAACATGAGAGCGGTATGACAAAAGTGTAGACCCAAAACAAATAAGGAGAGAAAACATGAGAGCGGTATGACAAAAGTGTAGACCCAAAACAAATAAGGAGAGAAAACATGAGAGCGGTATGACAAAAGTGTAGACCCAAAACAAATAAGGAGAGAAAACAAGAGAGCGGTATGACAAAAGTGTAGATCCAAAACAAATAAGGAGAGAAAACAAGAGAGGGGTATGACAAAAGTGTAGACCCAAAACAAATTCTGAATGTTGTTTGAGGCCCCTCGGATTGCGTGACCCTAATCTGTAGATTATAGGTTAATTCGGCCCTGCTCCTGGTGTTTGCATAAAACAGACACCAAGAGACATCCTAGCATATCCAAGGAACCAGTTTCAATGCAGTCACCAATTTCCCATATCCGCTCCACCACTTCTTGCAACATTTCGCAAATTGCATCGGTAAATTTTGTTGACAAGGTCGCTCAGTAGACATTCTCTGCACAAGCGACATTTCAAAAACTCCTTAGTTGCCTCTTACAATAAGCGCAGACACGCAGTTGATTCCAGAATAGACGCCGCTCTCAAGTAGCTGTCATTATGTTGGACTTTCAGGAAATATATATATTTGTGGGGTCAAAACAGGCTCCATCACGAATTAAGAGGCTATGGTTTTTCATGAAATTGTACGAATCCACTGAGGAGCGACAGCATTGAAATCTAGTAGACTTAGTTTGACATGAAATGTCTATTTGAAGTCTGTCCATGATAGTTGAACTGAGAGTGATATGGTGATTTGTAATGGTGCAAATATGAAACTATTAATTTATGAATTAATTTATTATGACGTAATTGAGTCGCATGTCCTTTGCAGAGCGTTGTTATCGCTACGGCCCGTCTGAAAGAATCCCTGTCTCTAACCAGATCTCCCACAGAACGTTGCTCTCATCACAGCCAGTCTGAAAGAATCTCTGTCTCCAGCCAGATCTCCCACAGAACGTTGCTCTCACCACAACTCGTCTCAAAGAATCTCTATCTCCAGCCAGATCTCCCACAGAACGTTGCTCTCACCACAGCCAGTCTGAAAGAATCTCTATCTCCAGCCAGATCTCCCACAGAACGTTGCTCTCACCACAACTCGTCTCAAAGAATCCCTGTCTCTAACCAGATCTCCCACAGAACGTTACTCTCACCACAGCCAGTCTGAAAGAATCTCTGTCTCCAGCCAGATCTCCCACAGAACGTTGCTCTCACCACAACTCGTCTCAAAGAATCCCTGTCTCTAACCAGATCTCCCACAGAACGTTACTCTCACCACAGCCAGTATGAAAGAATCTCTGTCTCCAGCCAGATCTCCCACAGAACGTTGCTCTCACCACAACTCGTCTCAAAGAATCTCTGTCTCTAACCAGATCTCCCACAGAACGTTGCTCTCACCACAGCCAGTCTGAAAGAATCTCTGTCTCTAGCCAGATCTCCCACAGAACGTTGCTCTCACCACAGCTCGTCTGAAAGAATCTCTGTCTCCAGCCAGATCTCCCACAGAACGTTGCTCTCACCACAGCTCGTCTGAAAGAATCTCTGTCTCTAGCCAGATCTCCCACAGAACGTTGCTCTCACCACAGCCAGTCTGAAAGAATCTCTGTCTCTAGCCAGATCTCCCACAGAACGTTGCTCTCACCACAGCTCGTCTGAAAGAATCTCTGTCTCTAGCCAGATCTCCCACAGAACGTTGCTCTCACCACAACTCGTCTCAAAGAATCTCTGTCTCTAGCCAGATCTCCCACAGAACGTTGCTCTAACCACAGCCAGTCTGAAAGAATCTCTGTCTCTAGCCAGATCTCCCACAGAACGTTGCTCTCACCACATTCGTCTGAAAGAATCTCTATCTCTAGCCAGATCTCCCACAGAACGTTGCTCTCACCACAGCCAGTCTGAAAGAATCTCTGTCTCTAGCCAGATCTCCCACAGAACGTTGCTCTCACCACAGCTCGTCTGAAAGAATCTCTGTCTCCAGCCAGATCTCCCACAGAACGTTGCTCTCACCACAACTCGTCTCAAAGAATCTCTGTCTCTAGCCAGATCTCCCACAGAACGTTACTCTCACCACAGCCAGTCTGAAAGAATCTCTGTCTCTAGCCAGATCTCCCACAGAACGTTGCTCTCACCACAGCCAGTCTGAAAGAATCTCTGTCTCTAGCCAGATCTCCCACAGAACGTTGCTCTCACCACATTCGTCTGAAAGAATCTCTATCTCTAGCCAGATCTCCCACATAACGTTGCTCTCACCACAGCCAGTCTGAAAGAATCTCTGTCTCTAACCAGATCTCCCACAGAACGTTGCTCTCACCACATTCGTCTGAAAGAATCTCTGTCTCTAGCTGGATCTCCCACAGAACGTTGCTCTCACCACAACCCGTCTCAAAGAATCTCTGTCTCCAGCCAGATCTCCCACAGAACGTTACTCTCACCACAGCTCGTCTGAAAGAATCTCTGTCTTTAGCCAGATCTCCCACAGAACGTTGCTCTCACCACAACTCGTCTCAAAGAATCTCTGTCTCTAACCAGATCTCCCACAGAACGTTGCTCTCACCACAGCCAGTCTGAAAGAATCTCTGTCTCTAGCCAGATCTCCCACAGAACGTTGCTCTCACCACAGCTCGTCTGAAAGAATCTCTGTCTCCAGCCAGATCTCCCACAGAACGTTGCTCTCACCACAGCTCGTCTGAAAGAATCTCTGTCTCTAGCCAGATCTCCCACAGAACGTTGCTCTCACCACAGCCAGTCTGAAAGAATCTCTGTCTCTAGCCAGATCTCCCACAGAACGTTGCTCTCACCACAGCTCGTCTGAAAGAATCTCTGTCTCCAGCCAGATCTCCCACAGAACGTTGCTCTCACCACAACTCGTCTCAAAGAATCTCTGTCTCTAGCCAGATCTCCCACAGAACGTTACTCTCACCACAGCCAGTCTGAAAGAATCTCTGTCTCTAGCCAGATCTCCCACAGAACGTTGCTCTCACCACAGCCAGTATGAAAGAATCTCTGTCTCTAGCCAGATCTCCCACAGAACGTTGCTCTCACCACATTCGTCTGAAAGAATCTCTATCTCTAGCCAGATCTCCCACAGAACGTTGCTCTCACCACAGCCAGTCTGAAAGAATCTCTGTCTCTAACCAGATCTCCCACAGAACGTTGCTCTCACCACATTCGTCTGAAAGAATCTCTGTCTCTAGCTAGATCTCCCACAGAACGTTGCTCTCACCACAGCTCGTCTGAAAGAATCTCTGTCTCCAGCCAGATCTCCCACAGAACGTTGCTCTCACCACAGCTAGTCTGAAAGAATTTCTACCTTTAGCTAGATCTTCCATTTCTTCTGTTGTCGAGTTCAAGGTCTCTTTGGCGTCATGAAACCACCCTCTTCTCGGACTGCCCCTGTCTCGTCTTCCCATTCATGTATGTGTCAAATAAAAATACATAAATACAAATAAACAACTATCATCATAATATCTCACACTGGTTGCCGTAGACATTAGTGTCCTTCCATAATGTTCTATCCACAGTGCTTCTGATCAATTCTGTTGCTGACTGTTGTTTATGCCATGACACCAAGCTATCTATAGTATATTCTCTCTCTATCGTCCGCGATATCTCTTTACCTGGATTTTGCCAGTTATAACCAAGTATTTCAACTTTCCTCTTCACATGATGTGTTCGAATAATGTTGACTGTTTCTTTCTGATGTTCTATAGCAGCTCCCTTTTTGTGTTGTCCTCTGAGAATTTCCTCATTGGTCTTTTTAGCTGTCCAGGGAACTTTCAACATTCTTCTGAGAAATCCCATCTCTGTGGATTCTAATCGTCTTTTCGTTTGTTTGTCTACTGTCCATGATTCGCTTCTATAGGTCAGACTTGGCTCTACAACTATACAGAAACAAGAACAGCTCACCAACAATTGCATGTTTTCTGAGCCTACAATACAACTTCCTGTTCTATCCCAGGATGCAAGATTGTTCGCCTGTTGAGTAGGCTGAACCGTGACGTCTGGAAGTTTATGGACTCTTCGGTCAAATCCGTGAGGGTCGCTCATCAGTTTCCGGACGGTACATCGTGTGACCGTAATCACAACTTTGGCTACAGAGGGCGCAAGTTGTTTGCCAACGGTGGGTGTCGTGCTGACTTTGAAGTTTGCTTTAAGCATGGAAGAAGAAGAGGCAGACATGGATACTATCCAGGTGGGATATCGATCAGTTTGTCTCTCTGTGACAATATCTCTGTACATGTCATATTGGTTGTGGAGTTGATTCTGTTACTTTTTGATAATCAGTACATGTCATGTGGGTGGGTTTTGTTACCTTATAATAGTCAGTACATGTCATGTTGGGTAGATTTTGTTACTTTATGATAGTCAATACATGTCATGTAGGGTAGATTTTGTTATTTTATGATAGTACATGTCATGTAGGGTAGATTTTGTTACCTTATGATAGTCAATACATGTCATATAGGTTGTGGAGTTGATTTTGTTACTTTTTGATAATCAGTACATGACATGTGGGGTGGGTTTTGTTACATTATGATAGTACATGTCATGTGGGGTAGAGTTTGTTACCTTATGATAGTCAATGCATGTCATGTGGGGTAGATTTTGTTACTTTATGATAGTCAATACATGTCATGTAGATTAGATTTTGTTACTTTATGATTGTACATGTCATGTAGGGTAGATTTTGTTACTTTATGATTGTACAAGTCATGTAGAGTAGATTCTGTTACTTTATGATTGTACATGTTATGTAGAGTAGATTTTGTTACTTTATGATTGTATATGTCATGTAGAATGAAGAAACACGCTAACCAGAAATGCGGCTATAATATTTGTAAAAGACGAGGAAAGGTCTTGGTCCAACATAAGATACAAACTTATGACAAAGATCCTCAGATATTTTATGACCTAGTACCCTCTTATTCGGGTCTGAGACGGGAACCACTTTTTCCAGGAATGAAGGGAGATTCGTGAGTTTTCATCTGCGCCGTCTTCACAAAATGTTGAACTTTAATGGCAGGAGAGAATAGCTGACTTGTTTTACATTGAGCCGAGGTTCCATTCATGCAGACCTTGTTACGAAGTCGAATATTGAGCATGGAACATTCTATAAGGAATAATAGAACAAAGGAGTATGTGCTAGCACTCGGAAAAATTGACAGACAAACAACAATAGAAAAAAACGAAGAACAATATATGGTCCGAAGCGGGATCGAACCCGTACTCAGTGGCACCGCGCCTTGCCACGAGAAGCCGAACGCTTGGCACACTGCCACGCAGCCAACTAAAAAATTGGCTATTGTAGCAGTGTCTTACACTGTTCGGCTTCTCGTGGCAAGGCGCGGTGCCACTGGGTACGGGTTCGATCCCGCTTCGGACCATATATTGTTTTTCGTTTTTTTCTATTGTTGTTTGTCTGTTAATTTTTCCGAGTGCTAACACATACTCCTTTGTTCTATTATCGCCTCGGAAGTTCCCCATATAATACTATTTATGTATTATTATTTGTACCCAACATTCTATAAGGGTGGACCACCCCTAGGCAGGGGTCTCATCCCTACTGTGTGGAGAGTTTAAGAATGACAAGGGATCTGCTAACAGAAATATGTGTGCAGCACTCAAGAAGGATTTCTCCGTCAGTGTAAGAGACTTGTAAGACATGTCGCCTGGCGAGCAGAAAGGAATAATAGCTCAGGCATATTCGAAATGAATTTTATGAAAAGATCAGAGGATAAGAGCCAAAAAGATGGAAGAAAATTCGTCCAGTACCGCACTTCAATGTACCAACAAATCATTCCCCTTCTTTGAGTAACAGGGGATGTATCAAAACTATCAGGATATGTGTGGTGTTGTTGATGTCCACAACGTTATAGTCCACACGTTTAGGTCAACGACTTTCTCCTCTCTCTCTCTCTCTCTCTCTCTCTCTCTCTCTCTCTCTCTCTCTCTGCCTTTATATTTATGTTTGCTGCTTGTCTTCTGTAATTATAATGAACGAGGTGATATTCCTTTATTTATGTTCCCATCATTAACGTTGTTTAGTCTAACCTTCACACAGGAATCAGAGATCACAATCTTTTCAAGTATGGTAGATTCACTTCGTGTTGTGTTCGATCTTGGCCCACAATCTCTTCAAGTATGCTAGATTCACTTCCTGTTGTGTTTTATCTTGGCCCACAATCTCTTCAAGTATGCTAGATTCACTTTGTGTTGTGCTTTATCTTGGCCTACAATCTCTTCAAGTATGCTAGATTCACATCGTGTTGTATTTTATCTTGGCCCACAATATCTTCAAGTATGGTAGATTCACTTCGTGTTGGGTTTTATCTTGGCCTACAATCTCTTCAAGTATGGTAGATTTACTTCGTGTTGTGTTTTATCTTGGCATACAATCTCTTCAAGTATAGTAGATTCACTTCGTGTTGTGTTTTATCTTGGCTTACAATCTCTTCAAGTATGGTAGATTCACTTCGTTTTGTGTTTTATCTTGGCCTACAATCTCTTCAAATATGGTAGATTCACTTCGTGTTGTGTTTTATCTTGGCCCACAATCTCTTCAACTATGGTAGATTAACTCCGTGTTGTGGTTTATCTTGGTCTACAATCTCTTCAAGTATGGTAGATTCATTTCGTGTTGTGTTTTATCTTGGCCCACAATCTCTTCAACTATGGTAGATTCACTTCGTGTTGTGTCTTATCTTGGCCCACAATCTTTTCAAGTATGATAGATTCACTTCGTGTTGTGTTTTATCTTGACCCACAATCTCTTCAAGTATGGTAGATTCACTTCTTGTTGTGTTTTATCTTGGTCCACAATCTCTTCAAGTATGTTAGATTCACTTCGTGTTGTGTTTTATCTTGGCCCACAATCTCTTCAAGTATGCTAGATTCACTTCGTGTTGTGTTTCATCTTGGCCCACAATCTCTTCGAGTATGGTAGATTCACTTCATGTTGTGTTCTGTCTTGGCCCACAATCTCTTCAACTATGGTAGATTCACTTCGTGTTGTGTTTCATCTTGGCCCACAATCTCTTCAAATATGGTAGATTCACTCCGTGTTGTGTTCTATCTTGGCCCACAATCTCTTCGAGTATGGTACATTAACTTCGTGTTGTGTTTCATCTTGGCCTGTAATCTCTTCAAGTATGGTAGATTAACTTCGTGTTGTGTTTCATATTGGCCCACAATCTCTTCAAGTTGGTAGATTCACTTCGTGTTGTGTTTCATCTTGGCCCACAATCTCTTCAAGTATGCTAAATTCACTTCGTGTTGTGTTTCATCTTGGCCCACAATTTTTCTTCAAATATGGTAGATTCACTTCGTGTTGTGTTTCATCTTGGCCCATAATCTCTTCAAATATAGTAAATTCACTTCGTGTTGTATTTCATCTTGGCCCACAATTTTTCTTCAAATATGATAAATTCACTTCGTGTTGTATTTCATCTTAGCCATATAATCTCTCTTCAAGTATAACGGATATGTCAGAAAGACGCCTTTTCTTTGATATTAGAGACCTGTTCGTATTCTGCCATATGTTCTTTATGACGTTTAAATGTTGTGTTGCTCTCGCTAATCTTTTGATATTTATCTGGCAGTCTCTATTCTTAGTCACTACAGATCCCAGGTATTCATCGTTTGTTACATGTCAAGCTCGTTACTGTTTATGATTTGGGGCTGGCTTTTCTGTTTTGTAAAGTTGTGTTTCACAGTCACAGATCTTTCAGTAATCTATGATATATGTTTGCAGTTAGAAACCATATGTTTCACAGTCACAGATCTTTCAGTAATCTATGATATATGTTTGCAGTTAGAAACCATATGTTTCCCAGTCACAGATCTTTCAGTAATCTATGATATATGTTTGCAGTTAGAAACCATTTGTTTCACAGTCACAGATCTTTCAGTAATCTATGATATATGTTTGCAGTTAGAAACCATTTGTTTCACAGTCACAGATCTTTCAGTAATCTATGATATATGTTTGCAGTTAGAAACCATTTGTTTCACATTCACAGATCTTTCAGTAATCTATGATATATGTTTGCAGTTAGAAACCATTTGTTTCACGGTCACGGATCTTTCAGTAATCTATGATATATGTTTGCAGTTAGAAACCATTTGTTTCACACTCACAGATCTGTCAGTAATCTATGATATATGTTTGCAGTTAGAAACCATTTGTTTCACAGTCACAGATCTTTCAGTAATCTATGATATATGTTTGCAGTTAGAAACCATTTGTTTCACAGTCACAGATCTTTCAGTAATCTATGATATATGTTTGCAGTTAGAAACCATTTGTTTCACAGTCACAGATCTTTCAGTAATCTATGATATATGTTTGCAGTTAGAAACCATTTGTTTCACAGTCACAGATCTTTCAGTAATCTATGATATATGTTTGCAGTTAGAAACCATTTGTTTCACAGTCACAGATCTTTCAGTAATCTATGATATATGTTTGCAGTTAGAAACCATTTGTTTCACAGTCACAGATCTTTCAGTAATCTATGATATATGTTTGCAGTTAGAAACCATTTGTTTCACAGTCACAGATCTTTCAGTAATCTATGATATATGTTTGCAGTTAGAAACCATTTGTTTCACAGTCACAGATCTTTCAGTAATCTATGATATATGTTTGCAGTTAGAAACCATTTGTTTCACAGTCAAATATCCTTCTGCAATTTGTGAAGTATGCATGCAGGTCTTCGTTATTCTCTTGACATGTCACTAAGATCTTTGTCGTGTTAAACATTGTGATCATTACATCAAGAAAATTTGATTTATTTTGATGACAGTAGAAATGTGCACAGTACACGCAGCAACCATTGCTGGTTGATGAATCATCAAGGAATTGACACAGTGCTCTTTGCTTATTTCAGGTAATTATTATAAAGATCATGATGGTGATGATGATGATGATGATGATCATGATGATGATGATGATCATGATGATGATGATGACTACTCCAGCAATCACCACGGTAATTGCAAGACAATCGTTCTGGAAAGTTGGGGCTCAGGAGAAATTGACTCCAAGAAAATCTCTGGCAACCGTTGGGGTAGAGGTTCCATCACTATCAAGCTGCTGAGGCAGAAATCCAGGGCACGTTGCATTTATGGCCATACTTTTTACGCTAGAGGGGGCGAAGTTCACGCAACTAGAGGATGCCAGGGAAAGTTCCGCGTTTGCTTTAATTAAGACTGTAGACCAAATATAATTTTGAAATGTGTCTACTATTGCGAGTTGATTAAAATTAAAAGTGACCAGATATTTTGACTAATTGCTTGCCTATTTATTTCTCTTCAATGGAAAAGTTTCGACTAGTGAATCTATGCATTGCTGACCTATTTAACAGCTTGCGTCGATGTTTTTTTATATTTTATTTTTAACACTTCTGAAGATTTGGCTTAATTATATCAGTTTGACATATATGTTGAGAGTACCACGGACAGCTAAAAATAGTAATGAAAACGTTCAGAAAGAGGCCAAAGCAAAAAGAGAGCTAATTTCCAATATTAAGAAAAAACAATCATCATTTTTTGGCCATGTAATGAGAAGAGAACAACTGGAGTATATTGTAACAACTGGGAAAATTGAGGGATGAAGAGATAGAGGGAAGCAAAGAGAAAAAATACCAGACAGCTTAAGAGAATGGCTTGGCAGAAGGTCAACAACAGAAATGATAAATAAATGTCGAGATCGAAAATTGTGGAGAGACATGATCACCTACGCCAGCAGGCCCGGTACTTGATGATGATGATGATGACGTCAGTTTATTCGAAAGACTGTGGATTTTGTTGACATCGAGTTAACAAGAGATTTATTAACAACACTTTTTAAACATTTGCTTGGGTTGCATCAGTCTCCATTTCTACTTGGCATACTGTGAGGAGGGTGTCCGGTTAGCGCAATCGATAGGCGGTTGGCTTACCACGGCAACAGCCGGGGTTCGTACCCTGGCGAGGACACCTGGGTTTTACTAATTCCCTAAAAATTAGTGGGAGCCGCGATAGCTCAGTGGTTAGTGAACTGGACTACTACGGACAAGAGGTAGGGTTCGATCCCAACCGACGGCTCCGGGTTCACCCAGCCTTAAATGGGTACCGGATTTTTTCTGGGAAAGTAAAGCAGCACGGGCGTAATACCGACCACATTACCCCAAAAATCATGTGCTGAAGGTCTGTAAAATATAGGGTCACTAACACCATATTTCCCTATACGCCACTTGGCGTGACGGGGGGTACTTGACTTTTTTTTACTTTTATACTGTGAGGACCTTTTACGTGTTCAGCAGGTACACGAGCCTAAGTGTTTTCTTTACGTGTTCAGCACATACACTAACCTAAATGGGTTTTTTACGTGTTCAGCTTGTACACGAGCCTAAGTGTTTTCTTTACGTGTTCAGCACATACACTAACCTAAATGGGTTTTTTACGTGTTCAGCTTGTACACGAGCCTAAGTGTTTTCTTTACGTGTTCAGCACATACACTAACCTAAATGGGTTTTTTACGTGTTCAGCTTGTACATGAGCCTAAGTGTTTTCTTTACGTGATCAGCGTGTACACGAGCATTTGTGGATTTTTTCCTTGTGTAGCTTGTGCACGAACTTAAGTGTGTTCCTTACGTGTTCAGCTTGTAGACGGGCCTAAATGTGTTCCTTACGTGTTCAGCTTGTAGACGGGCCTAAATGTGTTCCTTAAGTGTTCAGCTTGTAGACGGGCCTAAATGTGTTCCTTACGTGTTCAGCTTGTAGACGGGCCTAAATGTGTTCCTTACGTGTTCAGCTTATAGACGTGCCTAAATGTGTTCCTTACGTGTTCAGCTTGTAGACGGGCCTAAATGTGTTCCTTACGTGTTCAGCTTGTAGACGGGCCTAAATGTGTTCCTTACGTGTTCAGCTTGTAGACGGGCCTAAATGTGTTCCTTACGTGTTCAGCTTATCGACGGGCCTAAGTGGGTTCTTTACTTGTTCAGCCTGTGCGTGGGTCTAAGTCGGTTCTTTACGTGTTCAGCCTGTGCGTGGGTCTAAGTCGGTTCTTTACTTGTTCATCCTGTGTGTGGGTCTAAGTGGGTTCTTTACGTGTTCAGCCTGTGCGTGGGTCTAAGTCGGTTCTTTACGTGTTCAGCCTGTGAACGGCCTATGTTCTTTAATTGTTCAGCCTGTACACGAGTCTATGTAATACCGTCAGTCTCCGATAGGACTAGAATAGCGATAAAGTAAAGGTTATGTACGAGGCTTGAACCGGCGTCTTAGCACGCGAGTTTCCACCCATATGTGCTCGGATGCCTATCCAGAAATGTCGGGAGATTTCTGGATAGTGTTGCTTCAAGCATGGAAACTCACGATACGAGGCGATATTCCTCACCTTCCCAGGGTAACACCCTGGTATCCATACTTGCCAACGGCTGGGTCGACAGTGGGGGTATTTTTTTTTTCCAACCACGAGTACAATTCACACTGCTCCCAGTGGGAATCGAACACGGGTTGTCCGAACGTCGGTAGACCAGTCAGGTGGGTTTCCCAACTCGGCTACCGAGGCCCCCAGAATATCGATATCCCAGATATCCCGAGATCGGAAATGAGTGGCGAAAATAATCGTGAGAGCTTCACATTCGACATTCTTGATTTGAGATGGACTGAATCAAATGGCGCCACACACAATACAGAGTATCTGCAAATAAGTAGACAGAGAAGGACCTAGCCAATACACAAACTCCGCCTAGCTCCACCCTTTGAACATCCAGCATGTTCATTACTTATTGGATCCAGCAATAATGGGCTTGCTTTTATCCACTTTTTTTCTCTGACCTACTATCTATATCTCTATCTGAGCATGGATGTGAATTACGTTTCCAATACAATTAAAGTGAGAGTTATATTTCCTAATACAATTAAAATGAGAGTTATGTTTCCTAATACAATTAAAATGAGAGTTATGTTTCCTGATACATAAAATGGGGGTTATGGTTCCTGAAAATTATAAAATGAGAGTGATGTTTCGTGAAATATAGAAAGTGAGAGTTATGCTTCCTGATACATTTTAAATGAGAGTTATTAAAAAGTAACAATAAAAACAAACATTAACAAGCAAACTATTTGTAAACAACTAATAACAAGCATGATAAGTAAACAATTAATAAACGAACATGTTACAGTTAAAACGCAATAAACAAACAATTAACAAGAAAACACTTAGATAAACAAACAATTAACAAGAAAACACTTAGATAAACAAACAATTAACAAGAAAACTCTTAGATAAACAAACAATTAACAAGAAAACACTTAGATAAATGAACAATTAATAAGTAAGCATTTAGCTTAGCAAACAAACAACAAAGAAAAGAAGTAACGAGCAAATACATTTACCTGTAAAGAATTAAGAAAAGAAAACACGTATAAACACGGTAAATATTTTACATTTAAACAGGTAACAATGTAAATAATTAACTCTTGGGCAAGTGCATATAAACACGTACGTAAATTACAATTTCAAGAAATCATTTGGTTTGTAAAAAATAAAATAAAAACAGTGAAAAAAAAAAGAATTTTAAAAAAAGATGATTAATTCTGAATCAAACTCTGGCATGTCTTCCCAAATTAATATACAATTACACCTGACCGGAACAATCACTCTGCGTACGCTTCGAGAAATGCTTAAACGGTCTGTGGAGCGGATATGGGGGATACCCCGACTGCAATGCAACAGGGTATACAAAAAACAACACACAACACTAAAAAAAAAAAAATAGTTCAAGAAATAAAAGCCTCCAACATTTTGTTTGCTGGCCGGATATGACGTCAGGTGTTTCGTGCTGTGATTACTCCAGGCTGGATCGAGACATGGATTGTTGGACTTAAGGCAGCAACAAGGCTGTGTCCCTGGAGACTAGTCAAGGTAGACTTGTGTCTGCTGGTCATACTACCCCAGTGAGTCATCCACACGACCTTGAGTTTAACTCAAAGGAGTCGTCATGTCATGACCAACTGTACCTCTGTAGTGGATTTCAGTTGCAAACACAGAATCATACAAACACACACACATTCGCAATTTGCCACGTAACCTTCCCCAGTTATGGACAGTACGGTTCTGCCTCTTTAGAAGTCTATTCAGAAATAATATATACATAACACAGGTGTTTGCCACAGATACTTTAGTTGAGTTGCTGAATTGTGCCTTTCCAGGAAGATAATACTCACATGCTTCTAGTTTCCAATCAAAGAGATTAGACGGAGCTATATCTTAAGATGTCCAAACTTTCGTGGTTACAAAATGGAATATTGAATCTCTGAAACTCAGATTTAAGAAACTGTCATCCTTTTACTGCAAGTTTTGACCACTAAATATCGTTTACACATCAATATTTACTTGAGAACAACAATTTGATGTCTTATGTGTGTTGTCACAAACTGAAACCACTTCCGTATAATATCACATTAAAGAATGAGGGGGATGTACTAGGCTTAGAACATCTTCATCCATAAATGATGTAAAATGTAAAAGGTTAGAAATAAAATGCCACTTTCCGAATAACAAAAAAACAAACAAACATTTGTGAACACTACAGATTTGTGTTGCTATACGATTTAAAAGTAGGACACCTTACTTCATTACAATATCTCCTGAACTATGCCTCTAGACGCCGCTGGGTCTTATAGGTCACAGGTAAGGACGCCATGTCACCCACATCTAATGATACCATCTAATTAACTCTACATACACCCGGACACCATCTAATTAACTCTAGATACACCTGGACACCTTCTAATTAACTCTACATACAATTGGACACCATCTAATTAACTCTACATACAATTGGAGACCATTTAATTAACTCTACATACACCTGGGCACCATCCAATTAATTCTATATACAACTGGAGACCATCTAATTAACTCTACTTACACCAGGACACCATGCAATTAACTCTACATACAACAAGAGACAACCTAATTAACTCTATATACAACTGGAGACCATCTAATTAACTCTTCATACCACTGGACACCATCTAATTAACTCTACATACCACTTGATGTCTTCAAATTAACACTCTGTTTTGGCTTCGTAATGACTTAGCTCACTGAGACCAACAATCTGCTATTAAATTCAAATTGCTGAAACTGTTATATATCTAGAGAAAGTGGGCACTTGGCACTTCGTGTGAATGCACAATAGCAAAATAGTTTTCCTGGTAGATTACCTACTCTTGAAGCAAATTCTTCAGTTGCTTGATTTTTTAAAACACTTGTGGATCGCTTTAAGTCCCCGGAGATCCCGGTCTGCGGTGTGCTACGCTAATGTCCTTGGAGCAGTTGTTTGCCATTAGCGTGCAGGCGTTTCTACGAAACTTGCGGGACATGCAGAAGGGAAACACCGGGTTGATGGCAAAGAAGAGGTAGAAGACGATCTGAAGTGATTGGTTCAGTGCCAGGTCGTCTGGGTCCGGTTCTTTTCGGTAAACATAACTGGAGATAAGAAACAAGAGATCAAGTGTGACGTGTACAGCATGCGGGGCAAGGCAGACTCATGAACCAGCTTCAGCTGCTCCACAATATATTTTTTTGTTATTTTTCTCTCTTTTTAACTGGACAATGTTTTATCATCGCCATACGCTTTTTATGATCTACTGTAGGGGTAACATATGGATGCGAATCATGGACAATAGGACAGCAGACAAGAAAATCACTGGAGTCTGTAGAAATGTGGTTTTACAGAAGAATGTTGAGAATACCATGGGCAGCTAAGAAGAGTTATGCAAAATTTATGAAAGAGGCCAAAGCAAAAAGAGAGTTAATTTCCAATATTAGGAAGAAACAATCATCATTTTTATGCCATGTAATGAGAAGAGAACAACTGGAATATATTGTAACAACTGGGAAAATTGAGGGACGAAGAGATAGAGGGAAGCAAAGAGAAACAATACCAGACAGCTTAAGAGAATGGCTTGACAGAAGGTCAACAACAGAAATGATAAATAGCTGCCGAGATCGAAAGTTGTGGAGAGACATGATTACCTACGCCAGCAGGCCCGGTACTTGATGGTGATGGTAGGGGTCAAAGTAAAAAATGAAGGTAAAAGGTCAAAGTAAATGTCAAGGTAACGATCAAGATCAAGTTAAAGGTAAAAATAAATATGAAGGTCAATGTCATCATGACCATCATCGTGTGCATGTCGAAGGTTGGCTACTGTGACGTTTCCAACTATCTCTTGATTTAATCATGCACGCTGGTACACGTTCTCCTGTCCAACTATTGATGCTGTTATTCGACTTTCAATCTGTGTCTACCTATGCCTCATTTACCTCACATTTTCCCCTCCAAAATAACTTTCAGCAAATTATGGTGTCTCTTTCTTTTATTCAAATTGTCTTTAATATTCTTCTCTTCATTTTCAACTTTTTCAAAACGTCATTATTTCTTCTTTTTTTTTTTCTCTGTCCACGCAGTTCTTCCCATTTTTACATAAATCGATATTTCAAGAGTAAAGGTAAAAGTAAAAATAAAAATAAAGGTAAAGATAAAAATAACGATAAAGTAAAAAAAAAAAAGGTTAAAGAAAATTTAAAGGATAACGTAAAGAGTGACATGTAACACAAATTGTAGTCAAGGTGAAGGTCAAGGTCAAGATCGAGACTTGAATCGGCGTCTTCGCACGCGGGTCTTCGCGAGTCATCGTAACTCACGATGCTAGGCGACAATCCTCACCTTCCTAGAGTACTACCCTGGTACCCATTTCTGCCAGCGACTGAATCGACCGCGGGGATATTTTTTTTTTCCCAACCATGAATACAACTCACAACTCACACTGCTTCCAGTGGGAATCGAACACAGGTTGTCAGAACGTCGGTAGTCCAGTACAACTCTCACTGCTTCCAGTGGGAATCGAACACAGGTTGTCAGAACGTCGGTAGTCCAGTACAACTCTCACTGCTTCCAGTGGGAATCGAACACAGGTTGTCAGAACGTTGGTAGCATAGTTGGGTGATTTTCCAAAGTAGGCTACCGAGGCTCCCCACAAAAAAATGTAGCGTAACGAGGTAGGTAGGCTTCATTGTATCTAGTCACTTATATCGGAGGTAAAGTGGCGATTTGTATTCCTTGCTGCTGTTATCATAACTACGCCAACATTGCCAGACAGATGCCCTATCGCTTTTTTAAAACTTCATTAATTGGAGAGTTTTGAGTTAGGAATGAACTCACGTTTACTTTATCGCCAAGTGAGTGTGTTATCACCACCCACGCGCCAAGTTTACTTTATCGCCAACTAAGTGTGTTATCACCACCCACGCCCCAAGTTTACTTTATCGCCAACTGAGTGTGTTATCACCACCCACGCGCCAAGTTTACTTTATCGCCAACTAAGTGTGTTATCACCACCCACGCGCCAAGTTTACTTTATCGCCAACTAAGTGTGTTATCACCACCCACGCGCCAAGTTTACTTTATCGCCAAGTGAGTGTGTTATCACCACCCACGCGTCAAGTTTACTTTATCGTCAACTGAGTGTGTTATCACCACCCACTCGCCAAGTTTACTTTATCGCCAACTAAGTGTGTTATCACCACCCACGCGCCAAGTTTACTTTATCGCCAACTAAGTGTGTTATCACCACCCACGCGCCAAGTTTACTTTATCGCCAACTAAGTGTGTTATCACCACCCACTCGCCAAGTTTACTTTATCGCCAACTAAGTGTGTTATCACCACCCACGCGCCAAGTTTACTTTATCGCCAACTAAGTGTGTTATCACCACCCACGCGCCAAGTTTACTTTATCGCCAACTAAGTGTGTTATCACCACCCACGCGTCAAGTTTACTTTATCGCCAACTAAGTGTGTTATCACCACCCACTCGCCAAGTTTACTTTATCGCCAACTAAGTGTGTTATCACCACCCACGCGCCAAGTTTACTTTATCGCCAACTAAGTGTGTTATCACCACCCACGCGCCAAGTTTACTTTATCGCCAACTAAGTGTGTTATCACCACCCACACGCCAAGTTTACTTTATCGCCAACTGAGTGTGTTATCACCACCCACACGCCAAGTTTACTTTATCGCCAACTAAGTGTGTTATCACCACCCACACGCCAAGTTTACTTTATCGCCAACTGAGTGTGTTATCACCACCCACACGCCAAGTTTACTTTATCGCCAACTAAGTGTGTTATCACCACCCACACGCCAAGTTTACTTTATCGCCAACTAAGTGTGTTATCACCACCCACACGCCAAGTTTACTTTATCGCCAACTAAGTGTGTTATCACCACCCACGCGCCAAGTTTACTTTATCGCCAACTAAGTGTGTTATCACCACCCACGCGCCAAGTTTACTTTATCGCCAACTAAGTGTGTTATCACCACCCACGCGCCAAGTTTACTTTATCGCCAACTAAGTGTGTTATCACCACCCACTCGCCAAGTTTACTTTATCGCCAACTAAGTGTGTTATCACCACCCACGCGCCAAGTTTACTTTATCGCCAACTAAGTGTGTTATCACCACCCACGCGCCAAGTTTACTTTATCGCCAACTAAGTGTGTTATCACCACCCACGCGTCAAGTTTACTTTATCGCCAACTAAGTGTGTTATCACCACCCACTCGCCAAGTTTACTTTATCGCCAACTAAGTGTGTTATCACCACCCACGCGCCAAGTTTACTTTATCGCCAACTAAGTGTGTTATCACCACCCACGCGCCAAGTTTACTTTATCGCCAACTAAGTGTGTTATCACCACCCACTCGCCAAGTTTACTTTATCGCCAACTAAGTGTGTTATCACCACCCACACGCCAAGTTTACTTTATCGCCAACTGAGTGTGTTATCACCACCCACACGCCAAGTTTACTTTATCGCCAACTAAGTGTGTTATCACCACCCACACGCCAAGTTTACTTTATCGCCAACTGAGTGTGTTATCACCACCCACACGCCAAGTTTACTTTATCGCCAACTAAGTGTGTTATCACCACCCACACGCCAAGTTTACTTTATCGCCAACTAAGTGTGTTATCACCACCCACGCGCCAAGTTTACTTTATCGCCAACTAAGTGTGTTATCACCACCCACGCGCCAAGTTTACTTTATCGCCAACTAAGTGTGTTATCACCACCCACGCGCCAAGTTTACTTTATCGCCAACTAAGTGTGTTATCACCACCCACGCGCCAAGTTTACTTTATCGCCAACTAAGTGTGTTATCACCACCCACGCGCCAAGTTTACTTTATCGCCAACTAAGTGTGTTATCACCACCCACTCGCCAAGTTTACTTTATCGCCAACTAAGTGTGTTATCACCACCCACTCGCCAAGTTTACTTTATCGCCAACTAAGTGTGTTATCACCACCCACACGCCAAGTTTACTTTATCGCCAACTAAGTGTGTTATCACCACCCACTCGCCAAGATTACTTTATCGCCAACTAAGTGTGTTATCACCACCCACACGCCAAGTTTACTTTATCGCCAACTAAGTGTGTTATCACCACCCACGCGCCAAGATTACTTTATCGCCAACTAAGTGTGTTATCACCACCCACGCGCCAAGTTTACTTACCTGATCATAAAATCTCCGAGTAGTCACCAACTCTGTAGTACCAGCGACAGTCCCCGGGATATTTTCAGAAAATTAATTCTTGTTATAATTTCAATTAATGACATTTTATTTCAACTAATGTTAACCCAGGCAGCGGCATACATACAGATCTTTTAGATTCTAAATTTCTTAACCTCCTTTAATATATTTAACTTAATCACAAGCTACGTTATTTTCGCCCGTTTCCAATATGACTAGGCATTCGATTTCCCCTACATTAAAATCATGGATCGGCAAAAAAAAGCACACTTGATCGCACGTCTTGTGATAATCGAACAAAATATTTTTATTGTGCGGATGACAACTTAACCTCCACGCTACTGCAAGCAACTCTCCCTTCTCCACTTGCGTCCTTTGCCCCCTACAACTAAATGTCCTTGATCATAGCTCAGGTTGAGAATCATCATTTTGTTGAGAGAATTCATCACACGCTTGTCAGAATAACCTTGTATCTCATTATTTCCGTGAAAGTTATTAATAGAATTTCCGAGTAAAACGTCACGTGTACTAATTACAGTCATGAAATATTTCTCGTTTTTAATAATGAAGCTGGTTGTCCGGTGAATAATGGTAATTGGAGCGAAAAAATTCTATCTATCTATCTATCTATTGACCTTTCGAGCCGTAACCGGCCCATAGGGCGTAGACCAAGATACACCTTCTCCTATATGAATTTTGTTCTAGCAGTTTTCTTTTAAAGATATTTTATCAAATCTCGCCATCTGTCTCTGTTCTGTGCAAGCAGTTCTATCTCATTGAGGGAGCCGATTCCTGCTGCTCTTGCCTCTCTCATCAATGTTCTTCTCAGTGTCTCCCTGGGTCTTCCTCTTTTTCTTTTACCTGTTGTTTCCCATATGAGGGCTTGCTTTGCTATTCGATTATTATCTCTTCTCATCACATGTCCAACGTATGACCATCGTCTTTTCTTTATTACTGAAGATATTAGTGGTTGATTGGCGATTTCTCTAATTTCCTCGTTTGTTTTGAATTCGTTCCATTCTATACCAAGTATTTTCCTTAGACATTTATTTTCGAATGCGTTCAACTTTGTTTCTATATCTCTTGTTGTTTTCCAGCTTTCACACGCATACGTAAGGGTTGATAGTACATTTGATTTGAATAGCCTAAGTTTTGTGTTTGTGCTAATGAGTTTTGATTTCCACAACTTTTCAAGGCTTCTGAAAGACATTGCTGCTTTAGCCAGTCTGATTCTAATTTCTTTGCTCGTATCCCCTTCTCGATCAATGTGACTTCCAAGATAGATGAAGTGATCGATCTCTTCTACTGGTTTGTTTTCCATGTATATTTTGTCACTTGTTGGAATTAAACTTTTCATGACTTTAGTCTTTTCATGATTGACCTCAAGCCCAATTTTGCTGGCTATTGATGATAGTTCATTTGTGTTTTCCTGCATCGTTTTTATCTGATTGCTGATGAGAACTATGTCATCAGCAAAGTCCAGGTCCTCCAAATGGTCTCCTTGTATCCATTCGATGCCTTTATACCAGTGCAGCATTTCTTCATTATGAAGTCCATAACAATTCCAAATAACAAGGGCGATAAAATACATCCTAAAAAAATTAACCAGCTAAATTAATGCAGCTAAAAATGTTTACGATGGAAGAGTGGAGTCAGAGATTTGTGTACGCTGCGAACTTTGTGGATTAGTTGAGAAGATAGTTCGAGTTGATTCTATGACCAGAGAAGATAGGTCGAGTTGATTCTATGGACAGAGAAGATATGTCGGGTTGATTCTATGCACCGAGAAGATAGGTCGAGTTGATTCTATGGACAGAGAAGATAGGTCGAGTTGATTCTATGGACAGAGAAGATAGGTTGAGTTGATTCTATGGACAGAGAAGATAGGTCGAGTTGATTCTATGGACAGAGAAGATAGGTCGAGTTGATTCTATGGACAGAGAAGATAGGTCGAGTTGATTCTATGGACAGAGAAGATAGGTCGAGTTGATTCTATGGACAGAGAAGATAGGTCGAGTTGATTCTATGGACAGAGAAGATAGGTCGAGTTGATTCTATAACCAGAGAAGATAGGTCGAGTTGATTCTATGATCAGAGAAGATAGGTCGAGTGATTCTATGTACAGAGAAGATAGTTCGAGTTGATTCTATAATCAGAGAAGATAAGTCGAGTTGATTCTATAATCAGAGAAGATAGGTCGAGTTGATTCTATGATCAGAGAAGATAGGTTGAGTGGATTCTATGGACAGAGAAGATAAGTCAAGTTGGTTTGATGGACTGACCAGCTGTTTCTATGTCCACCCTACACATAGGAATTTTCGCAAAAGTAATGAGCTCACCTCATTACCTAAACATTCTGCTGATAAGTTAAATAGAAGGTGATCGCTAACATCGTCCCATTTTAGCGCTTTGGGCGTTGGCTTTGTTTATTTTCATGTAAGACCTTGGATAATTTAGAGGAAAAAAAACACTTGAAGGAGAAAATGACGATTTCAGAGAAGAAAAATATGGGGCGCGTTGACAAAACTGAGAAGATACAATTCAAGTGAAGATTTGAAGTAACCAAACATTGTTCAAGATTTGTCTTCAGGCAATTTGATCACATTAGATGAATGTTTTATATTTTAATTAAATCACTGTTAGTAGATAGGGGAGATATAAGACAACATTATATTGTACTGAAACCAGTGTTAGTAGATAGGGGAGATATAAGACAACATTATATTGTACTGAAACCAGTGTTAGTAGATAGGGGAGATATAAGACAACATTATATTGTACTGAAACCAGTGTTAGTAGATAGGGGAGATATAAGACAACATTATATTGTACTGAAACCAGTGTTAGTAGATAGGGGAGATATAAGACAACATTATATTGTACTGAAACCAGTGTTAGTAGATAGGGGAGATAGAAGGCAACATTATATTGTTCTGAAACCAGTGTTAGTAGATAGGGAGATATAAGACAACATTATATTGTACTGAAACCAGTATTAGTAGATAGGGGAGATATAAGACAACATTATATTGTACTGAAACCAGTGTTAGTAGATAGGGGAGATAGAAGGCAACATTATATTGTTCTGAAACCAGTGTTACTAGATAGGGGAGATAGAAGGCAACATTATATTGTTCTGAAACCAGTGTTACTAGATAGGGGAGATAAAAGGCAACATTATATTGTTCTGAAACCAGTGTTACTAGATAGGGGAGATAGAAGGCAACATTATATTGTACTGAAACCAGTGTTAGTAGATAGGGGAGATAGAAGGCAACATTATATTGTACTGAAACCAGTATTAGTAGATAGGGGAGATAGAAGGCAACATTATATTGTTCTGAAACCAGTGTTACTAGATAGGGGAGATAGAAGGCAACATTATATTGTTCTGAAACCAGTGTTAGTAGATAGGGGAGATAAAAAGCAACATTATATTGTTCTGAAACCAGTGTTAGTAGATAGGGGAGATAAAAGGCAACATTATATTGTTCTGAAACCAGTGTTAGTAGATAGGGGAGATAAAAGGCAACATTATATTGTTCTGAAACCAGTGTTAGTAGATAGGGGAGATAGAAGGCAACATTATATTGTTCTGAAACCAGTGTTACTAGATAGGGGAGATAGAAGGCAACATTATATTGTTCTGAAACCAGTGTTACTAGATAGGGGAGATAGAAGGTAACATTATATTGTTCTGAAACCAGTGTTACTAGATAGGGGAGATAGAAGGTAACATTATATTGTTCTGAAACCAGTGTTACTAGATAGGGGAGATAGAAGGTAACATTATATTGTTCCGAAACCAGTGTTAGTAGATAGGGGAGATAGAAGGCAACATTATATTGTACTGAAACCAGTGTTAGTAGATAGGGGAGACAGAAGGCAACATTATATTGTACTGAAACCAGTGTTAGTAGATAGGGGAGATATAAGGCAACATTATATTGTACTGAAACCAGTGTTAGTAGATAGGGGAGATAGAAGGCAACATTATATTGTACTGAAACCAGTGTTAGTAGATAGGGGAGACAGAAGGCAAAATTATATTGTTCTGAAACCAGTGTTTGTAGATAGGGGAGATAGAAGGCAACATTATATTGTACTGAAACCAGTGTTAGTAGATAGGGGAGACAGAAGGCAACATTATATTGTACTGAAACCAGTGTTAGTGGATAGGGGAGACAGAAGGCAACATTATATTGTACTGAAACCAGTGTTTGTAGATAGGGGAGATAGAAGGCAACATTATATTGTACTGAAACCAGTGTTAGTAGATAGGGGAGACAGAAGGCAACATTATATTGTACTGAAACCAGTGTTAGTAGATAGGGGAGACAGAAGGCAACATTATATTGTACTGAAACCAGTGTTAGTAGATAGGGGAGATAGAAGGCAACATTATATTGTACTGAAACCAGTGTTAGTAGATAGGGGAGATAGAAGGCAACATTATATTGTACTGAAACCAGTGTTAGTAGATAGGGGAGATATAAGACAACATTATATTGTTCTGAAACCAGTGTTAGTAGATAGGGGAGATAAAAGGCAACATTATATTGTTCTGAAACCAGTGTTAGTAGATAGGGGAGATAGAAGGCAACATTATATTGTTCTGAAACCAGTGTTACTAGATAGGGGAGATAGAAGGCAACATTATATTGTTCTGAAACCAGTGTTACTAGATAGGGGAGATAGAAGGCAACATTATGTTGTTCTGAAACCAGTGTTAGTAGATACAAGAGATATCAGCCTTCCTCTGGATGTATATATTTTATTATTATTTGCTTCTTACTGTGTGTCACGTTGTAAAAGTAGTACTGTCTTTCTTTTTTGCAATGCATTTTATGTCTCTTTCGGCCAAGCATATCCGTCTTCAGCATGTCATGTTTGGATATCGAGCTGCCTTCCTTCTATGATCCCAACTCGCTTCATGAAATAGGTTGCTCCGTTTCCAGACACACCAGGCGTGTTGGGATTGTTATCAATGTTGGTTCACAAACTCTTATGTAATCAGTGAAACGTGATCTCTTCTAGCCCGCGTGATTTGAGCGGCATGGGTCTGTGCGATTTTTTGTTTGTAATTAAAGCTTAAGGCTGTGTGCTGGACACGGGAAACTGCTTTGTGGAAGTGAATTGTGTGTTGGTTTACCACTCGTGTTCCGACTCACCTGTTGAAGGTCACAATGGACGTCGGACACAGCCTGAACTGTGTATTTGTTTACCACTCGTGTTCCAACTCACCTGTTGAAGGTCACAATGGACGTCAGCACAACCTGAACTGTGTATTTGTTTACCACTCGTGTTCCGGACTCACCTGTTGAAACTCACAATGGACGTCGACACAGCTCTAGGGGTGACCAGGATGTGAAAGCAAATGGAATAGCACAGAACTATTTTTAGAACCTCGGCATGACGTCGAGTATATACGTCATCGTTTTTCTGGGAAAAGAAGCACAACCAATTAGAACATTGAAGATGTGCAATAGTGACTATCTTGACATAACGATTTAATCGACGTTAATGATTTCTCTCATATTGTTGGCGACTTGATTCATTCTTCTCTCATATTGTTGGCGACTTGATTCATTCTTCTCTCATATTGTTGGCGACTTGATTCATTCTTCTCTCATATTGTTGGCGACTTGATTCATTCTTCTCTCATATTGTTGGCGACTTGATTCATTCTTCTCTCATATTGTTGGCGACTTGATTCATTCTTCTCTCATATACTACAACACTCATCCTCACCTTCATCTTTTCTCATAACAATACAGCAGCCAGGTGCCCACAATTAGACCACAAAGAAAAAAAAAGAGTGAAAAGTAAAGATAAAGTACGAGATTTGAATCGGCGTCTTAGAATGCGAGTTTTCACCCATATGTGCTCAGCGGCCTATCCAGAAGTGTTCGGAGACTTCTGGATAGAGTTGCTTCAAGCATCGAAACTCACGATGCGAGGCGGCATTCCTCACCTTCCCAGAGTACTACCCTGGCACCCATTTCTGCCAGCGGCTGGGTCGACCACGGGGTATTTTTTCCCCACGACGAGTACAATTCACACTGCTTCCAGCGGGAATCGAACACGGGTTGTCCGAACGTTGGTTTCTCAGTCGAGTGGTTTTCCCAAATAGGCTGCCGAGGCCCCCCCCCCCCCCCCCCCGAAAGAAAAGGAGGGAAAGTTCCATTACATGTACAGTGTAAGTAAAGTAAGTAAAGATCCCCGTCACACCAAGTAGTGTATAGGGAATACGGTGTCAGTGACCATCATTTATATAGATCTTCGGTACATGATTTTTTGGGGTAATATGGTCGGCATTACACCAGTGCTGCTTTACTTTCCCATAAAAAAATCCGGTGCTCAATTAAGGCGGTGTGAACCTGAAAGCCGTTGATCAGAATCGAACCCGATCTATTGTTCTTTGTAGTCCAGTTCTCTAACCACTGAGCCATCGCTGCTCCCTACCTACAATGTTGTTCAGTGGAAATCCATGTTTTTATATCATGCTGCCGGTAGTATGGTCAGCACTACACCAATCAGTCTTCATGGTCAGCGAACCCGAGTGGATCAAAACTATACTCACCTTAATTTTCTTGAACCCTGCAACACGCGACTCAGTCTGGCTCGATGAGTATGGCTCATATAGGAAGTCAATCCCGGTCAAAAGTATCACAGATACTTAGTTTCACAGACTAAAGACGTTAATGTCGCAGATTCGCTTTAAACTACGATACAACGCAACAAGCGTCATTTCATGGTGACAGATCTAGGTGAGAGAAGAATTACTCTACATTAATGACAATCAGACCACCACAAACAGACAGCCCCCATTTTCTGTCTTTGACAACAAACAGACAGGCCCTATTTTTAGTCTTTGACAATCAGACCACCATAAACAGACAGGTCATATTTTCTCTCTTTGACTATCAGACCACCACAAACAGACAGACCTTCATTTTCTGTCTTTGACAACAAACAGACAGGCCCTATTTTTAGTCTTTGACAATCAGACCACCATAAACAGACAGGTCATATTTTCTCTCTTTGACTATCAGACCACCACAAACAGACAGGCCCTATTTTCTCTCTTTGACAATCAGACTACAACAAACAGACAGACCTTCATTTTCTCTCTTTGACTATCAGACTACAACAAACAGACAGACCTTCATTTTCTCTCTTTGACAATCAGACTACAACAAACAGACAGACCTTCATTTTCTCTCTTTGACTATCAGACTACAACAAACAGACAGACCTTCATTTTCTCTCTTTGACTATCAGACCACCACAAACAGACAGGCCCTATTTTCTCTCTTTGACAATCAGACCACCACAAACAGACAGACCTTCATTTTCTCTCTTTGACTATCAGACGACCACAAACAGACAGACCTTCATTTTCTCTCTTTGACTATCAGACCACCACAAACAGACAGGCCCTATTTTCTCTCTTTGACAATCAGACTACAACAAACAGACAGACCTTCATTTTCTCTCTTTGACTATCAGACGACCACAAACAGACAGACCTTCATTTTCTCTCTTTGACTATCAGACCACCACAAACAGACAGGCCCTATTTTCTCTCTTTGACTATCAGACCACCACAAACAGACAGACCTTCATTTTCTCTCTTTGACTATCAGACGACCACAAACAGACAGGCCTCATTTTCTTTGACACTCAGATCACCACAAACCGACAGGCCTATTTTTTCTTCGACAAAAAGACGGCTATGGTCTAAACCTTCAAAAGCAAAGTAAAAAAAAAAATGTCTTTCCACGTAACAAATTTAAAACAATTTGAAAATATTCGTTTTACAAAATAATGTGAAAATATTCATTTTACAAAATAATGTGAAAATATTCATTTTACAAAATAATGTGAAAATTTTCATTTTACAAAATAACGTGAGAATATTTTTTTTACAAAATAATGTGAAAATATTCGTTTTACAAAATAATGTGAAAATATTCGTTTTACAAAATAATGTGAAAATATTCGTTTTACAAAATAATGTGAAAATATTCGTTTTACAAAATAATGTGAAAATATTCGTTTTACAAAATAATGTGAAAATATTCGTTTTACAAAATAATGTGAAAATATTCGTTTTACAAAATAATGTGAAAATATTCATTTTACAAAATAATGTGAAAATATTCATTTTACAAAATAATGTGAAAATATTCATTTTACAAAATAATGTGAAAATATTCATTTTACAAAATAATGTGAAAATATTCTTTTTACAAAATAATGTGAAAATATTCATTTTACAAAATAATGTGAAAATATTCATTTTACAAAATAATGTGAAAATATTCGTTTTACAAAATAATGTGAAAATATTCATTTTACAAAATAATGTGAAAATATTCGTTTTACAAAATAATGTGAAAATATTCATTTTACAAAATAATGTGAAAAAAATTAGACTCAGTCTGTTAAGAAATCAAATTGTTATTTTTTTATCTGTAAAGCCCATTTGTATATTTCATGTGACCATCACCTGATAACTGTTGGACATCTCAAACCTGGATCATCACTTCCAGTAGTCAAGCTATGTCCTGTATGAAGTGATGGCTTTCATGAAGTATTGTTAGTTCTTCTTCTTCTTCTACTTTCCTTCCTCATCTGCCTTTCAGCGTCGAGGGGAGATATAATTTGCGGTCTTTTGCTCTTCTGTTCGCCTCTGCCGCTGTTATGTTTTCTAGTGCTTCTAATATTCCATCGATTCATCTTTTTCGTGGTCGACCCTTGGGTCTGGTGTTCTCACAACGTTTGTTGAAGGCTCGTTGTGTTGTATTTTGATCTTTTTGCCTTGTCACGTGGCCAAACCATTTTATCTATTGTTTCCTTATATATTCTATGGCGGGGGCTATTCCTAGCTTTTTTCTCAGTTCTTCATATCTGATCTTATCTCTCAGACTGTTTCCTGTCATTCGTCTAACACATTTCATCTCTGTTGAGGTTACTCTTAGTTGCTTGCAGCTGATCGATGCAGATCTATCGATTTGTTTCTTTGATCCCAGTCTTCATCGGCTGTCTGACGACATCTTAAACCAGACACTATTTTAACAGCATGGGTTGATTGATTGATTGATTGATTATTTGATTGATTGATTTATTATTTGATTGATTGATTATTTGATTGATTGATTGATTGATTATTTGATTGTTTTATTGATTATTTGATTGATTGAATGATTGATTTATTGATTATTTGATTGATTATTTGATTGATTGATTGATTATTTGATTGATTGATTGATTATTTGATTGATTGATTGATTATTTGATTGATTGATTATTTGATTGATTGATTGATTATTTGATTGATTCATTGATTGATTATTTGATTGATTGATTGATTATTTGTTGATTGATTGATTGATTGATTATTTGATTTATTGATTGATTATTTGATTGATTGATTATTTGATTGATTGATTGATTATTTGATTGATTGATTGATTATTTGATTGATTTATTATTTGATTGATTGATTGATTATTTGATTGATTGATTGATTATTTGATTGATGTGCACAGCTGTTTACCGCTGATGCTTTAGTTGATTTGGCTCATGTGTATCTCTCCAGACATACAAGATACACAAACCTCTTCTAAGATACATTCAGTCATTAGAAGAAGATGCATTGAGAAAAATAATAATAGAAACTTTTGTGGTTAAAAATTGAATATTGCATTCCCCGAAACTAGTGTTGATGATATCATCATCACCATCATCACATCACCATCATCATCACCACATACAAGTAAACATTTTAACTCCTTAAGTGAGGTCAAATCGCATGATAATCATACAGTTTTACAGTCTCCCGTTAACAGAATGTCCATGTTGTGCAACATTCTCTCTTTAATTGGATCTATAATTTCCAAAATGTCAGTCAGAAAGACGCTTTATACAAAATAATCTCAACATAATGACACTATATAGTTCACAATTTCAAATTAGATAATTGTGTTAAAATCAGGACAATAATTTAGAAATTAGAGAATTCGGTGACGTCATAGCATGCTCTTCTGGTCGCTTATTACTCAGGTGTGATTTCTTGTTATGAGTTCTTTGTCTGTGATTTTATGAAAACTCATTTGTCCATGAAGTCATTCATTAAGTGCGGACACAGATAACTCACTCACCGATAATGTGCGGCTCCATATCCAGGACACCAAAACTAGGTCAAACAAGAGGAAAGTGAAGCTCGGTAAGTAGAGCAGTAAAAGTAGGTCGAATACGTTAAGTACCTCCATGGCCCTCTCGCTGTCTGGGATGACACTACACTCGGTTCTGGAAGTGGGCGACGATGTGCTGTATGTCCAGGTCTTGTATGAGTAGGTGGTGAACGAGAAGATGGCGAGACCTAGAAATGATATCATGAAATGACATCAACATTTGTGCGTTTGAGCTGTCGGAAGATAGATTGTAGTTACCAAGTTGGATAGGTCCTTCTTCCTACAGAGAGAGCCGTATACATAGAACCAGAGGCGTATGTACAGAACCAGGGTCGTATGTACAGTATCAGAACCGTATATACAGAACCGGAGTCGTATATACAGAACCAGAGCCGTATATACAGAACCAGGGTCGTATCTACACTATCAGAAACGTATATACAGAACCGGAGTCGAATACAGAACCAGAGCCGTATATACAGAACCAGAGCCGTACGTACAGAGACAGAGCCATATGTACAGCGACAGAGCCGCATGTACAGAACCAGAGCCGTATACACAGGACCAGGGTCATATGTACAAAACCAGAGCCGCATACACAGAACCAGATATTCGGAGGTACATTATATGCAATATTTTCCTGTGACTAAAACCGATCACAGAGTCCAAATGGTTCAAGAAAGGACGATTATTTGGACTTCGACTTATGACTGTAAGTTGTCTAGACCCTTCAGGACAATTATTTGGACTTTCACTTATGACTGTAAGTTGTCTAGACCCTTCAGGACAATTATTTGGACTTCGACTTATGACTGTAAGTTGTCTAGACCCTTCAGGACGATTATTTGGACTTCCACTTATGACTGTAAGTTGTCTAGACCCTTCAGGACAATTATTTGGACTTTCACTTATGACTGTAAGTTGTCTAGACCCTTCAGGACAATTATTTGGACTTCCACTTATGACTGTAAGTTGTCTAGACCCTTCCGGACAATTATTTGGACTTTCACTTATGACTGTAAGTTGTCTAGACCCTTCAGGACGATTATTTGGACTTCCACTTATGACTGTAAGTTGTCTAGACCCTTCAGGACGATCCGCTAACCGAACCAGGAACTTTCTGGTTGACATACAATGACGTTGTAAACCCGGAACGGCGCAACCAGAAGACTAATTGGGACGTGTAATGACGTAAATTTGAACGCGCAACCAGGAGGCTAACTAGGACGTAGAATTACGTAGCAAACCTGAAACGGCGCAACCTGGAGACTAATTGGGACGTAGAATGACGTTATAAACCCCGTTTTAGCTATGTCATCTTGGATTAGATCGTATTTGCTATCTAATGTCCCATAGTTCCCATTTTGGTCCTCATAGTCTGCATAGCTGTAAACGTCACGCTAGTGGAGATTTCCCAAAGGTCCCCTTTCTGCCCTCTGACCTCCGTCTATAGATGTCTATGGATCATACTTCTGTCCCTTTCTTTCTACTTTCAAAACCATTCTTCATTCGTACTGTCACGTGATCAGGTCCGGGTTAGTTCTTGAGACCTTTCAAGAAATGTCAGTCTTTCCATCTTCTGTCTCGTTGATTAGTTGGTGGATACAGTCAGGCCTGGATTATGACCGATGGAGGCTCTAAGCACTTACATGATCCCCCGCCTTCTGCTTGAAAATATAAACAATCATCATTATCATGTGCCATACCGGTTGGCGCAGGCAATCATGTCCGTCCACAATTCTCTATACACAGTGCATCATATCAATTCTGTTGTTGACTGTTTTCCGTGACATGACACAATCTATCTAATATGTTCTTTCTTTGTCGTCCGCGATCTCTCTTTCCCTATATTTTGCCTGTTGTGAGCCAAGGATATAAACAATAATAAACCATTAAATAAAATTGTATTTATCGAACAAAACACTACAGTAAGATGGAAAAATAATGTTTATTTTTGGTTTACTTTCACTTTATTTATATTTGAAAAGTTTTCTTCTACTTTTGAAAATTAAAAAAAAGTCTTTGGTGGGATCCTCAAAACGAATCTTATGTAACACATCAGCTTGTAGACTTAATAGAGGCATCCAGCCTGGAGTGTTCGATTTCATGACTCTTGTCGGAGGTCGGCACTCACTGAGTGTTCCTGTTATTATTGTAGATATCTGTGTGTCATTTGTTCATTTAATGATGCCCTACGCGTGTTCTTATTTTGCGTAATCGTTAATCCAGCACTGGGCACAGACAAGTTTCAGATCGTAATCGTTAATCCAGCACTGGGCACAGACAAGTTTCAGATCGTAATCGTTAATCCAGCACTGGGCACAGACAAGTTTCACATCGTAATCGTTAATCCAGCACTGGGCACAGACAAGTTTCAGATCGTAATCGTTAATCCAGCACTGGGCACAGACAAGTTTCAGATCAGTATTTAACTGCTTCAAATCTTCCTCTTTAATTAGAGAATCTCAAAACAAGTCCTCAAATTGGAACCAGAGAATAAAAGAAAGAAGAGGCCGAGCTAGAGAAACACTAAAAAAGAACACTAGGACGAGAGGAAACAACAGCAGGCATCAGCTCTCTCGTGAGGGTTGAGCGACACGCCCAGAAAAGTGACGCGTGGCGAGATACACTCAGGGTTCTGTGCAAAGTATGACACTTCATAACAAAGATCGTTGTACGCAAGTCTCCAATGTCTGCCATGTGTGCCGTTTTGAGTTTGAAAAGACAATAGATAGAGAGACAGGCAGGCAGGCAGGCAGACAGGCAGGCAGACTGGCAGGCAGACAGATAGGCAGAAATACAGGCAGAAAGACAAACAGACAGATAGGCAGGCAGACAGAGACACAGATAAAGAAACAGATAGATAGATAGATAGATAGATAGATAGATAGATAGATAGATAGATAGATAGATAGATAGATAGATAGATAGATAGATAGATAGATAGATAGATAGATAGATAGATAGATAGATAGATAGATAGATAGATAGATGTGTCCTTGTTGACTCATGTCATCACTGACATCCGTTATATTCTTGTCTTTGTCTGCCGATACAAACTTGTAACGTCCTCGTCACATATCAGTAAAGCTGTCACATATCATATATGTGACTATTTTCCACTTACTTTCATCATCATGAGGTGCCGTGTCGGTTGGCGTATGCGATCATCACTCTCCACATCTCTCGGTCCTTCATACATGTTATAATTTCAGTTATTTTGCATAAGCTTTTCAATATTTGTTCTCTTGGTTATCCCCTGCTCTTCCTTCCATTCATTTTTCCTGTTGTTTAGTATCCTCAATGTCTTCTTTTCGCATCACAAGCCTAATAAATGTAAATTGTCTTTTCCTTATGATTTTGATCACATTTCTGGTTTCTCCAGCTCGTTTTAAACATTCTTCATTTGTAATTTTTGCTATCCATAGAATTCGTAGCATTCTTCTGATAAACTGCATCTCATCTGTCTCTAATGTTCTCTTTGTTGATCTAATTATCGTCCGTGACTCACTTCCATATAGTAGAACAAATTCGATGTAGCACTTTAGGACACATTTTCTAACATTAATTGGCAATGATGTGTTACATATGATATTTTTCATTCGATGGAATTCTTTGGTTTTTCTTAAGTTAAGCCCTTAACTTACGACTGACTCAGCAGATCAGTAAGGGATAAATGTTTTATGCTCAGAGAAATCACAGAAGATGGAGATAAATAAACTATCTTCATCCCAACGTTGTGCTACCAATGCCAGACCTGGACCCTAGATGCAAGAACAATAAGAAAAATAACCTCTACAGAGATGAAATGTGTTAGACAAATGACAGGAAACAGTCTGAGAGACAAGATCAGAAATGAAGAACTGAGAAAAAAGATATGAATAGCCCCCCGCCACAGAATATATAAGGAAACAACAGATAAAATGGTTTGGCCGCGTGACAAGGCTGAAAGAACAAAACACAACACAACGAGCCTTCAACAAACGTTGTGAGAACACCAGACCCAAGGGTCGACCACAAAAAAGATGGGTCGATGAAATATTAATACGGGAGGTCAAAAAGTAATGCACACCAATTTTTTTCTCGGCTAATAATAAAGATAGGAATATGAAATTTTGCACACTTGGAATATGACATGTTCCAATTATGTGTACAAAATTGCACAGCATTCTGATAAATATTACGCAATCTATGAACCGTTAAAATGGAGCTTGTCAACAATGTCCGTTACAAACAGCGAATTGTCATAGAATTTCTGGTTGCGGAAAAAGAAACTGTGGCAAACGTTCATAAACGACTGTGTGCAGTGTACAAATGTTCTGCAGTCGATAGGAGCACAGTTAGTCGCTGGGTTCAGAGAATTAAAGCTGCAGAAAGTGTACGAGTGGAGCTGCATGATTTACCGCGTTCTGGACGTGTTGCCTCGGCTACCAGCACAGACATGTTAAACCGGGCTGATGCCATTATTCGTAAGGATAGGCGTATCACTAGTCAGCAATTGGCATTGCAGCTTACAGTCAGCAAGGGAAGTGCAATCGCAATTTTTAAAACTCTCGGATATTCAAAGATTTGCGCTCGATGGGTTCCTCGGTGCCTAACAAATGATCACAGAGTTCAAAGGAAAACATTCTGTTCTGAATTGTTGGAGCGTTTCGGTGTTGAAGGAGAAATGTTTTTGTCAAAAATTGTTACCGGTGACGAAACGTGGGCACATTATTATGAGCCTGAAACAAAAATGCAGTCAATGGAATGGCATCATCCGCAGTCACCAAAAAGAAAAAAATTCAAAACATCTCCATCAGCCGGAAAGGTGATGATCACTGTCTTCTGGGACATTGATGGTGTGATTCTTGTTGATGTAATGACAAGAGGTGAGACAATCAACTCGACAGCTTACATCAATACACTGACAAAACTCAAAAATCGGTTCCACAGAGTTCGGCCTAATAAGCCATCTGCAGATTTGTTGCTTCAACATGACAATGCACGCCCTCACACAAGTCTGGTAACACGGGAAGCAATCAACAAATTTGGTTGGACTGTACTGCCCCATCCTCCTTACAGCCCTGATCTGGCTCCCTCAGATTTCCATCTGTTTGGACCACTCAAAAAATTCCTGCGTGGGACACACTTTGACAATGATGAGGGTGTGATCCGTGCAGTTAAAAAATGGCTAGGCGAGCAGGACAAAACTTGGAACAAACGAGGCATTCATGACCTAGTTTCGTGTTGGCGTAAGGCAATACGCTTGGACGGTGATTATGTTGAAAAATAGGTAGTGTAAAAGGGATGTTCAGCTACAATCTGTGAAAATTTCATACATTTTGCCCGAATAGTTTCCGAGAAAAAAATTGGTGTGCATTACTTTTTGACCTCGTAGAAGTACTGGGGAACATAACAGCAGCAGAGGCGAACAGAAGAGCAAAAGACCGCAAATTATATCTCCCCTCGACGCTGAAAGGCAGATGAGGAAGGACAGAAGAAGAAGAAAGAAGATGGAATTCTGTCTTTGCTTGTTCTATTCTGCTTCTAATTTCCACTTACATTAGACCAGCCTATGCCACTCTACACTGGACACAATATGACTACAAAACATGTTCTACAGGATTGCCCCAGTACACAGACCTGAGAAGAGCAATGTGGTCCACACCCACCTCCCTGGAAGAGAAACTATATGGGGCAATCGAATCACTTAAACAGACAGCTGACTTCATGAGAGAGAGTCTGGAATCCTACTCTGATTGAGTCTTGATCGCAGATAGAGAGAGAGAGAGAGAGAGAGAGACCAGCCTAATATATCAGCCCTGCATTATTATGTATGTTTGTTTTTTTGTTTGTTTGTTGCTAGGATCATCACCACTGCACACCGGACGAACCCATAGATACTCCGATATCCCCCTCGAGAATCTCGTGAGATGAGAAAATCTGAGAAGAATCCTAGCCCACGTGTACGAACTCCGTAGTATGGTCTGGGATCCAATGCGTGGTTTTCTGATGACAACTTTGCCCGGGCAGCGACCATATTTCTGGCCTACTCTTTTCGATATTAACTGTCAAGGGATCTTTAACGTGTGCAGGTGCACACGGGACCTCCTATTTATTGCCGTTATCTGAGAGGGCTAGACATTGTATCTCTCTACCCAAGAGAGGGCTAGACATTGTATCTCACTACCCAAGAGAGGGCTAGACATTGTATCTCACTACCCAAGAGAGGGCTAGACATTGTATCTCACTACCCAAGAGAGGGCTAGACATTGTATCTCACTACCCAAGAGAGGGCTAGACATTGTATCTCACTACCCAAGAGAGGGCTAGACATTGTATCTAACAACCCAAGAGATCAGGGAAGGGTAACGTCATAAAGAAACCACAGATTAATTGTTCCTATTTTTGACAAATAACCACCGCTTCTGTTGGGTTTTGAACCCATATCCTTCCTGTACTGAGGTCAACGTCGTATCTCTATACAACCCAACTCCTCCTTTTATTATCTCTCTCTCTCTCTCTCTCTGCGATCAGGACTCAATCAGAGTAAGGATTCCAGACTCTCATATGAAGTCAGCTGTCAGGCTAAGTGTGTTGATCGCCCCCACAGACATAACATCACAATTAGAGTCTGTCAGATCCACTCTGATTGAACACCCGTTAATACGTTGCACTGTGTTCTGCGCCAGCGGCCCAGTGCATCCGATTTCAGCCAGCATTTTATTCGGGTTTGCTTTCCCTAGCCTTTGATTGTCCCCAATCTTATCCTCCTTTTATTATGTAAACATATGTAATTATATGTAATTTGATGTCAGACAGCGAGTGAAATAACATCCAACTTACCAATGATCCAAAATTTGGCGGTCCCTGGACTGTTCATCCACGTGACCTTCTTACAGCGGGTCAGGTCAAACAAAACCAACATGGCGCTGGAAACACTCAGTAGGAACGTCAGTAGAGGGAAGAAATGGCTGTAAGATAAATGTGGGAGAGATGATGTGCTCTTTATAGATGTTCTTTATTGTGGAGAGAAATAAATATGACGTGTTCTTTATAGATGTTGTTTATTATGGAGAGAAATAAATATGACGTGCTCTTTATAAATGTTGTTTATTGTGGAGAGAAATAAACATGACGTGCTCTTTATAAATGTTGTTTAATGTGGAGAGAAATAAACATGGCATGCTCTTTATAAATGTTGTTTAATGTGGAAAGAAATAAACATGACGTGCTCTTTATAAATGTTGTTTAATGTGGAGAGAAATAAACATGACGTGCTCTTTATAAATGTTGTTTACTGTGGAAAGAAAGAAATATGACGCATTCTTTATAGATTTTGTTTAATGTGGAGAGAAATAAATATAATGTGCTCTTTATAAATGTTGTTTATTATGGAGATAAATAAATATGACGTGCTCTTTATAGATGTTGTTTATTGTGCAAATTAATAGCAGTAAATGTTGTAGTAGTTGTAACAAAAAGACAGCCAAGAGTTACAAAGGTTTGTAACAAATGTACATAAACCGTAACAGATATTAAAATATAGGAGATCCAATGTACAGTGTTAGAATGTGTTAGACGAATGGCAGGAAACGGCCTAAGAGGTCAGATCTGATATAAAGAACTGAGGGAGATAAAAGCTAGGAATAATTCCCATTCTTGAATAAATAATGACTTTAGTCTTTAGTCTTTGGTCTTTAGTCTTTAGTTCTGACTGACGTCAACGCAGTCGAGGCATTCCCATTTCTGCTTTCGCCCCTCGTGTCGCCGATTTTATATATATATATATATATATATATATATATATATATATAGAGAGAGAGAGAGAGAGAGAGAGAGTCAGTCTTATATATAAAGAAATAACAGATAAAATGGTTTCGCCACATGATAAGACAGAAAGACCAAAACACAACACAACGAGCCTTCAATAAACGTTACGAGAACACCAGACACAAGAGCCGGCCACAAAAAAAGACGGATTGATGGAATATTAGAAACACTAGGAAACATAACAGCGGCAGAGGTCAACAGAAAAACCAAAGATGGATTGATGGAATATTAGAAACACTAGGAAACATAACAGCAGGAGAGGTCAACAGAAGATCAAAAGATGGATTGATGGAATATTAGAAACACTAGGAAACATAGCAGGAGAGGTCAACAGAAGATCAAAAGATGGATTGATGGAATATTAGAAACACTAGGAAACATAGCAGCAGGAGAGGTCAACAGAAGATCAAAAGATGGATTGATGGAATATTAGAAACACTAGGAAACATAGCAGGAGAGGTCAACAGAAGATCAAAAGATGGATTGATGGAATATTAGAAACACTAGGAAACATAGAAGGACAGGTCAAGAGAAAAGCAAAAGATGATTTGATGGAATATTAGAAACAATAGGAAACATAGCAGGAGAGGTCAACAGAAAATCAAAAGATGGATTGGTGGAATATTAGAAACACTAGGAAACGTAACAGCAGCAGAGGCCAAGACAAGCGTAAGAGACAATTATATCTTCCATCGACGCTGAAAGGCAAATGATGATGTAAAGAAGAAGAAAGAATTGTAAGGCACTGCAGATATTAAGGGAAACAAATCTTCGTAAAGTGATCTAACAAATCTTCGTAAAGTGATCTAACAAATCTTCGTAAAGTGATCTTACAAATCTTCGTAAAGTGATCTAATAAATCTTCGTAAAGTGATCTAACAAATCTTCGTAAAGTGATCTAACAAATCTTCGTAAAGTGATCTAATAAATCTTCGTAAAGTGATCTTACAAATCTTCGTAAAGTGATCTGACAAATCTTCGTAAAGTGATCTGACAAATCTTCGTAAAGTGATCTAACAAATCTTCGTAAAGTGATCTAACAAATCTTCGTAAAGTGATCTAACAAATCTTCGTAAAGTGATCTAACAAATCTTCGTAAAGTGATCTAATAAATCTTCGTAAAGTGATCTAACAAATCTTCGTAAAGTGATCTTACAAATCTTCGTAAAGTGATCTGACAAATCTTCGTAAAGTGATCTAACAAATCTTCGTAAAGTGATCTAACAAATCTTCGTAAAGTGATCTTACAAATCTTCGTAAAGTGATCTAACAAATCTTCGTAAAGTGATCTAACAAATCTTCGTAAAGTGATCTTACAAATCTTCGTAAAGTGATCTAACAAATCTTCGTAAAGTGATCTAACAAATCTTCGTAAAGTGATCTTACCAATCTTCGTAAAGTGATCTAACAAATCTTCGTAAAGTGATCTAATAAATCTTCGTAAAGTGATCTAACAAATCTTCGTAAAGTGATCTTACAAATTTTCGTAAAGTGATCTAACAAATCTTCGTAAAGTGATCTTACAAATCTTCGTAAAGTGATCTAACAAATCTTCGTAAAGTGATCTTACAAATCTTTCTTCGCACGATTCTTGATATTGATTATTCTAGCGCCGCGTGACGTCATGCTTGTAGTGTTTTTCGCCACTTATCTCTGTTCTTTGGGAAATGTTCTATCTTATTAAATGAGTCTGCGTCTGCCAACTTTGTTTCTCATATAATTGTTATTTTTGATGTCTCTCTAAATCTTCCACTTTTCCCTTATCCCGATGTTTCCCATAGAAGAGCCTGTTTTGGAATGTTCTTCTCTCTTCTCGTCACATGTCTAACATATGCCCGTCCATCTTTTCTTCCTAATTGTAGTAGAGATCCTTGGTTGTAGAGTCACTTTTCTTATTCCGATATTAGTCTTGAATTCATTTCATTGCGCTCACAATATTTTTCGTAGGCATTTGTCTTTAAACGTATTTAGTTTTTTCTCACTTTCTTGTGATGTTGTCCAGCAATCACATTTGTGTTGAAATTACGTTTGAGTTGAATATTCTAAGTTTAGTTTCCTTGCTTGGTATTTTTTATCTCCATATTTTGTTGAGATCTTTAAAAAAAACTCGTTGCAGCTTTTGCTATCCAGCTTCTGATCTCTCTCTTTGTTTCACCTTCTTGATCTATATTACTACCAGGAAATGTAAATAATGGTCTACTCTTTCTTTATTTCATCTTCTTGATCTATATTACTACCAGGAAATGTAAATAATGGTCTACTCTTTCTTTGTTTCATCTTCTTGATCTATATTACTACCAGGAAATGTAAATAATGGTCTACTCTTTCTTTATTTCATCTTCTTGATCTATATTACTACCAGGAAATGTAAATAATGGTCTACTCTTTCTTTATTTCATCTTCTTGATCTATATTACTACCAGGAAATGTAAATAATGGTCTACTCTTTCCAATGCCTGACGAATGAGATATATATTGCCATTTGGGATATTGTTATTCTTCACTATTTTTGTTTTATCCTTGTTGATTTCAAGTTCTATTCTTTCCGCCATGGATGATAGGGTATCTGTGACATTTTGCATCTTGTTGGTATTGTCACTTAAAAGTACTACATCATCTGTAAAATCTACATCTTCCAGATAATTGTTCGCACGTTTACTCACCTGCTAAAGACATACATCTGACAGAGACCAGGAGCATCAAAGACAGCTACCCCTTGTTTGAACATCCAGTTGACCATGACAGTGAGCAGAAAGCCGGCAGAGGAGACACAGATTCCGACCAAGAACTGGGAGTAGAACTTCTTTCTGAGCCATGTTCTTAAGAGGATGGTGGTTGTGCACGTTGACAGTAGTACCCCTGCGGGTGAGTTCGCCGACATGTAAAGACTGTTTCATTGTTTTATGAACTTGTTTTCGTCTCTCTCTCTCTCTTTCTCTCTCTCTCTCTCTCTCTCTCCATTTCTTCCTCTTTCTCAATTCCTCCCTCTCTCTCACTCTCTCCTTTTCTATCATTGCCTCTCTCTCTCTCAGTATCTCCTTTTCTCTTCCTCTCTATCTTCTCCCCACTCTCTCTTTCTCTATCTATATCTCTTTCCGTCACCCTCTCGTCTTCTCTCTGTTTTTTCTCGCCCTCTCTCTCCCCAACCTCCCTCCTTCCATCTCTCCCCTTCTTCCTCCTCTCTCTCCCTCCCACCCTCTCTTTCTCTGTCTGTTCCTCCTCCTCTCTCTCTCCCACTCTCCTACCCCCTGTATTCTCTCCCTATCTCTTTCTGCCTCTCCCTCTATCTCTCACTCCTAGACTAACAAACTCCATACACCTGTGACAACATGTTCACACCTGAATGTTTCTGTTTTCATTTTCACTTTTGATAGTTCACTTGCTCATTCACCCAAACTCCTACCTTCCATTTTAGTATCTTCGTCTGTTTGAACTTTTTATATATTATCTTTTTATCTTTTTCATCTATTATTTTTTATCCATTTTATCTAATATATTTTTTTCAACTATCTATTACCGTGATATCTATTAACTTTTCATCTATTATCATTTTATCTATTAACTATTATCGTGTTATCTATTATCTTTTTTCGTTTACCTTTTCATCTATTACTATTTTATATATTATCTATTATCGTGCTATCTATTACTTTTTCATCTATCATCTTTTTATCTATTATCTTTTTATCTATTATCTTTTCCACGAACATGATCAGCTCTACAACACCCTTAATAAGTTTTGGAATCTTTGAAATCACAGACCATCACCTTCCATAGAAGTAACCCCCTGTGGGCAAAAAGGGAAACCCCAAAACACCCCACCTAGCGTGACGTTTTCAGCTACAGGACCTTTAAACGACCGATGCCATTCTACTCTTAACCGCCCTTGCTCTGAATGCGTTAGCTGGGGGTTTTCCGGGGTTTCTCTTTCAGCCTTCATTATAGATGGTGATGGACTGACACACCAACTGCAAGTTGTAAAATCACGTAAAGGCTGGCCCAAATTCTACAGTTAGTTCAGCATAGGAGCCCTGCAGTCAATTACACTGCATTTCTACATACGATCAATCACTGGAATAAAAACTGCTCAAATATTGATACTAGACCATCAAACATCGACAAAAGATCATCAAACATTCACATTAAGCTACAAAACACTTAAGACCATTCATTACTAACATCAGACTATCAAACAGTGACATCAATCCATCAAATGGTGACATCAAACCACCAAACACAGGAATCACTCAAACAGATACTGATATCACTTCACCAAAAACTGACACTAAACCCTGATACAGTGGCACCAGACTACCAAATATTGACATCTTTTTATCAGACATTGGCATTAGATCATCAAACACTGGAATAAGACCATCAAGACATGACATCAGATCATCAAGTGATGACATCACATCATCAAAAACGGACATCATATCATCAAACACTGACATCACATCATCAAACACTGACATCAGATCATGACACTCTAGATCAGTCGAAACTCACCCATAACAACAATGGCTGGCACGAGGTAGACCTCCAAACAGAGAATGGTTCTGTAAGCTCCAAACTTGCCTCTCACGAAGACCCTCCGGGAATTGGTCGCGTTGAGTGACCATGTTCCCTGAAACCGGAAACAATGACGTCACAATCAGGTCAATGCCATCATCAAGACCATGCAATCTGACATTGGTGATCGTGTCTATCTGTAATTGCCAGCCTCTACAGACGGTTGTCAAATCTGCTAACTACCATGTTATGCTTATTTTATCTAACCTATACGCACAGTTCCCTTAATATGAGATCTTTTTTTTAAAATTTGTTTTCCCATATTTCTTTTTCCTTAATGTTTGTAGTTGTCACAGCATGTTCCAGAATATCCTAGGCAGCGTATTGGTTAGTACACCGGACTAAACACACAAGGTTAGGTTGGATTCCGTCTGTTTTGACTTCGATTTTGTCCAATCTGCCGATGAACCTGCAAAGAGAACCCTGCCCCATGTTCACGAACACCGTAACACGGCCTGGAATCCCTGGACATTATTCGGTATACTTTGTTATTCTCAAAATAAAAATAAAAACATTAAAAGCTGTGTATTTACATATAGGGAGGATGTCAATATGTGTCATGTGTTGAACGGGACAGTACCGGCCCGTGGTGTTAATGAAAAATGTCATTTTTGTCTCGTTTTAAATAAGAACGTTACTGTCCTATTTCTGATGAGAGACTAAAATACGTTAATATTGGCCAGTCATAAATCATCAACTATAGTCTGTTGTTGGTATCGTGGATTAAAAATAACAAACTTAACTGTCCTGCAACGTGCTAAGACCCCAACAATCATGTCGATGCTCAGATGTCGAAGACTAAGATGGCTGGGGCATGTCCAACGAATGGAAGAAAAGCGCATCCCCAGGCAAATACTATATGGTGAACTAACACACGGAAAAAGACAAATCGGCAGACCTAAACTACGATATAGAGATATCTGTAAATCATCTCTGAATGACTTCTCCATCTGTGAAAATGACTGGCAATGTCTGGCAAGTGCTCGCACATCATGGAGAGCATGTATAAGGAACGGTATAACATCATTTGGGACTGTGCTAAGGAAAAACTTAAAAGAGAAAAGACTCATGAACAAGGGTAGAAAACCCTGTGGTCGAGTGAGCCTGACTTGTTCATTCTGTGGCCGTGTGTGTTTGTTAAACATTGGTAGAATTAGCCACGAGAGAAGCTGTTCGACAAAATTAAAACCTCAAAAAAACCACAATAGCCTCTACTCGACCGTCTGACAAGACGAAAAGGGCCATATACACAATAGCCTCTACTAGACCGTCTGACAAGACGAAAAGGGCCATATACACAATAGCCTCTACTAGACCGTCTGACAAGACGAAAAGGGCCATATACACAATAACCTCAACTAGACCGTCTGACAAGACGAAAAGGGCCATATACACAATAGCCTCAACTAGACCGTCTGACAAGACGAAAAGGGCCATACGATCGTGGATTAGTCAATCTCCCGCGGTAACCACCTGCGTCAAGACAAGCTGATACAGACTTATATAATTGATTCCCCATTTGTGATCGTAACCCTATAATTATGAGCACAGCTGCGTGAAAGACATCGTCAATGATAGCTACTCTTTTTTTTTTCATTGCTTAGTTGACCCTGTGCTCTTTTGCTTCGGGTGGGGTTTTTTCATGATAATTTGTGGATTTTATCCGAGTGGTGTAAGCATACCTATTCCCTGAAATGATTCGCTATCACCTCGGAAGTATCCATTCATAAATATATTCATTTATTATTATATGTCTCCTGGCTAACAGAAGTTAGTATCGCCGTGTTCCCAATAATGGTGGCGTTCACTGATATAGAAGACCTAGTATTGCAGTACCTCTGGACTGGATAGGTCACACAGTTTTCCAGCTTGGCCTGGAACTAGACGAACTTCAACTTCTTCAGTAAAAGCTGGGAATGTTAAGAAAGTCATTATGACCCAGCACTTTCATGAGTCAAGGGCCTCTACTGCTGTCAGCTCGTGATGTTACAACAACTTGGGAAGTCAAAAGTTTGTATAATCTTGAGTTACAATAGAGTTGTGACATTGAGTGTAAGAAGTTTTATAAAAGACCGAAGTTTTCTGAGTACGATGACATCATCGACGAACTATTCATGGTACGATCGTGGTGAGACACAGTCAATCTCTGTGCCGACCTAGAATGTTGTATGGGTTGTGCCCTTGAAGAATGATCATACAACTTGTATGTTTACATTCTTTTTCTTTTGTCCTTTCGAGCCGAAGACGGCACATAGGGCAGAACCACAATCTCAAAAAACAGAAACCTTGCGTGCCAAAATGGCACATATTGCAGAGATCACTGCTTCTAAAATCTATGGATGTTTACATTGGGAATAGTTAAATGTTATATCTACTCAACATTCCTATACGGTCCAGAAACATGGACATTAAATAATAAAAGAGAGCAGAAAAGTGAAGCCTTTGAAATGTGGATCTAGAGGAAAATAGTGAGAATTGGGTGGATGGAAAACAAATACTATAAAATGTTTTGAATCAGCTGAACATAAAATGACTTTAGACAGAATTGACGTCATTGCAAGCGCGGCATTACCACATCACGTCCTAGCAAGCAACAGAGCGTCCATCTTGATCGTTCATACTGTTCTAGTGAACGTGTCGCGTTAAAAAAAAATATGTGCAGCTAATGATGCATAATTCCAGGTCGTTGAAAATGTGTCGTCGCGGGCAGTACAACCTCCATGTGTCCACGTTGAATCTGTGTAGACTTCGTGGTCAGTGAGCGTGCCCCAAGAATTGCTGTCCCAACAAATGAAGTCAGACCTCCACTCCAGTGAAACATGAAAGAAGAACCCAATTTGAACAAGGCAAATAAAAGTGTTTAGACATGTGCAGAGACACAATAAATGTCATCTTGGAAGACAAGGTACAACGTAGACGAGACAGACTAAGACTAAAATGGAAAGACAACATCTAAAGACGAACAGATGAACCTGTAACAACGAGCACTACCCAGACAGAAAACACGGTACAATGGCGCTCCATGGTAGCCAACCTTCGATGTGGAGACAGCACCCAATGAATGAATGACACTCCAAGGTAGCCAAACTTCGATGTGAAAACGGCACCCAATGAATGAATGACACTCCATGGTAGCCAACCTTCTATGTGGAGACAGCACCCAATGAATGAATACACTCCATGGTTGTTAACCTTCGATGTGCAGACAGCACCCAATGAATGAATGACACTCCATGGTTGTTAACCTTCGATGTGGAGACAGCACCCAATGAATGAATGGCATTCCATGGTAGCCAACCTTCAATGTGGAGACAGCACCCAATGAATGAATACACTCCATGGTTGTTAACCTTCGATGTGGAGACAGCACCCAATGAATGAATACACTCCATGGTTGTTAACCTTCGATGTGGAGACAGCACCCAATGAATGAATGACATTCCATGGTAGCCAACCTTCTATGTGGAGACAGCACCCAATGAATGAATGACACTCCAAGGTAGCCAACCTTCAATGTGGAGACAGCACCCAATTAATGAATGACATTCTATGGTAGCCAACCTTCTATGTGGAGACAACAGCCAATGAATGAATGACGCTCCATGGTAGCCAACCTTCTATGTGGAGACAGCACCCAATGAATGAATGACACTCCATGGTAGCCAACGTTAAATGTGGAGACAGCACCCAATGAATGAATACACTCCATGGTTGTTAACCTTCGATGTGGAGACAGCACCCAATGAATGAATGACACTCCATAGTAGCCAACCTTCAATGTGGAGACAGCACCCAATGAATGAATGACACTCCATAGTAGCCAACCTTCAATGTGGAGACAGCACCCAATGAATGAATGACACTCCATGGTAGCCAACCTTCTATATGGAGACAGCACCCAAGAATGAATGACACTCCATAGTAGCCAACCTTCAATGTGGAGACAGCACCAAATGAATGAATGACACTCCAAGGTAGCTAACCTTCAATGTGGAGACGAAACCCTCTAATTATATTGTTCCTATATTAATTACCCGACACAACCAAACCTAAATGTCCCTGAAAAGTCCCTAATTATCCATACTTAACGAAAACGTTAATTTCTCTGCACAAAATTTAATTATCTAACAAATTAGAAAAAAAAATGCTTCTGTGATGTCCCGGATGATTCAATTCCAATGAAAATCCAAAAGTCATCGTAATAACCCACCAGTGCATTCTGGGACTGTTTACGTAACTCGTTGCGACATTTCTGAGACCACGTGATCTAACACCAAGGAATTAACAGTCACACAGACAAACACCAAAAAAGAACATCATTGTTCTTCTTTCACGGACAGAACATTCTGAGAATATATTAACTATGTAAATGGAGCCTTCGAATATTCAATCCAAGCTTCTGTCTAGACATGGAACCCATGAGAGAATTGGTGCCTTCGAGGCCTTCTAGGTTATGGAATTTTCGTTTATTTTGATTTCTGCAAACGAGAGGATAAACCAGACAATTTGAATTCCATCAGTTTATAAACATGAAGTGAAATAAAGCTAAGGATGGTCAGTGAGGAAGCCATGAGTTATATATTCTACACGAAGGAATGTGCATGTAGAATGATGTTGTACTTTACACAGTAGGTTGTTTTTTATTGACTTGATATGGACAATCTAACAACCTTGCTTTAATACACACAATTATTTTGGGTATATAAAACACATATTTTGTTATATAGTACACAAACGCACTTTTGTTATTTAGTACATAAACTCACTTTTGTTATATAGTACACAAACTCACTTTTGTTATATAGTACACAAACTCAGTTTTGTTATATAGTACACAAACTCACTTTTGTTATATAGTACACAAACTCACTTTTGTTATATAGTACACAAACTCACTTTTGTTATATAGTACACAAACTCACTTTTGTTATATAGTACACAAACTCACTTTTGTTATATAGTACACAAACTCACTTTTGTTATATAGTACACAAACTCACTTTTGTCAAATAGTACACAAACTCACTTTTGTTATATAGTACACAAACTCACTTTTGTTATATAGTACACAAACTCACTTTTGTTATATAGTACACAAACTCACTTTTGTTATATAGTACACAAACTCGTTTTTGTTATATAGTACACAAACTCACTTTTGTGATATAGTACACAAACTCACTTTTGTTATATAGTACACAAACTCACTTTTGTTATATAGTGCACAAACTCACTTTTGTTATATAGTACACAAACTCACTTTTGTTATATAGTACACAAACTCACATTTGCTATATAGTACACAAACTCACTTTTGTCAAATAGTACACAAACTCACTTTTGTTAAATGGTACACAAACTCACTTGTGTTATATAGTACACAAACTCACTTTTGTTATATAGTACACAAACTCACTTTTGTTATTTAGTACACAAACTCACTTTTGTTATATAGTACACAAACTCACTTTTGTTATATAGTACACAAGCTCACTTTTGTTATATAGTACACAAACGCACATTTGTTATTTAGTACATCATTTCACGTTTGATATTTTGTACACAAAATCACTTTTGTTATTTAGTACACAAACTCACTTGTGTTATATTGTACACAAACTCACTTTTGTTATATAGTACACAAACTCACTTGTGTTATATAGTACACAAACTCACTTTCGTTATTTAGTACACAAACTCACTTGTGTTATATTGTACACAAACTCACTTTTGTCATATAGTACACAAACTCACTTGTGTCATATAGTACACAAACTCACTTTTGTCATATAATACACAAACTCACTTTAGTCATATAATACACAAACTCACTTTTGTTATATAGTACATAGAGTCACTTTTATTATTTAGTACACAAAGTCACTTTTGTCATATAGTACACAAACTCACTTTTGTCATATAGTACACAAACTCACTTTTGTCATATAGTACATAGACTCACTTTTGTTATTTAGTACACAAAGTCACTTTTCTCATATAGTACACAAACTCACTTTTGTCATATAGTACACAAACTCACTTTTGTCATATAGTACATAGACTCACTTTTGTTATTTAGTACACAAAGTCACTTTTGTCATATAGTGCACAAACTCACTTTTGTTATATAGTACACAAACTCACTTTTGTTATATAGTACATAGACTCACTTTTGTTATTTAGTACACAAACTCACTTTTGTTATGTAGTACATAGACTCACTTTTGTTATTTAGTACACAAACTCACTTTTGTTATTTAGTACACAAACTCACTTTTGTTATTTAGTACACAAACTCACTTTTGTTATTTAGTACATAGACTCACTTTTGTTATTTAGTACACAAACTCACTTTTGTTATATAGTACACAAACTCATTTACATCATTTCGTACACAAGCTCGCTTTCATCATTTCGTACATGAACTTAAATATGTCACTGAATGCAAAAACCCACTTTATCATTCAGTACACAAACACACATTTGTCATTAAGTAAACATTTAGCACATAAACTCACATGAATCTTAATTAGTAAACAGCTTCACGTGAATCTTAATTTCGCATGGAAACTCACGTAGATCATTTAGTTCACAGACTCACTTGAGCAATAATTCATGAACAAACTCACTTGTATCGCGACACAATTTGTGACATTACTGCAGCACATGTTCACAGTTTTGTTTTCTGGTGGCAAGTTACCGCTGACCAGTTACCACTGACAAGTTACCGCTGACCAGTTACCGTTGACCAGTGAATAGTTGGGGTTGGCGCAGCAATTTTCCTGAGAGATAGAAATGTTTCTGTTTACAAAAACAAGTTATTGAACTGAAGATAAAAGATGTGGTAACATCGAATTCCTTGTTTAATTATCTCAAAATGCATTTATAATCAGTTATGTAAAAGTAAAGTACCCCCGTTACGCCAAGTGGCGTATAGGGAAATATGGTGTTAGTGACCCTATATTTTACAGACCTTCAGCACATGATTTTTGGGGTAATGTGGTCAGTATTACGCCCGTGCTGCTTTACTTTTCCAGAAAAAAATCCGGTACCCATTTAAGGCTGGGTGAACCCGGAAGCCATCGGTTGCGATCGAACCCTACCCCTTGTCCGTGGTAGTCCAGTTCACTAACCACTGAGCTATCGCGGCTCCCTATGTTATGTATTAGATAAATATAAACATGTAGATTGATATTTAAAAACAAGAACAATTTGGTCTCGGAAATCTCTATCACTAAATTGATAAAAACCTTCCGTACTGAAAGGGTTAATATTTGTTTCCCATGTGACGTCACTGAAAAACAAGGAAATAAAATGTAGTTTAAAAAAAAAAGAAGAAAAATTTGAATATTCAAGTGCATTTTTGTGCTTAATGGTGACTTAGGATGTTTGCAATTACTTAGACAGACTAGCTAAGACGGGAGGGAGACCACCACAAGAGAACCATCTGGTTATCTACGAAGAAGCTAAATCGATCATCAAAGGCCTGTATCATGTCAAATGGAAATAAGAACACCCAAAGTATATAGGGACTGATACGATAGGGACTGATATCTCCAACTAACAAGGAGGGATCAAGGCATCATACTTCGTCTATGCACTGGCCACAACAGAATGAGAAACCACATGTTCACTAAACTCTTTCCCCACGATTGCCGATCTGTTGCTAGTTCTTGGTTGTTTCTTAGTCCCGTGGTTGAGCCTTCCCTAGTTATTGCTCTGTGAACGATTCTCTTGGTCTGCATTCGTTTCTTTTACCACATGGTTTCCACATGAATGCCTGATGGGGAAGTCTTTCTTTATTCATTCTCAGCTTATGACTGATGTACTTCCAACGCCTTCTTATGAAGCTCGACACGTATTCTTGTTTATATTCATCTACTTCTTGTTCGTTTGAAATGTATTCTTTCCAGCTTATGTTTGAGATCATACGAAGATATTTGTTTTCAAAGGCGTTTAATTTCCTATCTAAAGTTTTGGCGGATTTGCAACTTTCACATCCATATGTTAGCTCACGTATCACATCCATATGTTAGCACTAGTATCACATCCATATGTTAGCACTAGTATCACATCCATATGTTATCACTAGTATCACATACATGTTAGCTCTATTATCACATCCATATGTTAACTCTAGTATCACATACATATGTTAGCTCACGTATCACATCCATATGTTAGCACTAGTATCACATCCATATGTTAGCTCTAGTATCACATCCATATGTTAGCACTAGTATCACATCCATATGTTAGCTCTAGAATCACATACATGTTAGCTCTATTATCACATCCATATGTTAACTCTAGTATCACATCCATATGTTAGCACTGTTATCACATCCATATGTTAGCACTAGTATCACATCCATATGTTAGCTCTAGTATAACATCCATATGTTAGCTCTAGTATCACATCCATATGTTTAGGTTGGTATCAATTCCATATGTTAGCACTAGTATCACATCCATATGTTAGCTCTAGTATCACATTCATATGTTAGCTCTAGTATCACATCCATATGTTAGCACTGTTATCACATCCATAAGTTAGCACTAGTATCACATCCATATGTTAGCTCTAGTATAACATCCATATGTTAGCTCTAGTATCACATCCATATGTTAGGGTTGGTATCAATTCCATATGTTAGCACTAGTATCACATCCATATGTTAGCTCTAGTATCACATTCATATGTTAGCTCTAGTATCACATCCATATGTTAGCACTAGTATCACATCCATATGTTAGCACTAGTATCACATCCATATGTTAGCTCTAGTATCACATCCATATGTTAGCTCTAGTATCACATCCATATGTTAGCACTAGTATCACATCCATATGTTAGCTCTAGCATCACATCCATATGTTAGCTCTAGTATCACATCCATATGTTAGGGCCGGTATTACATCAATATGTTAGGGCTGGTATCACATCCATATGTTAGAATTAGTATCACATCCATATTTTAGGGCTGGTATCACATCCATATGTTAGGGCTGGTATCACATCCATAAGTTAGGGCTGGTATCACATCCATATGTTAGCTCTAGTATCACATCCATATGTTAGCTCTAGTATCACATCCATATGTTAGCTCTAGTATCACATCCATATGTTAGGGCTGGTATCACATCCATATGTTAGCTCTAGTATCACATCCATATGTTAGCTCTAGTATCACATCCATATGTTAGGGCTGGTATCACATCCATATGTTAGGGCTGGTATCACATCCATAAGCTAGGGCTGGTATCACATACATATGTTAGGGCTGGTATCACATCCATATGTTAGCTCTAGTATCACATCCATATGTTAGCTCTAGTATCACATCCATATGTTTGCTCTAGTATCACATCCATATGTTAGCTCTAGTATCACATCCATATGTTAGCTCTAGTATCACATCCATATGTTAGCACTAGTATCACATCCATATGTTAGCACTGTTATCACATCCATATGTTAGCACTAGTATCACATCCATATGTTAGCTCTAGTATAACATCCATATGTTAGCTCTAGTAGCACATCCATATGTTAGGGTTGGTATCAATTCCATATGTTAGCACTAGTATCACATCCATATGTTAGCTCTAGTATCACATTCATATGTTAGCTCTAGTATCACATCCATATGTTAGCACTAGTATCACATCCATATGTTAGCACTAGTATCACATCCATATGTTAGCTCTAGTATCACATCCATATGTTAGCTCTAGTATCACATCCATATGTTAGCACTAGTATCACATCCATATGTTAGCTCTAGTATCACATCCATATGTTAGCTCTAGTATCACATCCATATGTTAGGGCCGGTATTACATCAATATGTTAGGGCTGGTATCACATCCATATGTTAGCACTAGTATCACATCCATATGTTAGCACTAGTATCACATCCATATGTTAGGGCTGGTATCACATCCATAAGTTAGGGCTGGTATCACATCCATTTGCTAGCTCTAGTATCACATCCATATGTTAACTCTAGTATCACATCCATATGTTAGCTCTAGTATCACATCCATATGTTAGCTATAGTATCACATCCATATGTTAGGGCTGGTATCACATCCATATGTTAGGGCTGGTATCACATCCATAAGTTAGGGCTGGTATCACATACATATGTTAGGGCTGGTATCACATCCATATGTTAGCTCACGTATCACATCTATATGTTAGCTCTAGTATCACATCCATATGTTAGCTCTAGTATCACATCCATATGTTTGCTCTAGTATCACATCCATATGTTAGCACTAGTATCACATCCATATGTTAGCTCTAGTATCACATCCATATGTTAGCTCTAGTATCACATCCACATATGTTAGGGTGGTATCACATCCATAAGTTAGGGCTGGTATCACATCCATATGTTAGGGCTGGTATTACATCCATATGTTAGGGCTGGTATCACATCCATATGTTAGGGCTGGTATCACATCCATATGTTAGGGCTGGTATCACATCCATATGTTAGCTCTAGTATCACATCCATATGTTAGCACTAGTATCACATCCATATGTTAGGGCTGGTATCACATCCATATGTTAGGGCTGGTATCACATCCATATGTTAGGGCTGGTATCACATCCATATGTTAGGGCTGGTATCACATCCATATGTTAGCACTAGTATCACATCCATATGTTAGGGCTGGTATCACATCCATATGTTAGGGCTGGTATCACATCCATATGTTAGGGCTGGTACCACATCCATATGTTAGGGCTGGTATCACATCCATATGTTAGCACTAGTATCACATCCATATGTTAGCACAAGTATCACATCCATATGTTAGGGCTGGTATCACATCCATATGTTAGCACTAGTATCACATCCATATGTTAGCACTAGTATCACATCCATATGTTAGGGCTGGTATCACATCCATATGTTAGGGCTGATATCACACATGAGTTGAACAGTTTAAGTTTTGTTCGTTTACTGAAAACTTTGGTGCACCAGATGTTCACCAGTTTGTTGAAAGCAGTTGATGGTAGTGTGATGGGTGTCATGATTTCTGATGTTATATCTCCATTTGATGCTAGTGAGATGGGTGTCATGATTTCTGATGTTGTGTCTCCATTTGATGCTAGTGAGTGGGTGTCATGATTTCTGATGTTGTGTCTCCATATGATGCTAGTGAAATGGGTGTCATGATTTCTGATGTTATGTCTCCATTTGATGCTAGTTAAATGGGTGTCATGATTTCTGATGTTATGACTCCATTTGATGCTAGTTAAATTGGTGTCATGATTTCTGATGTTATGTCTCCATTTGAAGCTAGTGTGATGGGTGTCATGTTTTCTGATGTTATGTCTCCATTTGATGCTAGTGAAATGGGTGTCATGATTTCTGATGTTATGTCTCCATTTGATGCTAGTGAGATGTGTGTCATGATTTCTGATGTTATGTCTCCATTTGATGCTAATGTGATGTGTGTCATTATTTCTGATGTTATGTCTCCATTTGATGCTAGTGCGATGTGTGTCATGATTTCTGATGTTATGTCTCCATTTGATGCTAGTGAGCTAGTGTGATGTGTGTCATGATTTCTGATGTTATGTCTCCATTTGATGCTAATGTGATGTGTGTCATTATTTCTGATGTTATGTCTCCATTTGATGCTAGTGCGATGTGTGTCATGATTTCTGATGTTATGTCTCCATTTGATGCTAGTGAGATGTGTGTCATGATTTCTGATGTTATGTCTCCATTTGATGCTAGTGAGATGGGTGCATTATTTCTAATGTTATGTCTCCATTTGATGCTAATGTGATGTGTGTCATAATTTCTGATGTCATGTCTCAATTTGATGCTAGTGCGATGTGTGTCATGATTTCTGATGTTATGTCTCCATTTGATGCTAGTGAGATGTGTGTCATGATTTCTGATGTTATGTCTCCATTTGATGCTAATGTGATGTGTGTCATTATTTCTGATGTTATGTCTCCATTTGATGCTAGTGCGATGTGTGTCATGATTTCTGATGTTATGTCTCCATTTGATGCTAGTGAGATGTGTGTCATGATTTCTGATGTTATGTCTCCATTTGATGCTAGTGAGATGGGTGCATTATTTCTAATGTTATGTCTCCATTTGATGCTAATGTGATGTGTGTCATAATTTCTGATGTTATGTCTCCATTTGATGCTAGTGCGATGTGTGTCATGATTTCTGATGTTATGTCTCCATTTGATGCTAGTGAGATGTGTGTCATGATTTCTGATGTTATGTCTCCATTTGATGCTAGTGTGATGTGTGTCATGATTTCTGATGTTATGTCTCCATTTGATGCTAGTGCGATGTGTGTCATGATTTCTGATGTTATGTCTCCATTTGATGCTAGTGAGATGGGTGTCATGATTTCTGATATTGTGTCTCCATTTGATGCTAGTGAGTGGGTGTCATGATTTCTGATGTTGTGTCTCCATTTGATGCTAGTGAAATGGGTGTCATGATTTCTGATGTTATGTCTCCATTTGATGCTAGTTAGATGGGTGTCATGATTTCTGATGTTATGACTCCATTTGAAGCTAGTGTGATGGGTGTCATGATTTCTGATGTTATGTCTCCATTTGAAGCTAGTGCGATGTGTGTCATGATTTCTGATGTTATGTCTCCATTTGAAGCTAGTGTGATGGGTGTCATGATTTCTTATGTTATGTCTCCATTTGATGCTAGTGTGATGTGTGTCATGATTTCTGATGTTATGTCTCCATTTGATGCTAGTGTGATGTGTGTCATGATTTCTGATGTTATGTCTCCATTTGATGCTAGTGTGATGTGTGTCATGATTTCTGATGTTATGTCTCCATTTGATGCTAGTGTGATGTGTGTCATGATTTCTTATGTTATGTCTCCATTTGATGCTAGTGAGATGAGTGTCATGATTTCTTATGTTATGTCTCCATTTGATGCTAGTGAGATGAGTGTCATGATTTCTTATGTTATGTCTCCATTTGATGCTAGTGAGATGAGTGTCATGATTTCTTATGTTATGTCTCCATTTGATGCTAGTGTGATGTGTGTCGTGATTTCTTATGTTATGTCTCCATTTGATGCTAGTGCGATGTGTGTCATGACTTCTGATGTTATATCTCCATTTGATGCTAGTGTGATGTGTGTCATGATTTCTGATGTTATATCTCCATTTGATGCTAGTGTGATGTGTGTCATGATTTCTGATGTTATGTCTCCATTTGATGCTAGTGTGATGTGTGTCATGATTTCTGATGTTATATCTCCATTTGATGCTAGTGAGATGTGTGTCATGATTTCTGATGTTATATCTCCATTTGATGCTAGTGTGATGTGTGTCATGATTTCTGATGTTATGTCTCCATTTGATGCTAGTGCGATGTGTGTCATGATTTCTGATGTTATATCTCCATGTGATGCTAGTGAGATGTGTGTCATGATTTCTGATGTTATGTCTCCATTTGATGCTAGTGAGATGTGTGTCATGATTTCTGATGTTATGTCCCTATCTCTGCACATTTTGCTGGTGATGTAGGCCAAATTTTTAGCTATTTTTGTAAAATGTCATTTTCCCAGTAGACTATCATAATGATGATTACAATATCAAAATATTCAGATCTTTTGTTGACGATAATATAATTCTCTGACCGCAGCAATATTTGCATCCCTTCTTTAGAACTGCAACCTTAGGCATGCGCAGGTCGGGTAAATTAACTCCGTCACATTAAAAGAAGGGAAAGAAGCCATGCAGCTATTTGTCTTTAATTTAATAACACGAATATTACCCAGCCTACATTTGACGAAACAAACAGTTAAGCTGTTAATATATGAACGTTTTAGCTGCAATGTCTTTTAATACACGCTTGTTTGTGTCGGATTCTTAAGACAACAATAATCTCTAAACATAGCAACAAAGTAGCTTTACAAAGGTGTAATTACAGAAGTAAACAAGGTTTAATTGTGAAATATGAACCTTACAAAACAATCGATTTTACGTCATGTGTCAAATGTACAAAATCAACAATATAAAAAAAATAATGAATGTTTATTTCAAATGGAATCCTCCGCGGAGAGAGAGAGAGAGAGAGAGAGAGAGAGAGAGAGAGAGAGAGAGCGACAGATAAATAAATTAGGAACAATTATATGTTTACAGCTTTCGGAAAAATCAACAAGCAACAGAAAACAATTGTATTCTGTTGTATTTTTTGCGTATTTTGGCGGGTGCTGTAAACACATCATTGTCCCCGATTTCTTCATGCATCTGGTGTGGGTAAAATAAGCATTTAAAGCATAGTGTTTTGCTGAACGACGAAGCTATAGTCCGTTTCATAACTCGTGCCCAACTTTTAAAATCGATATCTTTTTAACCGCTTTTTGTAAGTTGTTCAAAATTGTCATGTAAAGTTATAATGATTAGAACCCAGCAGGGAATTAATTTCATTAAAAAAAAACATTTGGTTATTATTGTTGCTTATTTGATTTATATAAATTTATAACGACCCATTGATGTAGTCAAAACTTAATGTTTACAGTATTTTAAGTTAAAAATAGCGATAAAAATCCATACACAGTCAAATTGACGTGTTTGCACGCTTTCAACGTGGGTTTTCTGACACAATTAGACACTTGTAAAAAACACGAGACATTGTGTGTTCCATTTCCGTTCATTCAGCGGCGTAGACGTGGAACGATAACATTTATCATGAGTCTTAAAATGAAATTCTGCAGTTTACAAAACATCGCAATAAAAATGTATGACTATTTTTGCAAAGAGGCTAAACGAGGAAGATTATTTCATTCTTTAGAAAACCATGAGAATAGGACAAGACACATTTTGGATTTATCTAAACGGTCATTTAATCGCTGGATTCAAGCACGTGACCGTCAATGTTCAAAATATACAAAATCACAAGGAAGAGCAACAATTTTGGATAATTTCGACAGTGAACTTATTAGAAGTGAAATTCACAAGATGTTGGGTATGAATGAAACTGTTACAATAAGAACATTAAAAGTATCGCTGAAAAAGAACAACAGTATTGAAATATCAAAGTCTACATTATGGAGGAATGTGAGAGCTGCAGGCTTTACATTCAGAAAGTATTCCAATGGACGAAACATCATCTGTGAGAAGCCACATATAGTAGTCATGAGAAGCAAGTACTTACGTGAAGTAAAAGAGGTGCGCAAGCAAGGTTATGATATTGTGTACTTGGATGAAACATGGATCAATGCTCACCACACTAACCAAAGGGAATGGCAGTCATCAGATGGAAAGATTAAGAGATTAATACCTAGCAGCAAAAGACAGCGCTTGATAATTGCTCATGCAGGTAGTCGACAACATGGACTAATACAGAATGCAGAGCTCATTTTTCTTTCAAAATCCATAGACAATCGGAATTATCACTCTGAGATGAATGGTCACATGTTTAGACATTGGATTGAAAATTCTGTTCTCCCATCACTAGATCGACCATCTTGCCTAATAATGGACAATGCAGCGTACCACAACATTGTTGCACTTGAAGATAAAGTCCCGACGTCATCCAGTACAAAAGATGCTATTAAGATATGGCTCACAAAGGAGCACATACAATTTAATAACATGTACTTAAAACCTGAATTACTATCTCTAGTAAAGCAAAAACAAAGGACAAAGATTTTTCAAATAGATAAGATTATCCAAGAGCACGGTCATATAAGTTTGAGGCTGCCACCTTACCATGCTCATTTAAATCCAATAGAACTAATCTGGGCAAAATTAAAAGGACAAGTGGCAGATGAAAATACAACATTCAAAATATGCGATGTAAAGACTCTTGCTAATCTCCCTTTATTAAATATAGACAAAGATTATTGGGCTAAATGTGAAGACCACGTCTTAAAACAGGAAGAGGAATATTGGAAAAATGATGGTTTGTGGAATGTTCAACCCCAAACAGTTATTAATCTTTTAGACTCGTCTGATTCAGATCATTTTTATCATGAAATCTCCTGACACATTCCTAAAAATGTATCATCTCTATTGGCACAACTTCTCCAGTAAATTAACATTTCTATTGACACAAGTTTTGTAATAAATTAACATTTCTATGGGCACAATTTTTCTAATTACTTAACATATCTATTGGCACAATTTTTATCATAAATTAAAATTTTGTAACACAACTTTTCTAATAAATAAACATTTTTATTGACACAACTTTTGTATCTACTTAATATTCATAATCCTCTTGCACCTCATTTACTACAACAAAACAACAACAGCAACAATTACAACACCAACAACCTCTACTAATACTATTAAAACAACAACAACAACAACAACAGCAACAACAAAAACTACAATAACAACAACAACAACAACAACAACAATTACAACACCAACAACCTCTACTAATACTATTAAAACAACAACAACAACAACAACAACAACAACAACAACAACAACAACAGCAACAACAATTACAACACCAACAACCTCTACTAATACTATTAAAACAACAACAGCAACAACAAAAACTATAATACAACAACTACAATAACAGCAGCAAGAACAACTATAACTACAACAACTACAACTACTACAACAGCAGCAGCAACAACAACAAAATAATAACAGCAATAATAACAACAAAAACAGCTACAGCAACAACAGTAACGTTAATAACTACAACAACAGCATTAATACTAACAACTACTACAACTACAACAGCAACGTTAACAGCAATAACTACAACAACAGCAACAACAACAGCAACAACAACAACAATAACAACAACAATAACAACAACAGCAACAACAATAACAACAACAACTACAACAAAAACTACAATAACAGCAACAGCAACACTAAAACAACAATAACAACTACAACTGCAACAAAAGCAACAACAACAACAACTAAAACAACGCTAACAACTACAACAACAGCAACAATAACAACTACAGCAACAACAACAACAACAATAATAACAACAACAGCAACAATAATAACAACAACAATAACAACAGCAACAACAATAACAATAACAACAGCAACAACTACAACCACAGCAGCAACAATAAAGACAGAAGCAACAATAATAACAGAAACAACAATAACAACAGCAACAACAATAACAACAGCAACAACAACTATAACTACAACAACTACTACAACAACAGCAACAAGACAAAACCGCAACAACATTAACAACAGCAACAACAACTACTACAACAGCAGCAGCAACAACAACAAAATAATAACAGCAATAATAACAACAAAAACAGCTACAGCAACAACAGTAACGTTAATAACTACAACAACAGCATTAATACTAACAACTACTACAACTACAACAGCAACGTTAACAGCAATAACTACAACAACAGCAACAACAACAGCAACAACAACAACAATAACAACAACAATAACAACAACAGCAACAACAATAACAACAACAACTACAACAAAAACTACAATAACAGCAACAGCAACACTAAAACAACAATAACAACTACAACTGCAACAAAAGCAACAACAACAACAACTAAAACAACGCTAACAACTACAACAACAGCAACAATAACAACTACAGCAACAACAACAACAACAATAATAACAACAACAGCAACAATAATAACAACAACAATAACAACAGCAACAACAATAACAATAACAACAGCAACAACTACAACCACAGCAGCAACAATAAAGACAGAAGCAACAATAATAACAGAAACAACAATAACAACAGCAACAACAATAACAACAGCAACAACAACTATAACTACAACAACTACTACAACAACAGCAACAAGACAAAACCGCAACAACATTAACAACAGCAACAACAACCACAACAACAGCAGCAACAATAACAATAGCAACAACAATAACAACAGCAACAACAACTACAACAACAACTACAACGACAGCAGCAACAATAGCAACAACAACAACAACTACAACATCAGCAGCAACAATAAAAACAGCAACAACAACAGCAACAATAACTACAACTAAAACAATTACAACAGCAACAACAATAACAACACCAGCTACAACAACAACAACAACTACATCAGCAACAAGAACCACAACAACAACAATATAAACAACAACAACTACAAAAGCAACAAGAACTACTACAACAATAACATCAACAACAACTACAACAGCAACAAGAACTACAACAACAACAACAACAACTACAACTACAACAGCAACAAGAACTACTATAACAACAATATCAAGTACAACAGCAACTACAACAACAACAAGAACTACTACAACAACAATATCAACAACAACTACAACAGCCACAAGAACTACTACAACAATAACATCAACAACAACTACAACAGCAACTAGAACTACTACAACAACAACAACTACAACAGCAACAAGAACTACTATAACAACAATATCAACAACAACAGCAACTACAACAGCAACAAGAACTACTACAACAACAATATCAACAACAACAACAACAACAGCAACAAGAACTACTAAAACATCAATATCAACAACAACAACAACTACAACAGCATCAAGAAATACAACATCAATATCAACAACAACAACTTCAACAACTTCAACAGCATCAAGAACTACTACAACAACAATATCAACAACAACAACTTCAACAGCAACAAGAACTACTACAACAACAATATCAACAACAACAGCAACTACAACAGCAACAAGAACTACTACAACATCCATATCAACAACAACAACTTCAACAGCATCAAGAACTACTACAACAAGAATATAAACAACAACTACTACAACAGCAAAAAGAACTACTACAACAACAATATCAACAACAACAACTTCAACAGCATCAAGAACTACTACAACAACAATATCAACAACAACAACTACTACAACAACAACTACAACAGCAACAAGAACTACTACAACAACAATATCAACAACAACAACAACAACTTCTACAGCAAAAGGAACTACTACAACAACAATATCAACAACAACAACAGCAACAAGAACTACTACAGCAACAATATCAACAACAACAACTACTACAACAACAACTACAACAACTACAACAACAACTACAACAACTACAACAGCAACAAGAACTACTACAACAATAAAATCAACAACAACAGCAACAAGAACTACTACAACAACAATATCAACAACAACAATAACAACTACTACAACAGCAACAAGAACTACTACAACAACAATATAAACAACAACAACAACTACAACAACAACAACAGCAACAAGAACTACTACAACAACAATATCAACAACAACTGCAACAGCAACAAGAACTACTACAACAACAATATCAACAACAACTAGAACAGCAACAAGAACTACTACAATAACAATATCAACAACAACTACAACAGCAACAAAACAAGAACTACTACAACAACAATATCAACAACAACTACAACATCAACAAGAACTACTACAACAACAATATCAACAACAAAAACTTCAACAGCATCAAGAATTACTACAACAACAATATCAACAACAACAATTACAGCAGCAACAAGAGCTACTACAACAAAAATATCAACAACAACAACAGCAACAAGAACTAATACAACAACAATATCAACAACAACAACTTCAACAGCATCAAGAACTACTACAACAACAATATCAACAACAACAACTACTACAACAACAACTACAATAGCAACAAGAACTACACCAACAACAATATCACCAACAACAACAACTACAATAGCAACAAGAACTACACCAACAATAATATCAACAACAGCAACAACAACTACAATAGCAACAAGAACTACACCAATAACAATATCAACAACAACATTAACTACAACAGCAACAAGAACTGCTACAACAACAATATCAACAACATCAACAGCAACAAGAACTACTACTACAACAACAATATCAACAACAACAACAACAACTACAACAGCAACAAGAACTACTACAACATCAATATCAACAACAACCTCAACAACAGCAACAAGAACTACTACAACAACAACATCACAACAACAGCAACAGCAACTACAACAACAACAATATCACCAACAACAACAACTATAATAGCAACAAAAACTACAACAACAACAATATCACCAACAACAACAACTACAATAGCAACTAGAACTACTACAACATCAATATCAACAACAACAACAACTACAATAGCAACAAGAACTACACCAACAACAATATCACCAACAACAACTACAATAGCAACAAGAACCACACCAACAACAATATCAACAACAACAACAACTACAATAGCAACAAGAACTACAACAACAACAATATCAACAACAACAACAGCATCAAGAACTACTACAACAACAATATCAACAACAACAACAATAGCAACAAGAACTACACCAACAACAATATCAACAACAACAACAGCATCAAGAACTACTACAACAACAATATCAACAACAACTACAATAGCAACAAGAACTACAACAATAACAATATCATCAACAACAACGACAACTACAATAGCAACTAGAACTACATCAACAACAATATTAACAACAACTACAATATCATCAACAACAACTACAATATCATGAAGAACAACAACAACTACAATAGCAACAAGAACTACACCAACAACAATATTAACAACAACAACTACTACAATAGCAACAAGAACTACACCAACAACAATATTAACAACAACAACTACAATATCACCAACAACAACAACTACAATAGCATCAAGAACTACAACATCTACAATAGCAACAAGAACTACACCAACAACAATATCAACAACAACAGCAACAACAACAACTACAATAGCAACAAGAACTACAACAACAACAATATCAACAACAACAACAACAACTACAATAGCAACAAGAACTACAACAACAACAATATCAACAACAACAACTACAATAGCAACAAGAACTACACCAACAACAATATCAACAACAACAACAACTACAATAGCAACAAGAACTACAACAACAACAATATCAACAACAACAACAACAACTACTACAATAGCAACAAGAACTACACCAACAACAATATCAACAACAACAACAACTACAACTGCAATAGCAACAAGAACTACAACAACAACAATATCAACAACAACTACAATAGCAACAAGAACTACAACAACAACAATACCAACAACAACAACAACAACAACTACAATAGCAACAAGAACTACAACAACAATATCAACAACAACAACAACAACAACTACAATGGCAACAAGAACTACAACAACAACAATATCATCAACAACAACTACAATAGCAATAAGAACTACACCAACAACAATATCATCAACAACAACAACAACTACAACAGCAACTAGAACTACTACAACATCAATATCAACTACAACAACTACAATAGCAAAGAGAACTACACCAAGAACAATATCAACAACAACAACAACAATAGCAACTAGAACTACTACAACAACAATATCAACAACAACAACTACAATAGCAACAAGAACCACAACAAGAACTATAACAAGAACTACAACAACAGCAGCAAACAACAACAACAACTACTACAACTACTACTATTACTACTACTACTAATAATAATACAACTTCTATCATTCAACTCTCACTAATGAGCATAGGTCCATCAACAAAACACTTTCCAAGCCGTTCTATTTCTACTTTCCAAGCCGTTCTATTTCTACTTTCCAAGCCGTTCTATTTCTACTTTCCAAGCCGTTCTATTTCTACTTTCCAAGCCGTTCTATTTCTACTTTCCAAGCCGTTCTATTTCTACTTTCCAAGCCGTTCTATTTCTACTTTCCAAGCCGTTCTATTTCTACTTTCCAAGCCGTTCTATTTCTACTTTCCAAGCCGTTCTATTTCTACTTTCCAAGCCGTTCTATTTCTACTTTCCAAGCCGTTCTATTTCTACTTTCCAAGCCGTTCTATTTCTACTTTCCAAGCCGTTCTATTTCTACTTTCCAAGCCGTTCTATTTCTACTTTCCAAGCCGTTCTATTTCTACTTTCCAAGCCGTTCTATTTCTACTTTCCAAGCCGTTCTATTTCTACTTTCCAAGCCGTTCTATTTCTACTTTCAAAGCCGTTCTATTTCTACTTTCAAAGCCGTTCTATTTCTACTTTCAAAGCCGTTCTATTTCTACTTTCAAAGCCGTTCTATTTCTACTTTCCAAGCCGTTCTATTTCTTGTCATTCTCTTAAGATCGTTCCATGTCTTCCCCCATCATCTCCGTCTCTGCTTCCATCTATGTTCTTCTCTAATTATATTCTGCCCTTTCCTTTTGTCACTTGACCTGAGAATCCTCCAAAAGGGTCTCAGTTGGCTTTCTCGGGCTGTGTCCTATCCAGCGACGTCTTCTTGGTTTTATCTATTTAATCACAGTTTTTTGGCTGGTACTTTCCCCATAATTCCAAGTTAGTGAGTTTGTCCTGCCATATCCATCATTTTATCCTGCGCAACCATCCATTCTGAAGGTCTTTATCTTCGTAACTGTCGTTTTTGTTGTTTTCCATGTTTCACAAAAATATAATAGGACTTATTTAGCACTGAAATTAGAAAGACTAAAATTATGATCATAAATAAAGAAAATTCTCAAGACCTACAATTAAATATCAAAGTGGAAGAAATACATCTAGTGACAGTTCAGAGCTACAACTACCTGGGACATACTATAACCAGGGATGGAAAATGTACAACTGAAATAAACAAAAGAATAGGTATGGCAAAAAATAATTTCAATGCCATGAAAAATATACTAACATCAAAACAAATAACACCAGGGCTAAAGCTAAGAATAGCAAAATGTTACATCTTCTAAATATTCCTGTATGGTGCAGAAACATGGACATTAGACCCAAAAAAAAAAAAAAACAGAACAGAAAATTGAAGCCTTTGAAATGTGGATTTATAGAAAAATAGGTAGAATTGGATGGAAAGAAAAGAAAACAAACGAGGAAGTTTTAAAACAGCTAAAAATGAAAAGAGAACTACTAAATACAATTAGAGGAAGACAAATGAAATTTTTGGGGCATGTTAAAAGACACAAGAGCCTAATAAAAGTAATCTTGGAAGAAAAAATACAAGGTAAAAGAGGCAGAGGCAGAGGCAGACCAAGACTAACATGGACGAGCAATATAAAAAGATGGACAAGTCAGCCTATGACAAACTGCACCATCAAAGCAAGAGATAGAGTGAAATGGCGCTCCATGGTAGCCAACCTTCGATGCTGAGACGGCACTCAATGATGATGATGATGATGAAGTTAACAATTTTAATTTTTGTATTAAACCTAATTTCTTTGGATTTCCATATATTTACCAGTGCAATGAAAGCTCATCTTGATTTTCTATCCTCATTTTGGTATCATCATTTTCTCCTCCTTCTTTGTCCATATTACTGTCCATATTTATATAAGATTTTACGTCATGAAGAGGTATTTCTCCAAATGTTATTTGGTTATTGCCAACTTCATTATTTCTCATGATTTTCGTGTTATCTCTATTTTTAGTTTCAGCTATTGTGATCTCATTCTATATTGCATTTGTTTATGATTATGTGAGAGGTTAGCAATGTCGCTAGCGTCAACACAGAAATAAATAGTAATAATTTCAAACAATATTAAAAAATGTTTAATTGTGTCAGTAGAAATGTTCATTTATTTAGAAAAGTTGTGTTAATAGAAATATTCGTTTCTTTAGAAAAGTTGTATCTATAGAAATGGTAATTTATTTAGAAAATATGTGTCAATAGAATTGTTCATTTATTTAGAAAATTTTGTCAATAGAAATGTTATTTTATTTACAACAGTTGTGTAAATATAAATATTTATTTATTTAGAAAAGGTGTGTGAATAGAATTGTTCATTTATTTAGAAAAAGTTGTATCTATAGAAATGTTCATTTATTTAGAAAAGTTGTGTCAATAGAAATGTCCATTTATTTAGAAAAGTTGTGTCAATAGAAATGTCCATTTATTTAAAAAGTTGTATCAATAGAAATATCCATTTATTTAGAAAAGTTGTGTCAATAGAAATGTCAATTTATTTAAAAAGTTGTATCATTAGAAATGTCCATTTATTTAGAAAAGTTGTGTCAATAGAAATGTCCATTTATTTAGAAAAGTTGTGTCAATACAAATGTCCATTTATTTAAAACGTTGTATCAATAGAAATGTCCATTTATTTAGAAAAAGTTGTGTCAATAGAAATGTCCATTTATTTAAAAAGTTGTGTCAATAGAAATGTCCATTTATTTAAAAAGTTGTATCAATAGAAATATTTATTTCTTGAGAAAACTTGGGCGGTATGTTCGAAAGAAGTCATGAATATTTTTCTATCAACACAACGATACCATTAATGTACAATTTTCTGGACTAACTTCAATTTCCCATCGATCAATAACGATCACAATAATAAAGAATGTTGTTGCTGGCGGACTTGTGAGGAAACACAATTACATTCCCGTTGCTCATTATGTTGCAAGTGACACAACATCGTGGCACCACACTTATCAACATCGTGAACAGCAAGCCCATTTGTGAACAAAAAAAGCAACACTTGCTGAAACTCAACACAGACGCACACTTATGCTCCTAAAAATCGATCCTCGAGGAAAAGCACTTCCTGCTGTCCAAACTTGAACGAAAAGATACAAGCCTATTCAGATCTGGATTCCGTTCTCATTAATGTTACAGGAAAAAATCAAATACACGAGCGCAATTTAAGTAACATTCTTACAGCTTCCAATCGCTTGCGTATCTCTTACATTCCAGTGGAGATATTTTTGTTAATGCGCATGTCTGTTATAACAGAGACCTTTTTGTGACTTCTTTTATCCAGCACGACTTTCGCTTGCTTTCTTTAATCTTCAGATGTCAGATCAGATATCTCCACCAGTAAAGAGAAATGTACAAGAAGGCAACATACGAACACAAAAAACAAGAACATTAACAGGAGAAACACTAATGAGCTGACAGCTTTGGTTAATTCACTTACTCCTATTGACAAGGTCGAAGACGATTACGAGATAGTTAATTCACGTATTTCTATTGACAAGGTTAAAGACAATTACGAGGTCGTTAATTCACGTATTTCTATTGACAAGGTTGAAGACAATTACGAGATAGTTAATTCACGACTTTTTCTATTGACAAGGCTGAAGAAGATTACAAATGGAATTCTAGTGATGTTGTCTGTTGTCTTATATGTTTTCTCTTGTTGTTTGTACACCGAGATATCGGATCTCACCACACAGAGAGGGGGCTAGACATCGGATCTCACCACCCAGAGAGAGAGCTAAACATCAGATCTACCACACAGAGAGGGTTTGACATCGGATCTCAGCATCCAGAAAGGGCTAGACATCGGATCTCGCCACCCAGAGAGAGCTAGACATCGGGTCTCATCACCAAGAAAGAGGGCTAGACATCGGGTCTCACCACAAGAAAGAGGGCTAGACATCGGGTCTCACCACCAAGAAAGAGGGCTAGACATCGGGTCTCACCACCAAGAAAGAGGGCTAGACATCGAGTCTCATCACCAAGAAAGAGGGCTAGACATCGGGTCTCACCACCAAGAAAGAGGGCTAGACATCGGGTCTAACCACCAAGAAAGAGGGCTAGACATCGGATCTCACCACCCAGAGAGAGGGCTAGACATTGAAACTCACCACCCAGAGAGAGGGCTAGACATTGAAACTCTCCACCCAGAGACAGGGCTAGACATTGAAACTCTCCACCCAGTGACAGGGCTAGACATTAAAACTCACCACCCAGAGAGAGGGCTAGACATTGAAACTCACCACCCAGAGAGAGGGTTAGACATTGAAACTCATCATCCAGAGAGAGGGCTAGACATTGAAACTCACCACCCAGAGAGAGGGCTAGACATTGAAACTCACCACCCAGAGAGAGAGCTAGACATTGAAACTCACCACCCAGAGAGAGGGCTAGACATTGAAACTCTCCACCCAGAGACAGGGCTAGACATTGAAACTCTCGACCCAGTGACAGGGCTTAACATTGAAACTCTCCACCCAGTGACAGGGCTAGACATTGAAACTCTCGACCCAGTGACAGGGCTAGACATTGAAACTCACCACCCAGAGAGAGGGCTAGGCATTGAAACTCTCCACCCAGTGACAGGGCTAGACATTGAAACTCTCGACCCAGTGACAGGGCTAGACATTGAAACTCACCACCCAGAGAGAGGGCTAGACATTGAAACTCACCACCCAGAGAGAGGGCTAGACATTGAAACTCACCACCCAGAGACAGGGCTATACAATGAAACTCACCACCCAGAGACCTGGTAGGTGTAAAGTCACGAAGTAACCACTAATTCATGTTTTGATTCGTTTTTTGAAAAAAATTCCCACTGCCTGTCGTTGGAATCGAATATCCAAACCCTCTAAATTATGAAACCCCCGTGCCCGCTCCACAAGGTACACTAAAGCATAATAAAAAGACTAAATAAACGAACATGATGATTGCGTCAAGTCATTTCGAAGACAAATTGGGATATGGCTTGGTTGAGGTGGGGGAGACAAGGCGTTCGGTGAAAGAGTAATATCGAGAGTAGCATCGAGAGTAACATCGAGAGTAACATCGACAGTAACATCGACAGTAGCATCGAGAGTAGCATCGAGAGTAACATCGAGAGTAGCATCGAGAGTAGCATCGAGAGTAACATCGAGAGTAACATCGAGAGTAGCATCGACAGTAGCATCGAGAGTAACATCGACAGTAACATCGACAGTAGCATCGAGAGTAACATCGAGAGTAACATCTAGAGTAGCATCGAGAGTAGCATCGAGAGTAACAATGAGAGTAACATCGACAGTAACATCGACAGTAGCATCGAGAGTAACATCGAGAGTAACATCGACAGTAGCATCGACAGTAGCATCGAGAGTAACATCGACAGTAACATCGACAGTAGCATCGAGAGTAGCATCGAGAGTAACATCGACAGTAGCATCGAGAGTAGTATCGAGAGTAGCATCGAGAGTAACATCGAGAGTAACATCGAGAGTAACATCGACAGTAGCATCGAGAGTAGTATCGAGAGTAGCATCGAGCGTAACATCGACAGTAACATCGACAGTAAAATCGAGAGTAGCATCGAGAGTAGTATCGAGAGTAGCATCGAGCGCAAAATCGACAGTAAAATCGAGAGTAGCATAGAGAGTAGCATCAAGATTAGCATAGAAAGAAGCGTAGAGAGTAACATCGAAAGTAACATCGAGAATAGCATCGAGAGTAGCATCCAGAGTAAAATCGAGAGTAACATAGATAGTAACATAGAGATTAACATAGAGAGTAACATAGAGAGAAGCATAGAGAGTAATATAGAGATTAACATCGAGAGTAACATAGAGAGTAATATAGAGAGTAACATCGAGAGTAACATAGAGAGTAATATAGAGAGTAATATAGAGAGTAACATCGAGAGTAACATAGAGAGTAACATAGAGAGTAACATCGAGAGTAACATAAAAATTAACATCGAGAGTAACATAGAGAATAACATAGAGAGTAGCATAGAGAGTGATATAGAGATTAACATCGAGAGTAACATAGAGAGTAATATAGAGATTAACATCGAGAGTAACATAGAGAGTAACATCGAGAGCAACATTGAGAGTAACATAGAGAGTAACATAGAGAGTAACATAGAGATTAACATCGAGAGTAACATTGAGAGTAACATAGAGAGTAACATAGGGAGTAACATCGAGAGCAACATTGAGAGTAACATAGAGAGTAACATAGAGAGTAACATAGAGATTAACATCGAGAGTAACATTGAGAGTAACATAGAGAGTAGCATAGAGAGTAACATAGAGATTAACATCGAGAGCAACATTGAGAGTAACATAGAGAGTAGCATAGAGAGTAACATAGAGATTAACATCGAGAGTAACATAGAGAGTAGCATAGAGGGTAACATCGAGAGTAACATCGAGAGTAACACAGATAGTAACATAGAGAGTAATATAGAGATTAACATCGAGAGTAACATAGAGAGTAATATAGAGATTAACATCGTGAGTAACATAGAGAGTAATAGAGATTAACATCGAGAGCAACATAGAGAGTAACATAGAGAGTAACATAGGGAGTAACATCGAGAGCAACATAGAGAGTAACATAGAGAGTAGCATAGAGAGTAACATAGAGATTAACATCGAGAGTAACATAGAGAGTAACATAGAGAGTAACATCGAGAGTAACACAGATAGTAACATAGAGAGTAACATCGAGCATTTGGATCTAGAGTTGTAACTTGTGATATTCTAGAGGCATGATCTAGACAGTAACAGCCGCTAGGCCTTGACCCTTATATGATTGACAAAATCAGTCGTCATGCATCTTTTATTCTTCTTCCTCTTTCTTCATTTGCCTTTCAACGTCCAAGGAGATAATATTTGCAGTATTTTGGTCTTCTCTAGGCCTCTCTAGCTGTTACGTTAGCGTTTTGTAGTATTCCATCAATCCATCTTTTTCGTGGTCAGCCCTTGTGTATTGTGTTCTCGCAACGTTTATTGAAGGCTCGCTGTGTTTTAGTCTTACTGCCTTATCACGCGGCCAAAGCATTTTATCCGTTTTTTCTTTACGTACTCTAAGGTGGATATTATTTTTAGCTTTTTTCAGTTCTTCATTTCTGATCTTATCTCTCGGGCATTTTGTCTAACACATTTCATCTCGGTAGAGGTTATTTTTCTTATTGTTCTTGCTTCTACTGTCCGGGCCTGGCATTGGTAGCACAACGTTAGAATCTCTCTCTCTCTGTCTCTCTCTCTCTCTCTCTCTCTCTCTCTCTGCGATCAGGACTCAATCAGAGTAGGTTTCCAGACTCTCACATGAAGTCAGCTGTCAGGTTAAGTGTGTTGATCGCCTCCACAGACAGAACATCATAATTAGAGTATGCCAGATCCACTCTGATTGAACACCCGTTAAAACGTTGCACTGTGTTCTGCGCCAGTGGCCCAGTGCGTCCGACTTCAGCCAGCATGTTATTGAGGTTAGCTTTCCTTAGCCTTTGACTGTCCCCAATCTTCCTGCAAGGCAGCAGATTATCTTTTCTGTAGGGGGAGTCTGCCCTTAGATGGTCGGCCCTCCCAGGTTTACGAGCACCATCTGCCCGAGTCACTAGAGGTGACTAACACAGACATGCACACATAAAGATAGGAGATGTGACTAACACAGACATACACGCAAAGATATGACACATGACTAACATAGACATGCACACATAAAGATATGAGATGTGACTAACACAGACATGCACACATAAAGATATGAGATGTGACTAACACAGACATGCACACATAAAGATATGAAATGTGGCTAACACAGACATGCACACATAAAGATATGAGATGTGACTAACACAGACATGCACACATAAAGATATGAGATGTGACTAACACAGACATGCACACATAAAGATATGAGATGTGACTAACACAGACATGCACACATAAAGATATGAGATGTGACTAACACAGACATGCACACATAAAGATATGAGATGTGACTAACACAGACATGCACACATAAAGATATGAGATGTGACTAACACAGACATGCACACATAAAGATATGAGATGTGACTAACACAGACATGCACACATAAAGATATGAAATGTGGCTAACACAGACATGCACACACAAAGATATGAGATGTGACTATAAAAGACATGCACACACAAAGATATGAGATGTGACTAACACAGACATGCACACATAAAGATATGAGATGTGACTAACACAGACATGCACACACAAAGATATGAAATGTGGCTAACACAGACATGCACACATAAAGATATGAGATGTGACTAACACAGACATGCACACACGTTAGAATGAAGATTGTGTTGCAGATTGCCAGTTTTTCCTCTGGAATCAGGATCTATCAACAGAGTAAACACTGAAAAAACGTAAAAGATGATTTGGCTCAGCCTGTAACGATTTCTGTATGCTAGTTTTAAATATATTTTAAAATAAATATTAGACAGAGTAAACTGCCGCTTATGTGAGCCTCAGCACTACCTTGAAATGGCAGGATAACGTTGAATGTAAACGAATGTAGTGCCATAGCGCGGAAGATTACAAAGTTTAACGCTATGTATTATTCAAGGAACGGATTCAAGCGATTAATGCGTCTCGTCTCGTAAATGGGGCTTTTTCTTAATAAAAAAAAAAGACATACTTGGAATAACTAGAATTCTAACGGAATTTTGTTCTAGGAATTAAGCAAGAACGTAGATTTTGAGAGAAATTGAGGGCGGGATGAGGTAGGTAACTGAATGGAAGGGAAGATGAGTGACTGACAGGTAGTTTAATCAATCAATCAATCAATCAATCCAATACATTATCCCACATCATTGTTGATCACTGGAGCACCATAAACGACATTGTCACAATTTGCTCCAATCGTCGAGATCTAGAGCAGCGCTCTGCGATACAACAAAAGACAATTCGAGTCCAATCTCTGATGTTATCCGCCCATCTTCTGTCCTCTTCTAGTGCCTGTTACTGTACCTTGTAGAATGGTTTTAGCAAAGCCTGTGGACCGAGTGACGTAACCACACCAAGTCAGTTTCCGTTCTGTTATTATTGACAAAAGGTCTTAAATTGCTCCAGTGGATCTTCTCTTCTTAGCGTTCAACCGTTAAGTGAGCCTGGAAGCGTTGTGTCGCTGGTCTACGACAAAGTCGCTATATCTCCGCCTGTCGGTCCAAAACATTCGTCTTTGGCATGATTGGGTAGATTAGCCCGGACAGAGAACACTTTTGCCTGCTATTTTCGAATTTAAACTGCCGTGGGTTCTTTAACGTGCGCGAATGCACACGGGACCTCCTGTTTTTCGAGAGGGCCAGACATCAGATCTCACTACCTAGAGCCACAAAGAAACAATGAGTTTGATTTTTTTTTAAATCCTTGCCACCTGTGGTGGGACTCGAACCCAAGACTTTCCTGTCTCACATCTAGACCACCTAGTCCCTGTCCAGTGGACGTTTTACTGGATAATTATAGTATAATGAATAAACACGTTACAAATAAACATAGCCCAAACTATATAAGATAAGATATGCTAATAAAGAAAAGCGGAGAGTTGTAACAGACGGTTATTGCCGAGATTCATATTTTAAAAAATAATAAATGGAGCCCGAAAGAGCATTTTCTTACACACCATTTTGGCGTAGTCAGGATTGACTGCTTCCAGGACAAAGCAAATATTGCTCCCCTAATAATAGTTTTTTTTATTTATTATTTTAATATTGTCTTTTTAAATTGTTTGCACATAAGAATGTTGTCCCTGGGCACTATCACCCTCTGCTAAGTAGGTCACTGTCGTCACATCAGTTTCACTGGCTAAAGCTTTCACCTCGCGCCTACCATGTGGTATTCAATCAATCAGTCAATCAAGAACAAGTCAGCAAGAGTTATCCTAACACCAGAAACATAAATCACTACATCTCAAACTTCACCAAAAACAATCATTCAAGGTGTGTTCTTTGAAATTTGTTACAAAAGCACAAACTATATTCTTCTTCTACATTTCAATTCCCTGTGGAATATAAGTCTTCAACAAACACTTTCAGCTCCCTGTGGAGCATTGGTCTTCAACAAACACTTTCAGCTCCCTGTGGAGCATTGGTCTTCAACAAACACTTTCCAGGTCGTTCTCTTTCTTGCTATTTTTTTTATTCCATGCCTCCCTATCCTCTTCATCTCTGCTTCAATCTGTATTCTCTAAGAATATTTTGGTATTCCTCTTTGTCTCTTCCCCTGATGATGCCAAAAATGGGCCTGTCGGGTAAAACTCTCACATGACTTCCGCAGTATGTGTCCTATCCAGCGCCATTGTCTTCAATGTATCTCTTTACCCACTGGTATTTGACTTGTACTTTCGTGCCTGTCTTCTGCTGGGTCTGTCTTTGGCAAGATCTTCTCAGTTATTTGATTTCGTTTCAAGAAACCTCATGCAACGGGTACAGACTTCTTTGTAGCGTAGAAGGGTTGCTCTTTGCATCGTTTTCAAATTTGTGCTACATTTCCATATTGGATGTCTTTAATAATCTGCCCGTCCTGCATTATGTACATGGGGACCAGAATTGGTAGACGACTTTTTTGAAGTAGAGAGTGTTACAAATCTGGATGAAGGGACATAAGACAAGACATTAATAAATAAATACAATGAAAAAATAGCACACACAAACTGAGCAGACTTGTTCGAATAAACTACTACATGTAGAGGAAACAATGAAGAAACTCACATGCTTGTGGTCAAGAAGTCTGAGAAGACACGGTCAAGATGATCAAACAAAACATGTCACCGAGAAGTAGGTCATTATTTTCCAACATCACCAAGATCGTATGTGTGGTGTAGATGTCTCACAGTTTGTCTCTTTAGTTATTTATTAGATCAGCATAGGCACATTTACTGCAACTCTCTGGTTTCTCTCTTTTACCCTCTATCTGTTCTTCAACTGTTTGATATTGTTTCTCTCTTTTACCCTCTATCATTTCTGAAACTGTCTGGTATTGTTTCTCTCTTTTACTCTCAATCATTTCTGAAACTGTGTGATATTGTTTCTCTCTTTTACCCTCTATCATTTCTGAAACTGTGTGATATTGTTTCTCTCTTTTACCCTCTATCATTTCTGAAACTATTTGGTATCGTTTTCTCTTTTACCCTCTATCATTTCTGAAACTATTTGGTATCGTTTTCTCTTTTATCCTCTATCATTTCTGAAACTATTTGGTATCGTTTTCTCTTTTATCCTCTATCATTTCTGAAACTGTGTGATATTGTTTCTCTCTTTTACCCTCTATCATTTCTGAAACTATTTGGTATCGTTTTCTCTTTTACCCGATATCTTTTATTCATCGGTATCTTCATTCACCACAATATATTTCAGATGTTCCATTTTCAATTACTGGTCGCTACGCAGCGCCTCATGGAACAAAGGGCTACAACCCCACTCTGCCACTGGACCCTGTTCTGTGCTATCTTCTCCAACAGAGCCCACGTCCATCCAGCAGCCCTTGCTTCTGTCTCGGCGGTTTTTCTCCAGGTCTCTTTAGACTTTCCAACTTTCTCTGACATTTGCGGGTTCCAGTTCATTGATTGTCTTGCTATATTGCTTGCTTGTCTTTCCAGTGTGTGGCCAATCCATCCCCTTTTCCTTTTCTTGGTCTCTGTTTCTGTTGGTATCTGGTCACATCTTTCCCAAAAGTTTTCGTTTGTAATTTTATTTGGAAGATACCTTTGAAAACTCATTTATACAAATAATACACAAAATAATCCTCCCAACATTAGTACTCAGCTTTCATTTGGCATCTGCCGATTTCATCTGCCCGGGGCATTCTAAAAATACATTCTTCTATAAAACCACATTTCTGCAGCCTCTAAAAAATCTCTTTTTTTTTTTTTTGTTCTATTGTCCACGTTTCACTACCATAAGGTAGATTGGTCCGTATAACTAAGAATTGGACTCGTTTTTCTCGTGTAGTTAACGAAAGTGTGTTCCATAATTTTATTTTCCATTTTCTAATTCAGCCTTTGTTAAGCTGGTCTACACCTCGCACTTATTTCATAAAGTAGAGCATGAGAAACACTTACCTCATATAATGTATCGAGAGACAAGTTTAATTCATAAAGTAGAGCATGAGAAACACTTACCTCATATAATGTATCGAGATACAAGTCTAAGTCATAAAATATAACGTGAATCACTCATAGTTCGTAAAATATAATATGAGACACAC
>JAVIAB010000107.1:3851116-4211116 GCA_032433765.1 Megaustenia siamemsis | reverse complement strand
AGAGATAACAGTTAACAGCCCGTCCAGGGAAAGGCCAACCCTGCAACAAGGAGCATTGTGTAATGCTCGACATAAATGGCCAAGGAGAGGATGGTACCCTCTAAGTGCGATAGTGCAGCCCACTGTGTAAGAAATTGTGTGCACTGAATTCACTAGCCCATCCCCAACTCATGGGTCAAATGTGTTCTTGCCTCGATCCTTCCTTTTGTCTCCTGTTTGTCAATCCCCATGGACGTCAAAGGAGCGTAGCAAGGCGGTCATCGCACCTCTGACTCTCTGTGCAGGTTCCTTGGTGGCGGGGAATGCCAGTTTTCGCCACCGCTGCAGACTGTGTCAGCGTTTCTGACGAGAGAATGATGAACCCGCTGACCCATAAGCAAGTGTTAAACAACTGGCAGGACGTGACGATCCTGGGACACCAACACACCGAGCTACTCTCCTTTGGGGATGAAAAGGAAAGCGTCCATGACACCCCCAATAATTATCATGCCTTGAATACGACAATCCACTTTATACGAGCTCGGGTGACTCCTCGGTCATCAAGGCCCGCGCTGTCCTCTGCAACCCGGGGAGGGCAGTGACAAGTATGCTACCGGACCCCAACAAGGCCCGCGCTGTCCTCTGCAACCCGGGGAGGGCAGTGACAAGTATGCTACCGGACCCCAACAAGGCCCGCGCTGTCCTCTGCAATCCGGGGAGGGCAGTGACAAGTATGCTACCGGACCCCAACACAACCGTTCAACTCTCCGCATCCTGCAACTCAACATTTCAGGAATACGAACTAAAAAACTGGCGATGGCGAAGCTACTATCAGATCAAAACATCCACGTTGCTCTCATCCAGGAAACAATGCTACCAAGAGAAGCTCATGTCCATATAACAGGCTATATTATTTCTCTGGTTCTATCGTTGCCCCCCGTCATACACCAGCAATGGTACTATGTGACGTAAAGATAGTTTTTTGTTTTTCTACTCTGCAGCTGTACAACTGAGAAGGACCTGCGCCTTCATGCGAGAGGCATTAAGCTGTAAAGAGCTCATAGCTCACGGCTAACAAGGGGATTAAGTCAAGTCAAGTCAAGTCAAGTCTAGTCAAGTAAAGTCAAGTCTATATGTGTAATAATGTCTGCAATGTCTGTCTATTCGTGTAATAATGTCTGCAATGTCTGTCTATTCGTGTAATAATGTCTGCAATGTCTGTCTATTCGTGTAATAATGTCTGCAATGTCTGTCTATTCGTATAATAATGTCTGCAATGTCTGTCTATTCGTGTAATAATGTCTGCAATGTCTGTCTATTCGTGTAATAATGTCTGCAATGTCTGTCTATTCGTGTAATAATGTCTGCAATGTCTGTCTAGCTATGATTTTTTTTTTACACATTTATGCCGTGAGAACGTCGATTAATACTTTTCTGTATCTCCGACTATCTTTATTAATACTTTTCTATATCGTCGACTGTCTTTATTAATACTTTTCTATATCTTCGACTGTCTTTATTAATACTTTTCTGTATCTCCGACTGTCTTTACATTTCTATATCTTCGTGTGATGTTCTTAGTACTTTTCTGTATCTTCGTGTGTCTTTATTAATCCTTTTCCATATTTTCGGCTGTCTTTATTAATCCTTTTCTATATCTCCGACTGTCTTTATTAATACATTTCTATATCTTCGTGTGATGTTCTTAGTACTTTTCTGTATCTTCGGCTGTCTTTATTAATCCTTTTCTATATCGTCGACTGTCTTTATTTGTGTCAGGTCGGATAATTTTACCTGCTACTGTATGCAGTAAACAGTACAACCTGAGGCTGCCCTGCTGCCTTGCAGGTAAGCTCGGGAGAGTAAAAGGCTAAGGGAGGGTACCCCAAAGTAAAACAACCCCACTGCCTTGTGGGTGAGACTTTTTAGTCAAGGTTAGCGGAGCCAACCGTAAACAAACCGACGGAAGGCAACAAAAAACCACCGTCGTAATTTCATTGTATAATCATAAATCGCCACAACATTAGACATAACGACAATAACGTTAAGGGGGATTCCCATGGAAAACCCTCGTTCGGTAGGGGACATCATGTGCTACAGTGATACCCGATTGTCATCAAGCTACTGTAAACAAAATAAAGATAAAACAAACTCTAAAGATAGGTCCTTGGAATGTGAGAACACTCATGCAGAAGGGTAAACTAGAAAACATCATACAAGAAATGAAAAGAATGAGTTTACAATTACTGGGACTTTGCGAAATGAGATACACCGGATCAGGGGAGATGTATTCTGATAAACATAAAATAATCTATTCTGGAGGTACTGAACACCAAAGAGGAGTAGGTATCATCTTGGATGCAGAAAGAGCAAGAACAGTGAAAGGCTTTTACCCAATATCTGACAGAGTCCTTTTAGTGAAATTGAATGGAAAGCCAATAGACATAAATCTTATACAAGTTTATGCACCAACAGCAGACAGTCTAGAGGAAACAATTGATAAATTTTACAACGAGTTAAATCTCTCTCTCTCTCTCTCTCTCTCTCTCTCTCTCTCTCTCTCTCTCTGCGGTCAGGACTCAATCAGAGTAGGATTCCAGACTCTCACATGAAGTCAGCTGTCAGGTTAAGTGTGTTGATCGCCCCCACAGACAGAACATCACAATTAGAGTCTGCCAGATCCACTCGGATTGAACACCCGTTAAAACGTTGCACTGTGTTCTGCGCCAGTAGCCCAGTGCATCCGATTTCAGCCAGCGTTTTACTCAGGTTTGCTTTCCTTAGCCTTTGATTGTCCCCAATCTTCCTGCAAGACGGCATATTGTCTTTTCTGTAGGGGGATTCTGCCCTTAGATGGTCTGCCCTCCCAGGTTTACGAGCACCATCTGCCCGGGTCACTAGAGGTGACTAACACAGACATGCACGCACAAAGATATGAGATGTGACTAAAAACAGACATGCACACAGCGATACGAGCCATGACTAACACCGACACACATCAAGATATATGACACATGACTAATATAATCATGCACATAAAGACATGAGATATAACTGACATAGACATGTACACACAAAGATATGACACATATCTAACATAGACATACACACGAAGATATGAGATATGACTAACATAGGCATGCACACACAAAGATATGAGATTTGACTAACATAGCCATGCACACACAAGAATATGAGATATGATAAACACAGACATGCATACACAAAGATATGAGATATGACTAACATAAACATGCACACAAAGATATGAGATATCACTAACCCAGACATGCACACACAAAGATATGACACATGACTAACACAGATACACACTAAGATATGAGATATTACTAAACTCAGACGTACATAAAGATATGAGACATGATTGACACGGACACACCAAGATATGAGATATGACTAACATGACACACACCAAGATATGAGCCATGGCCAGCACACACACACAAGCTAAGATATGAGCCATGGCCTCACGGAAAGGCACCAAGAAATGAATCAAGTTTAGCACAGAAACGCATTGAGGTAGCCATATGCTTGGGTTTGTTGTAGTTGGCAGACTCTTCATCAACATACGAGACGCAGGCCCCAATTAACTGTTCACAGGTTTTGTTCAAACAGTTGTCCGGAGATTTGAGAGTGCAGTCTGACCCGTAGAACGTTCCCTTGCATGCGCAGTTCCCGGTTGACTGTTCACAGGTGTCGTTGAAACAGTTGTCCGGACATTTGAGAGTGCAGTCTGACTCGTAGTACGTTTCCTTGCACGTACAGTCTGCACTTTCCGGGTCACATATGATGTCACAGCCATCAGAACACGTCTGTTCGCACTGTAGTCCAAAATTACCATCGGGACAAGTGTCATTACAGGTATAGCCAGAATGTTTACATTGTAGGCATATTCCGGATTTTTTCCCACATAAAGGACAGACACTGAGACAAGACCTGGAGCAGTCGTGTCCATAGATCCCATGTGAACAGTTGCTGTGACACGTACTGATGATGACGTCGCAGCTTTTCCTACACCCACTTCACACTGCACAAAACGACCAAGAATACCCGTCCAGACAATAGATGTCTTTAAATGATTGCACCTCACACACCGTCAGTGCACTGCCGGCCTGCGAAATGGTCGGTGAGAACTCAATCTTAATGTGTGCCATTGGCGTGTATGATATATCATTATACTGGAACACTACGCCGCCACTGTCAGAGAAAGCCTTTAGAGTGGCATTCTTTACCCGAATCGTAGTGCTAGCTCGATGATAGATTTGAATGATGTTAATCTTCTGGGGCGTGACAAATTACAGATACCAGTAAATAGACTGGTTCCACTTCTCAATTTTGTGTGTGTGCAGTCATTGTCATAGAGATTGATCTTTGTTTTGCCATTAACTGCAGGCTCTGGTCCACCTCCGTCTCCTGTATAACAAGCATTAAATGTGTCGGCCTCGTTTGTGTTCTATTTGAGAGCCACATTCCGACCCCCGCCTATGTAGATGGAGCAGATATTTGCAACTATCGCCCCTGCAATCCATAACTTGTTGATCAGACCAGCCCCAGAGCAAAAGACATAAGTCTCGTGCTGACTAACTACAAACCTTCAATCATTGCTACATGAGGCAGAACCATTTAGTTTTACCGTGAAACTGTCCGTATCTGTTAAGTCATTCACATAAATCCTAAACCAGGAGAACGGCAAAGATTGATTGAGAGTTGCCTCAACTGATGTAGAATTTTGTGTAAGAATTACATGTGGTGTCGTTGTTATCAAACAGGAAAGTAGGTTCAGATTTTTGGGCGTATTTGTACACGAGAACCAAGTACTGACACCGTGGTCCAAATATTCGTGCTGACAACTGTCATTGTTTGGGCATGTCCCTGTAGTTTTGTCACAAACTCTCTCTCTCTCTCTCTCTCTTTCTCTCTCTCTCTCTCTCTCTCTCTCTTTCTCTCTCTGCGATCAAGACTCAGTCAACGTAGGATTACAGTCTCTCTCATGAAGTCAGCTGTCTGTTTAAGCGAATCGATCGCCCCATATAGTTTCTCCTCCAGAGAGGTGGGTGTGGACCACATTGCTCTTCTCAGATCCGTGTACTGGGGACAATCCTGTAGAACATGGTTTGTATTCATATTGTCCAGTGTACAGTGGCATAGGCTGGTAGTTCCTATTTTGAATTTGTTTGACATGTGATTTCTCATTCTAGTATGGCCTGTGCGTAGGCAAAGTATGATGACTTGATCCCTCCTTGATAGTTGGTGGTATCCGTCACTCTCGTTATGCTTTGGGTGTTCGCGTTTCCATTTTTCATGGAACTGACCCTTGAGGATGGATTTGGCTTCATCATAACTGAGTGGTTGATTCTCTTGTGGTAATATCCCTCCCTCTTTAGCTAATTTGTCTGCGCGTTCGTTCCCGTGTATATTACAGTGTGATGGTATCCACTGAATGACTACTCTCTGGAAGTTATTGCATAGTTGGTCCAGGGTTGTTCTCAAGTCATCTAGTTCATTGTTCTTGGGGCTTTTTAGAGCTGATAGTACTGACAGTGCATCAGTCAGAATCACCAATTTATTGTGCATGTTATTTGTGTGTTGAGTAGCCAGTGTCGCAGCATCTCTGATGACCTCAGTTTCTGCTTTAAAGCTGTTTGAGAATTTCCCAGTAGCTATTGACTTGGTGATCTTGTCCTGATTATTCAGCGTCAAGAACACACCTCCCCCTCCATTTCTGGTGGCATTTGTAGCAGAGCCATTTGTGTATATGTGGGACCAAGAGTCATGTGGGTAGGTATCGTGTATGTGTTTTTCTGCTACGTGTTTTCTTTCTGTGTCTGATTGGGTGCCTTTTTTCATGATTCCTGTTACGTTTTCCTGAAGTTCTGGTATTTTATGCTTTCCATGAGGAGACATATCAGATGGATCCAAGGGTTTCGATATTGTTTGTGAAAGTACTGGGTCTCCAGTAGTTAGTTCATTGGCAATTTCAGCGAAGTTGCTCCTCCTTAGTCGTACAAATCCGAAACCAGTTATTCTTTGGTGCATTGGGTGGCTAAGGAGCCTTCTATATTTCTCCGCTTGTTGCAATACTTTAGTGACCGGTCTGTCATCTAAGGGTTGTAAACCTGTTACTGTTTCTAGAGTCTTGACTTATGTGGCATTTGGAGACAAAACAACAAATCATATCACAACAAAGTGGTTTCCGTAAGCACAGATCAACTGAAGACTTGGTCACCGATATTGCACAGGAAATAGAGGATGCTCTACAAGAAAAGAATCACACTGGCAGTGTGAGTCGACATGGAGAAGGCTTTTGATAGGGTTTGGCGTGAGGGATTAAAGAACAAGCTTTTTAGACTTGGCATCCAGAGTCGTTTATTCAATTGGGTCTCTCAATACCTTCAGGATAGAACGGCCAGAGTACAAGTTCAAGGTCAACTAAGTAAGAAGGTCTCTATCGAACAAGGTGTCCCACAAGGCGGAGTCTTGTTCCCAACACTCTTTTTAATTTTCATAAATGACATCGTAATGGACATTCCATCCAGAATACACTCAGCAATATACGCAGATGATCTGGCGTTATGGGCTCGCGGGGAAAGTGTGTCAGTGGCTGAACCCAGGATGCAAGATGCCCTAAGTGAACTTGAAAAATGGACGAACACCTGGTTATTACCAATCAATAAAAGTATGTCGGTGGCTGGACCCAGGATGCAAGATGCCCTAGGTGAACTTGACAAGTGGACGAACACCTGGTTCTTACCAATCAACGAAAGGAAAACTTCATACACAATTTTCAGCCTATCAAGAAAAACACTCTCTGCAAACTTGAAGTTAAAGGATCATACACTCCCTATTGACCACAGCCCAACATATCTTGGTGTCACCATGAATCGCAGAATGACTTGGAAAAATCAGATAGACAGAGCAAGGATGAAAGCCAGAAAACGAACAAATAATATGAAGAAATTGGCGGGAACGGACTGGGGAGCAGACAGCAATATTTGAAAAGACTATACGTAGGAAGAGTCAGACCAGTTCTAGAATATGGAGTCACAGCATGGGCTATGGCTTCCAAATCACACCTTTGCAAAATTAACAGAATACAGAACCAAGCTGCCCGTATCATCACTGGTGCTATGAAATCAACGAGTTAAATGAGGCACTTCATAAATGCAAAACACATAAAAACACCATAGTTCTAGGGGATTTTAACGCAAAAGTATGAAAGGAAAGATTTGAGGAATTAGTTGGTCATTATGGCTTAGGCAAGAGGAATGAAAGAGGTGAGAAACTTATTGACTGGGCAAGAACACACAACATGATGATAGGAAACACCTGGTTTAAGCAACATCCAAGACGTCTGTGGACATGGAAAAGCCCAGGGGACAACGCACGTGATCAAATTGGTTATATAATTATAAGCAATAGATTTAGAAACAGTCTGGTGTGTGTGAAAACTAGACCAGGGGCAGATTGCAATAGTGATCATGTACCAGTTGTGGGAAAGCTTAGAGTAAAATTAAAAACAACAAAACGAGCCTCAGTTAACATCAAGTTAAATTTAGATTTACTAAAATCAGACAAGAAGCTGCAAGACAAATATAAAATCACAATTCAGAACCGGTACATTGCAATAGAGAAGATACAAAGCATTGATGAACAGTGGGAAATGCTAAAAGAGTCAATGCAATAAACATCAAAAGAGTTCACACCACCAGTGAGGACAAATTCAAGGAAGAAATGGATGGCAGACGACATTTTGCAGCTAATGGATACAAGAAGAAGAAATAAAGAAAATAAAGATGAGTATAAGAGATTAAATAAAGAAATTGTAGTAAAATTCAATGAAACAAAAGAAGCATGGCTAAAAGAGAGATGCAAAGAGATCGAATTGCAACAAAAAAAAAAGAGATGCTAAAGCTATATACAAACAAACTGAGGAATTAACAGGAAGAAAAACGCAATAAAAAACTGGTTGTCTAAGATCAAAGGAAGGAGAACTGTTGATTGATCAAGAAAACATAAGGGAACGATGGACAGAATACATTAAAGATATTTTATAATGATGAACGAACGGAAGTAAATATTAAGGATAATGGAGGAGGACCAGAAATACTCAGAGAAGAAGTGGAAGACGCCTTGCGCAATATGAAAGCAGGCAAAGTTCCTGGACCAGATAATATAACTAAAGAAGAGATTGAAGCCATGGGTGATTTTGGAATAGAAATAATAACAAAATATTGAATGATATCTACAACAGTGGATATATACCAGACGACATGCTCAAATCAATATTCAGAGCCCTACCAAAGAAATCGGGTGCGATTGAAGGCGATGATCATCGCACAATAAGCCTTATGAGTCATATGACTAAGATATTACTAAGAATCATCATGCGAAGAGTGCGAAACAAAATCAGTCCAGAAATTAGCGATGAACAGTGTGGTTTTGTTAGAGATAAAGGAACAAGCAATGCCATTTATACCATAAGATCTTTAGTAGAAAGAGCCATAGGGGTGAAAACAGATCTATACCTATGTTTCATAGATTACACCAAGGCATTTGACAAAGTAAAGCACCAAGAAATAATCAACATTTTAGAAAGCGTAAACATAGACAGCAAAGATCTAAGAATAATAAAGAACATGTACTGGCAACAAACAGCGGCCTTAAGAACTGGAAACTAATTGGGAATGTTTCAACAAATAGAACAGTTAGACAAGGTTGTGTGCTGTCACCAGATTTGTTTAATATTTATAGTGAGATTATTTTAAGATCCATAAGGGGCATGCCTGGAATAACAATTGGAGGTCATAATATAAATAATCTAAAGTATGCTGATGATACAGTCTTAATCGCTAAGAGTGAAAATGAGTTACAAGAAATGTTGGACATTATAGTGAAAGAAAGCAAAAATAAAGGACTCAGCCTTAATAGCAAAAAGACAGAGGTAATGGTAACAACAAAGAAAAAGACATCACCTCAGTGCAAAATAAAGACAAGTGGAACAATATTAAAACAGGTAAATGAATTTAAATATATGGGAACTTTGTTAACCTCAGACGGAAGATGTACAAAAGAGGTGAGATGCAGAATGGCTCAGGCAAAAGCAGCTTTCCAAAAATGAGGAAGATACTATGAAATCCATTTTTGACAATAGAAACAAGAAAAAGAGTTCTTAAATGTTACGTAGAGCCAGTCTTAACATATGGATGCGAGTCATGGACAGTAGGACAACAGACAAGAAAATCACTGAAGTTTGTAGAAATGTGGTTTTACAGAAGAATGTTGAGAATGCCATGGACAGCTAAGAAGAGTAATGAAGAGGTTCTGAGAGAGGTTAAAGCAAAAAGAGAGCTAATTTCCAATGTTAGGAAGAGACAATCATCATTTTTTGGCCATGTAATGAGAAGAGAACAACTTGAATATATTGTAACAACTGGAAAAATTGAGGGACGAAGAGATAGAGGGAAGCAAAGAGAAAAAATAACAGATAGCTTAAGAGAATGGCTTTGCAGAAGATCAACAACAGAAATGATAAATAGCTGCCGAGATCGAAAGTTGTGGAGAGACATGATCACCTACGCCACTAGGCCCGTACTTGATAAATAATCTTAGCCCACCTTGCTTGCTTCTACCTGATGGTTCCCACATGAATGCCTGACGGGAAGTCTTTCTTCATTCATTCTCAGCACATCACCGATGTGTTTCCTTCTTCTTTTAAAAACCGACACATATTATTGTTTTGATTCGTTTCTTACCTGTTCGTTTGAAATTTATTCTTTCTATTTTATGTTTTAGATTCTGCATTGACATTTGTTATCAAAGGCATTTCATTTCCTATCAAAAGTATGGGTGGATTTCCAAATTTCATATCCATATGTTAGAACTGGTATCACATCCATATGTTAGAACTGGTATCATAAGGGAGTTGAACTGAGAACTTTAGATCGTCAAATATTCTTCAGCTTGTTGAAAGGTCAAGTTAGCCTAGAAAGATGTCCAGTCTACCGGATCATTTGAAGGGCGAGCTGCCAAATGAACAGATTCAAGCCAATCAAAATGATTCCACAACCAACTATCGATCTCTAATACGATAACCTACCGTGTTACCCCCTGAAGCGTGCTGTGAAATGTAAACACTGAACAACTGCGTGTAACTACTACCGGATGGGCATATACGAGTGACCGATTTAGACCTGCATGACGTAAACCGTATGTGATAACATTTATTTAATCTGTATTTGATATTGGCCATTCGGCCGTAAACGCGTGTGGGTTGATCAATAGTGTCGGCTTCATTTTCGAGCCAGGGCACGCGGATGTAATGAACGTCTGATAGACTTGCCAGCTTGGCTGATGTTGAGTGTGGAAGAGAGTCGGACCCCTGTGATATTGTGAATGCTCTCACGGACGCTGGACGGGAAAGCAAACTTAAACAATGGCACTGAATCCGCAGACGTGAACAAACTGCGCGAATATCATATCAAGGTGGGAGATGCCAGACGAGAGCGCCTCGCAGAAATCAAAAGAAGACTTGCGCTCACAGTAGAGCCACCCAGAAGCTGCATCCACTCCTGCCAAACACTGTCTGTCAATCTTCTATAGCACAGTTTGCGAGTCAGTCACCAGACTGTGTGAACAATGACCTTCTTTCGCTGCAAACGGTTTTATCTTGAACTAAATTCTGCTAACTGCACAGGTCTTCATGGCATCCTATCTCTTGTGTCCGTTCTAATCAACTAGTCAACTCTAGCGCATCATATCTCTCTTGACCGTTCTAGTCAACTTTAGCTCATCATATCTCTCTTGACCGTTTCTATGTTCTATGGTGCTAGTGACCCGTCACGCCAAGTGGCGTATAGGGAATATGGTGCTAGTGACCCGTCACGCCAAGTGGCGTATAGGGAATATGGTGCTAGTGACCCGTCACGCCAAGTGGCGTATAGGGAATATGGTGCTAGTGACCCGTCACGCCAAGTGGCGTATAGGGAATATGGTGCTAGTGACCCGTCACGCCAAGTGGCGTATAGGGAATATGGTGCTAGTGACCCGTCACGCCAAGTGGCGTATAGGGAATATGGTGCTAGTGACCATAAATTTTACAGACTTTCGGCACATGATTTTTGGGGTAATGTGGTCGGTATACGCCCGTGCCGCTTTACTTTCCCAGAAAAAAATCCGGTACCCATTAAAGGCTGGGTGAACCCGGAAGCCGTCGGTTGGGATCGAACCCTACCCCTTGTCCTTTGTAGTCCAGTTCACTAACCACTGGGCTATCGCAGCTCCCTTTGTTGCTGATACTTTTGCTGATTTGTGCTTGTCCAACAAGATAGAGGGCACCACCTGCTTCTTCTATGAAACATTCAAAGTGATTAGACAAGTTTAAAGTGATTAGACAAGTTTAAAGTGATTAGACAAGTTCAAAGTGATTAGACAAGTCAAAGTGATTAGACAAGTTTAAAGTGATTAGACAAGTTTAAAGTGATTAGACAAGTCAAAGTGATTAGACAAGTTTAAAGTGATTAGACAAGTTTAAAGTGATTAAACAAGTTTAAAGTGATTAGACAAGTCAAAGTGATTAGACAAGTTTAAAGTGATTAGACAAGTTTAAAGTGATTAGACAAGTCAAAGTGATTAGACAAGTTTAAAGTGATTAGACAAGTTTAAAGTGATTAAACAAGTTTAAAGTGATTAGACAAGTCAAAGTGATTAGACAAGTTTTAAAGTGATTAGACAAGTTTAAAGTGATTAAACAAGTTTAAAGTGATTAGACAAGTTTAAAGTGATTAGACAAGTTTAAAGTGATTAGACAAGTCAAAGTGATTAGACAAGTTCAAAGTGATTAGACAAGTTCAAAGTGATTAGACAAGTTTAAAGTGATTAGACAAGTTTAAAGTGATTAAACAAGTTTAAAGTGATTAGACAAGTTTAAAGTGATTAGACAAGTTTAAAGTGATTAGACAAGTCAAAGTGATTAGACAAGTTCAAAGTGATTAGACAAGTTCAAAGTGATTAGACAAGTTTAAAGTGATTAGACAAGTTTAAAGTGATTAGACAAGTTTAAAGTGATTAGACAAGTTCAAAGTGATTAGACAAGTCAAAGTGATTAGACAAGTTTAAAGTGATTAGACAAGTTTAAAGTGATTAGACAAGTCAAAGTGATTAGACAAGTTTAAAGTGATTAGACAAGTTTAAAGTGATTAGACAAGTTTAAAGTGATTAGACAAGTCAAAGTGATTAGACAAGTTTAAAGTGATTAGACAAGTTTAAAGTGATTAGACAAGTTTAAAGTGATTAGACAAGTCAAAGTGATTAGACAAGTTTAAAGTGATTAGACAAGTTTAAAGTGATTAGACAAGTTTAAAGTGATTAGACAAGTTTAAAGTGATTAGACAAGTTTAAAGTGATTAGACAAGTTCAAAGTGATTAGACAAGTTTAAAGTGATTAGACAAGTTCAAAGTGATTAGACAAGTTTAAAGTGATTAGACAAGTTTAAAGTGATTAGACAAGTTTAAAGTGATTAGACAAGTTTAAAGTGATTAGACAAGTTCAAAGTGATTAGACAAGTTCAAAGTGATTAGACAAGTCAAAGTGATTAAACAAGTTCAAAGTGATTAGACAAGTTTAAAGTGATTAGACAAGTTTAAAGTGATTAGACAAGTCAAAGTGATTAAACAAGTTCAAAGTGATTAGACAAGTTCAAAGTGATTAGACAAGTCAAAGTGATTAAACAAGTTCAAAGTGATTAGTCAAGTCAAAGTAATTAGACAAGTCAAAGTGATTAGACAAGTCAAAGTGATTAAACAAGTTCAAAGTGATTAGACAAGTCAAAGTGATTAGACAAGTCAAAGTGATTAGACAAGTTTAAAGTGATTAGACAAGTCAAAGTGATTAGACAAGTCAAAGTGATTAGACAAGTTTAAAGTGATTAAACAAGTTTAAAGTGATTAGACAAGTTTAAAGTGATTAAACAAGTTTAAAGTGATTAGACAAGTTTAAAGTGATTAGACAAGTTTAAAGTGATTAGACAAGTTTAAAGTGATTAGACAAGTTTAAAGTGATTAGACAAGTCAAAGTGATTAGACAAGTTTAAAGTGATTAGACAAGTCAAAGTGATTAGACAAGTCAAAGTGATTAACAAGTTTAAAGTGATTAGACAAGTTTAAAGTGATTAGACAAGTTTAAAGTGATTAAACAAGTTTAAAGTGATTAAACAAGTTTAAAGTGATTAGACAAGTTTAAAGTGATTAAACAAGTTTAAAGTGATTAGACAAGTTTAAAGTGATTAAACAAGTTTAAAGTGATTAGACAAGTTTAAAGTGATTAGACAAGTTTAAAGTGATTAGACAAGTCAAAGTGATTAGACAAGTTCAAAGTGATTAGACAAGTCAAAGTGATTAAACAAGTTCAAAGTGATTAGACAAGTCAAAGTGATTAGACAAGTCAAAGTGATTAGACAAGTCAAAGTGATTAAACAAGTTCAAAGTGATTAGACAAGTCAAAGTGATTAGACAAGTCAAAGTGATTAGACAAGTTTAAAGTGATTAGACAAGTCAAAGTGATTAGACAAGTCAAAGTGATTAGACAAGTTTAAAGTGATTAGACAAGTTTAAAGTGATTAGACAAGTTTAAAGTGATTAAACAAGTTTAAAGTGATTAGACAAGTTTAAAGTGATTAGACAAGTTTAAAGTGATTAGACAAGTTTAAAGTGATTAGACAAGTTTAAAGTGATTAGACAAGTCAAAGTGATTAGACAAGTTTAAAGTGATTAGACAAGTCTAAGTGATTAGACAAGTCTAAGTGATTAAACAAGTTTAAAGTGATTAGACAAGTTTAAAGTGATTAAACAAGTTTAAAGTGATTAAACAAGTTTAAAGTGATTAGACAAGTTTAAAGTGATTAAACAAGTTTAAAGTGATTAGACAAGTTTAAAGTGATTAGACAAGTCAAAGTGATTAAACAAGTTCAAAGTGATTAGACAAGTTCAAAGTGATTAGACAAGTCAAAGTGATTAAACTAGTTTCAAAGTGATTAGACAAGTCAAAGTGATTAGACAAGTCAAAGTGATTAAACAAGTTCAAAGTGATTAGACAGGTCAAAGTGATTAGACAAGTCAAAGTGATTAGACAAGTTTAAAGTGATTAGACAAGTCAAAGTGATTAGACAAGTCAAAGTGATTAGACAAGTTTAAAGTGATTAAACAAGTTTAAAGTGATTAGACAAGTTTAAAGTGATTAAACAAGTTTAAAGTGATTAGACAAGTTTAAAGTGATTAGACAAGTTTAAAGTGATTAGACAAGTTTAAAGTGATTAGACAAGTTTAAAGTGATTAGACAAGTCAAAGTGATTAGACAAGTTTAAAGTGATTAGACAAGTCAAAGTGATTAGACAAGTCTAAGTGATTAAACAAGTTTAAAGTGATTAGACAAGTTTAAAGTGATTAGACAAGTTTAAAGTGATTAAACAAGTTTAAAGTGATTAAACAAGTTTAAAGTGATTAGACAAGTTTAAAGTGATTAAACAAGTTTAAAGTGATTAGACAAGTTTAAAGTGATTAAACAAGTTTAAAGTGATTAGACAAGTTTAAAGTGCTTAAACAAGTTTAAAGTGATTAGACAAGTCAAAGTGATTAAACAAGTTTAAAGTGATTAGACAAGTTTAAAGTGATTAAACAAGTTTAAAGTGATTAGACAAGTTTAAAGTGATTAGACAAGTCAAAGTGATTAAACAAGTTCAAAGTGATTAGACAAGTTCAAAGTGATTAGACAAGTCAAAGTGATTAAACAAGTTCAAAGTGATTAGACAAGTCAAAGTGATTAGACAAGTCAAAGTGATTAGACAAGTCAAAGTGATTAAACAAGTTCAAAGTGATTAGACAGGTCAAAGTGATTAGACAAGTCAAAGTGATTAGACAAGTTTAAAGTGATTAGACAAGTCAAAGTGATTAGACAAGTCAAAGTGATTAGACAAGTTCAAAGTGATTAGACAAGTTTAAAGTGATTAGACAAGTTTAAAGTGATTAGACAAGTCAAAGTGATTAGACAAGTCAAAGTGATTAAACAAGTTTAAAGTGATTAGACAAGTCAAAGTGATTAGACAAGTTTAAGTGATTAAACAAGTTCAAAGTGATTAGACAAGTCAAAGTGATTAGACAAGTCAAAGTGATTAGACAAGTTCAAAGTGATTAGACAAGTTTAAAGTGATTAGACAAGTCAAAGTGATTAGACAAGTCAAAGTGATTAGACAAGTTCAAAGTGATTAGACAAGTTTAAAGTGATTAGACAAGTCAAAGTGATTAGACAAGTCAAAGTGATTAAACAAGTTCAAAGTGATTAGACAAGTCAAAGTGATTAGACAAGTCAAAGTGATTAAACAAGTTCAAAGTGATTAGACAAGTCAAAGTGATTAGACAAGTCAAAGTGATTAGACAAGTTTAAAGTGATTAGACAAGTCAAAGTGATTAGACAAGTTTAAAGTGATTAGACAAGTTTAAAGTGATTAGACAAGTCAAAGTGATTAGACAAGTCAAAGTGATTAGACAAGTTCAAAGTGATTAAACAAGTTCAAAGTGATTAGACAAGTCAAAGTGATTAGACAAGTTTAAAGTGATTAGACAAGTTTAAAGTGATTAGACAAGTCAAAGTGATTAGACAAGTCAAAGTGATTAGACAAGTTCAAGTGGTTAGACAAGTTCAAAGTGATTAGACAAGTCAAAGTGATTAGACAAGTTTAAAGTGATTAGACAAGTCAAAGTGATTAGACAAGTTTAAAGTGATTAGACAAGTTTAAAGTGATTAGACAAGTTCAAAGTGATTAGACAAGTTCAAAGTGATTAGACAAGTTCAAAGTGATTAGACAAGTCAAAGTGATTAAACAAGTTCAAAGTGATTAGACAAGTTCAAAGTGATTAGACAAGTTTAAAGTGATTAGACAAGTCAAAGTGATTAAACAAGTTCAAAGTGATTAGACAAGTTCAAAGTGATTAGACAAGTCAAAGTGATTAAACAAGTTCAAAGTGATTAGACAAGTCAAAGTGATTAGACAAGTCAAAGTGATTAGACAAGTCAAAGTGATTAAACAAGTTCAAAGTGATTAGACAAGTCAAAGTGATTAGACAAGTCAAAGTGATTAGACAAGTTTAAAGTGATTAGACAAGTCAAAGTGATTAGACAAGTCAAAGTGATTAGACAAGTTTAAAGTGATTAGACAAGTTTAAAGTGATTAGACAAGTTTAAAGTGATTAAACAAGTTTAAAGTGATTAGACAAGTTTAAAGTGATTAGACAAGTTTAAAGTGATTAGACAAGTTTAAAGTGATTAGACAAGTTTAAAGTGATTAGACAAGTCAAAGTGATTAGACAAGTTTAAAGTGATTAGACAAGTCAAAGTGATTAGACAAGTCAAAGTGATTAAACAAGTTTAAAGTGATTAGACAAGTTTAAAGTGATTAGACAAGTTTAAAGTGATTAAACAAGTTTAAAGTGATTAAACAAGTTTAAAGTGATTAGACAAGTTTAAAGTGATTAAACAAGTTTAAAGTGATTAGACAAGTTTAAAGTGATTAAACAAGTTTAAAGTGATTAGACAAGTTTAAAGTGATTAGACAAGTTTAAAGTGATTAGACAAGTCAAAGTGATTAGACAAGTTCAAAGTGATTAGACAAGTTCAAAGTGATTAGACAAGTCAAAGTGATTAAACAAGTCAAAGTGATTAGACAAGTCAAAGTGATTAAACAAGTTCAAAGTGATTAGACAAGTCAAAGTGATTAGACAAGTCAAAGTGATTAGACAAGTTTAAAGTGATTAGACAAGTCAAAGTGATTAGACAAGTCAAAGTGATTAGACAAGTTTAAAGTGATTAAACAAGTTTAAAGTGATTAGACAAGTTTAAAGTGATTAAACAAGTTTAAAGTGATTAGACAAGTTTAAAGTGATTAGACAAGTTTAAAGTGATTAGACAAGTCAAAGTGATTAGACAAGTTCAAAGTGATTAGACAAGTCAAAGTGATTAAACAAGTTCAAAGTGATTAGACAAGTCAAAGTGATTAGACAAGTCAAAGTGATTAGACAAGTCAAAGTGATTAAACAAGTTCAAAGTGATTAGACAAGTCAAAGTGATTAGACAAGTCAAAGTGATTAGACAAGTTTAAAGTGATTAGACAAGTCAAAGTGATTAGACAAGTCAAAGTGATTAGACAAGTTTAAAGTGATTAGACAAGTTTAAAGTGATTAGACAAGTTTAAAGTGATTAAACAAGTTTAAAGTGATTAGACAAGTTTAAAGTGATTAGACAAGTTTAAAGTGATTAGACAAGTTTAAAGTGATTAGACAAGTTTAAAGTGATTAGACAAGTCAAAGTGATTAGACAAGTTTAAAGTGATTAGACAAGTCTAAGTGATTAGACAAGTCTAAGTGATTAAACAAGTTTAAAGTGATTAGACAAGTTTAAAGTGATTAAACAAGTTTAAAGTGATTAAACAAGTTTAAAGTGATTAGACAAGTTTAAAGTGATTAAACAAGTTTAAAGTGATTAGACAAGTTTAAAGTGATTAGACAAGTCAAAGTGATTAAACAAGTTCAAAGTGATTAGACAAGTTCAAAGTGATTAGACAAGTCAAAGTGATTAAACTAGTTCAAAGTGATTAGACAAGTCAAAGTGATTAGACAAGTCAAAGTGATTAAACAAGTTCAAAGTGATTAGACAGGTCAAAGTGATTAGACAAGTCAAAGTGATTAGACAAGTTTAAAGTGATTAGACAAGTCAAAGTGATTAGACAAGTCAAAGTGATTAGACAAGTTTAAAGTGATTAAACAAGTTTAAAGTGATTAGACAAGTTTAAAGTGATTAAACAAGTTTAAAGTGATTAGACAAGTTTAAAGTGATTAGACAAGTTTAAAGTGATTAGACAAGTTTAAAGTGATTAGACAAGTTTAAAGTGATTAGACAAGTCAAAGTGATTAGACAAGTTTAAAGTGATTAGACAAGTCAAAGTGATTAGACAAGTCTAAGTGATTAAACAAGTTAAAGTGATTAGACAAGTTTAAAGTGATTAGACAAGTTTAAAGTGATTAAACAAGTTTAAAGTGATTAAACAAGTTTAAAGTGATTAGACAAGTTTAAAGTGATTAAACAAGTTTAAAGTGATTAGACAAGTTTAAAGTGATTAAACAAGTTTAAAGTGATTAGACAAGTTTAAAGTGCTTAAACAAGTTTAAAGTGATTAGACAAGTCAAAGTGATTAAACAAGTTTAAAGTGATTAGACAAGTTTAAAGTGATTAAACAAGTTTAAAGTGATTAGACAAGTTTAAAGTGATTAGACAAGTCAAAGTGATTAAACAAGTTCAAAGTGATTAGACAAGTTCAAAGTGATTAGACAAGTCAAAGTGATTAAACAAGTTCAAAGTGATTAGACAAGTCAAAGTGATTAGACAAGTCAAAGTGATTAGACAAGTCAAAGTGATTAAACAAGTTCAAAGTGATTAGACAGGTCAAAGTGATTAGACAAGTCAAAGTGATTAGACAAGTTTAAAGTGATTAGACAAGTCAAAGTGATTAGACAAGTCAAAGTGATTAGACAAGTTCAAAGTGATTAGACAAGTTTAAAGTGATTAGACAAGTTTAAAGTGATTAGACAAGTCAAAGTGATTAGACAAGTCAAAGTGATTAAACAAGTTTAAAGTGATTAGACAAGTCAAAGTGATTAGACAAGTTTAAAGTGATTAAACAAGTTCAAAGTGATTAGACAAGTCAAAGTGATTAGACAAGTCAAAGTGATTAGACAAGTTCAAAGTGATTAGACAAGTTTAAAGTGATTAGACAAGTCAAAGTGATTAGACAAGTCAAAGTGATTAGACAAGTTCAAAGTGATTAGACAAGTTTAAAGTGATTAGACAAGTCAAAGTGATTAGACAAGTCAAAGTGATTAAACAAGTTCAAAGTGATTAGACAAGTCAAAGTGATTAGACAAGTCAAAGTGATTAAACAAGTTCAAAGTGATTAGACAAGTCAAAGTGATTAGACAAGTCAAAGTGATTAGACAAGTTTAAAGTGATTAGACAAGTCAAAGTGATTAGACAAGTTTAAAGTGATTAGACAAGTTTAAAGTGATTAGACAAGTCAAAGTGATTAGACAAGTCAAAGTGATTAGACAAGTTCAAAGTGATTAAACAAGTTCAAAGTGATTAGACAAGTCAAAGTGATTAGACAAGTTTAAAGTGATTAGACAAGTTTAAAGTGATTAGACAAGTCAAAGTGATTAGACAAGTCAAAGTGATTAGACAAGTTCAAAGTGGTTAGACAAGTTCAAAGTGATTAGACAAGTCAAAGTGATTAGACAAGTTTAAAGTGATTAGACAAGTCAAAGTGATTAGACAAGTTTAAAGTGATTAGACAAGTTTAAAGTGATTAGACAAGTTCAAAGTGATTAGACAAGTTCAAAGTGATTAGACAAGTTCAAAGTGATTAGACAAGTCAAAGTGATTAAACAAGTTCAAAGTGATTAGACAAGTTCAAAGTGATTAGACAAGTTTAAAGTGATTAGACAAGTCAAAGTGATTAAACAAGTTCAAAGTGATTAGACAAGTTCAAAGTGATTAGACAAGTCAAAGTGATTAAACAAGTTCAAAGTGATTAGACAAGTCAAAGTGATTAGACAAGTCAAAGTGATTAGACAAGTCAAAGTGATTAAACAAGTTCAAAGTGATTAGACAAGTCAAAGTGATTAGACAAGTCAAAGTGATTAGACAAGTTTAAAGTGATTAGACAAGTCAAAGTGATTAGACAAGTCAAAGTGATTAGACAAGTTTAAAGTGATTAGACAAGTTTAAAGTGATTAGACAAGTTTAAAGTGATTAAACAAGTTTAAAGTGATTAGACAAGTTTAAAGTGATTAGACAAGTTTAAAGTGATTAGACAAGTTTAAAGTGATTAGACAAGTTTAAAGTGATTAGACAAGTCAAAGTGATTAGACAAGTTTAAAGTGATTAGACAAGTCAAAGTGATTAGACAAGTCAAAGTGATTAAACAAGTTTAAAGTGATTAGACAAGTTTAAAGTGATTAGACAAGTTTAAAGTGATTAAACAAGTTTAAAGTGATTAAACAAGTTTAAAGTGATTAGACAAGTTTAAAGTGATTAAACAAGTTTAAAGTGATTAGACAAGTTTAAAGTGATTAAACAAGTTTAAAGTGATTAGACAAGTTTAAAGTGATTAGACAAGTTTAAAGTGATTAGACAAGTCAAAGTGATTAGACAAGTTCAAAGTGATTAGACAAGTTCAAAGTGATTAGACAAGTCAAAGTGATTAAACAAGTCAAAGTGATTAGACAAGTCAAAGTGATTAAACAAGTTCAAAGTGATTAGACAAGTCAAAGTGATTAGACAAGTCAAAGTGATTAGACAAGTTAAAGTGATTAGACAAGTCAAAGTGATTAGACAAGTCAAAGTGATTAGACAAGTTTAAAGTGATTAAACAAGTTTAAAGTGATTAGACAAGTTTAAAGTGATTAAACAAGTTTAAAGTGATTAGACAAGTTTAAAGTGATTAGACAAGTTTAAAGTGATTAGACAAGTTAAAGTGATTAGACAAGTTTAAAGTGATTAGACAAGTCAAAGTGATTAGACAAGTTTAAAGTGATTAGACAAGTCAAAGTGATTAGACAAGTCTAAGTGATTAAACAAGTTTAAAGTGATTAGACAAGTTTAAAGTGATTAGACAAGTTTAAAGTGATTAAACAAGTTTAAAGTGATTAAACAAGTTAAAGTGATTAGACAAGTTTAAAGTGATTAAACAAGTTTAAAGTGATTAGACAAGTTTAAAGTGATTAAACAAGTTCAAAGTGATTAGACAAGTTTAAAGTGATTAAACAAGTTTAAAGTGATTAGACAAGTCAAAGTGATTAAACAAGTTTAAAGTGATTAAACAAGTTTAAATTGATTAGACAAGTTTAAAGTGATTAAACAAGTTTAAAGTGATTAGACAAGTTTAAAGTGATTAAACAAGTTTAAAGTGATTAGACAAGTCAAAGTGATTAAACAAGTTTAAAGTGATTAGACAAGTTTAAAGTGATTAAACAAGTTTAAAGTGATTAGACAAGTCAAAGTGATTAAACAAGTTTAAAGTGATTAAACAAGTTTAAAGTGATTAGACAAGTTTAAAGTGATTAAACAAGTTTAAAGTGATTAGACAAGTTTAAAGTGATTAGACAAGTCAAAGTGATTAAACAAGTTCAAAGTGATTAGACAAGTTCAAAGTGATTAGACAAGTCAAAGTGATTAAACAAGTTCAAAGTGATTAGACAAGTCAAAGTGATTAGACAAGTCAAAGTGATTAAACAAGTTCAAAGTGATTAGACAGGTCAAAGTGATTAGACAAGTCAAAGTGATTAGACAAGTTTAAAGTGATTAGACAAGTCAAAGTGATTAGACAAGTCAAAGTGATTAGACAAGTTTAAAGTGATTAAACAAGTTTAAAGTGATTAGACAAGTTTAAAGTGATTAAACAAGTTTAAAGTGATTAGACAAGTTTAAAGTGATTAGACAAGTTTAAAGTGATTAGACAAGTTTAAAGTGATTAGACAAGTTTAAAGTGATTAGACAAGTCAAAGTGATTAGACAAGTTTAAAGTGATTAGACAAGTCAAAGTGATTAGACAAGTCTAAGTGATTAAACAAGTTTAAAGTGATTAGACAAGTTTAAAGTGATTAGACAAGTTTAAAGTGATTAAACAAGTTTAAAGTGATTAAACAAGTTTAAAGTGATTAGACAAGTTTAAAGTGATTAAACAAGTTTAAAGTGATTAGACAAGTTTAAAGTGATTAAACAAGTTTAAAGTGATTAGACAAGTTTAAAGTGATTAACAAGTTTAAGTGATTAGACAAGTCAAAGTGATTAAACAAGTTTAAAGTGATTAGACAAGTTTAAAGTGATTAAACAAGTTTAAAGTGATTAGACAAGTTTAAAGTGATTAGACAAGTCAAAGTGATTAAACAAGTTCAAAGTGATTAGACAAGTTCAAAGTGATTAGACAAGTCAAAGTGATTAAACAAGTTCAAAGTGATTAGACAAGTCAAAGTGATTAGACAAGTCAAAGTGATTAGACAAGTCAAAGTGATTAAACAAGTTCAAAGTGATTAGACAGGTCAAAGTGATTAGACAAGTCAAAGTGATTAGACAAGTTTAAAGTGATTAGACAAGTCAAAGTGATTAGACAAGTCAAAGTGATTAGACAAGTTCAAAGTGATTAGACAAGTTTAAAGTGATTAGACAAGTTTAAAGTGATTAGACAAGTCAAAGTGATTAGACAAGTCAAAGTGATTAAACAAGTTTAAAGTGATTAGACAAGTCAAAGTGATTAGACAAGTTTAAAGTGATTAAACAAGTTCAAAGTGATTAGACAAGTCAAAGTGATTAGACAAGTCAAAGTGATTAGACAAGTTCAAAGTGATTAGACAAGTTTAAAGTGATTAGACAAGTCAAAGTGATTAGACAAGTCAAAGTGATTAGACAAGTTCAAAGTGATTAGACAAGTTTAAAGTGATTAGACAAGTCAAAGTGATTAGACAAGTCAAAGTGATTAAACAAGTTCAAAGTGATTAGACAAGTCAAAGTGATTAGACAAGTCAAAGTGATTAAACAAGTTCAAGTGATTAGACAAGTCAAAGTGATTAGACAAGTCAAAGTGATTAGACAAGTTTAAAGTGATTAGACAAGTCAAAGTGATTAGACAAGTTTAAAGTGATTAGACAAGTTTAAAGTGATTAGACAAGTCAAAGTGATTAGACAAGTCAAAGTGATTAGACAAGTTCAAAGTGATTAAACAAGTTCAAAGTGATTAGACAAGTCAAAGTGATTAGACAAGTTTAAAGTGATTAGACAAGTTTAAAGTGATTAGACAAGTCAAAGTGATTAGACAAGTCAAAGTGATTAGACAAGTTCAAAGTGGTTAGACAAGTTCAAAGTGATTAGACAAGTCAAAGTGATTAGACAAGTTTAAAGTGATTAGACAAGTCAAAGTGATTAGACAAGTTTAAAGTGATTAGACAAGTTTAAAGTGATTAGACAAGTTCAAAGTGATTAGACAAGTTCAAAGTGATTAGACAAGTTCAAAGTGATTAGACAAGTCAAAGTGATTAAACAAGTTCAAAGTGATTAGACAAGTTCAAAGTGATTAGACAAGTTTAAAGTGATTAGACAAGTCAAAGTGATTAAACAAGTTCAAAGTGATTAGACAAGTTCAAAGTGATTAGACAAGTCAAAGTGATTAAACAAGTTCAAAGTGATTAGACAAGTCAAAGTGATTAGACAAGTCAAAGTGATTAGACAAGTCAAAGTGATTAAACAAGTTCAAAGTGATTAGACAAGTCAAAGTGATTAGACAAGTCAAAGTGATTAGACAAGTTTAAAGTGATTAGACAAGTCAAAGTGATTAGACAAGTCAAAGTGATTAGACAAGTTTAAAGTGATTAGACAAGTTTAAAGTGATTAGACAAGTTTAAAGTGATTAAACAAGTTTAAAGTGATTAGACAAGTTTAAAGTGATTAGACAAGTTTAAAGTGATTAGACAAGTTTAAAGTGATTAGACAAGTTTAAAGTGATTAGACAAGTCAAAGTGATTAGACAAGTTTAAAGTGATTAGACAAGTCAAAGTGATTAGACAAGTCAAAGTGATTAAACAAGTTTAAAGTGATTAGACAAGTTTAAAGTGATTAGACAAGTTTAAAGTGATTAAACAAGTTTAAAGTGATTAAACAAGTTTAAAGTGATTAGACAAGTTTAAAGTGATTAAACAAGTTTAAAGTGATTAGACAAGTTTAAAGTGATTAAACAAGTTTAAAGTGATTAGACAAGTTTAAAGTGATTAGACAAGTTTAAAGTGATTAGACAAGTCAAAGTGATTAGACAAGTTCAAAGTGATTAGACAAGTTCAAAGTGATTAGACAAGTCAAAGTGATTAAACAAGTCAAAGTGATTAGACAAGTCAAAGTGATTAAACAAGTTCAAAGTGATTAGACAAGTCAAAGTGATTAGACAAGTCAAAGTGATTAGACAAGTTTAAAGTGATTAGACAAGTCAAAGTGATTAGACAAGTCAAAGTGATTAGACAAGTTTAAAGTGATTAAACAAGTTTAAAGTGATTAGACAAGTTTAAAGTGATTAAACAAGTTTAAAGTGATTAGACAAGTTTAAAGTGATTAGACAAGTTTAAAGTGATTAGACAAGTTTAAAGTGATTAGACAAGTTTAAAGTGATTAGACAAGTCAAAGTGATTAGACAAGTTAAAGTGATTAGACAAGTCAAAGTGATTAGACAAGTCTAAGTGATTAAACAAGTTTAAAGTGATTAGACAAGTTTAAAGTGATTAGACAAGTTTAAAGTGATTAACAAGTTTAAAGTGATTAAACAAGTTAAAGTGATTAGACAAGTTTAAAGTGATTAAACAAGTTTAAAGTGATTAGACAAGTTTAAAGTGATTAGACAAGTTCAAAGTGATTAGACAAGTTTAAAGTGATTAAACAAGTTTAAAGTGATTAGACAAGTCAAAGTGATTAAACAAGTTTAAAGTGATTAAACAAGTTTAAATTGATTAGACAAGTTTAAAGTGATTAAACAAGTTTAAAGTGATTAGACAAGTTTAAAGTGATTAAACAAGTTTAAAGTGATTAGACAAGTCAAAGTGATTAAACAAGTTTAAAGTGATTAGACAAGTTTAAAGTGATTAAACAAGTTTAAAGTGATTAGACAAGTCAAAGTGATTAAACAAGTTTAAAGTGATTAAACAAGTTTAAAGTGATTAGACAAGTTTAAAGTGATTAAACAAGTTTAAGTGATTAGACAAGTTTAAAGTGATTAGACAAGTCAAAGTGATTAACAAGTTCAAAGTGATTAGACAAGTTCAAAGTGATTAGACAAGTCAAAGTGATTAAACAAGTTCAAAGTGATTAGACAAGTCAAAGTGATTAGACAAGTCAAAGTGATTAGACAAGTCAAAGTGATTAAACAAGTTCAAAGTGATTAGACAGGTCAAAGTGATTAGACAAGTCAAAGTGATTAGACAAGTCAAAGTGATTAGACAAGTTTAAAGTGATTAGACAAGTTTAAAGTGATTAGACAAGTTTAAAGTGATTAGACAAGTTTAAAGTGATTAAACAAGTTTAAAGTGATTAGACAAGTTTAAAGTGATTAGACAAGTTTAAAGTGATTAAACAAGTTTAAAGTGATTAGACAAGTTTAAAGTGATTAAACAAGTTTAAAGTGATTAGACAAGTTTAAAGTGATTAGACAAGTTTAAAGTGATTAGACAAGTCAAAGTGATTAGACAAGTTCAAAGTGATTAAACAAGTTCAAAGTGATTAGACAAGTCAAAGTGATTAAACAAGTCAAAGTGATTAGACAAGTCAAAGTGATTAAACAAGTTCAAAGTGATTAGACAAGTCAAAGTGATTAGACAAGTCAAAGTGATTAGACAAGTTTAAAGTGATTAGACAAGTCAAAGTGATTAGACAAGTCAAAGTGATTAGACAAGTTTAAAGTGATTAAACAAGTTTAAAGTGATTAGACAAGTTTAAAGTGATTAGACAAGTTTAAAGTGATTAGACAAGTTTAAAGTGATTAGACAAGTTTAAAGTGATTAGACAAGTTTAAAGTGATTAGACAAGTTTAAAGTGATTAGACAAGTCAAAGTGATTAGACAAGTTTAAAGTGATTAGACAAGTCAAAGTGATTAGACAAGTTTAAAGTGATTAGACAAGTTTAAAGTGATTAGACAAGTTTAAAGTGATTAAACAAGTTTAAAGTGATTAAACAAGTTAAAGTGATTAGACAAGTTAAAGTGATTAGACAAGTTAAAGTGATTAGACAAGTTTAAAGTGATTAGACAAGTCAAAGTGATTAGACAAGTTCAAAGTGATTAGACAAGTTTAAAGTGATTAGACAAGTCAAAGTGATTAGACAAGTTCAAAGTGATTAGACAAGTTTAAAGTGATTAAACAAGTTTAAAGTGATTAGACAAGTTTAAAGTGATTAACAAGTTTAAAGTGATTAGACAAGTTTAAAGTGATTAGACAAGTTTAAAGTGATTAGACAAGTTTAAAGTGATTAGACAAGTTTAAAGTGATTAGACAAGTTCAAAGTGATTAGACAAGTTTAAAGTGATTAGACAAGTCAAAGTGATTAGACAAGTTTAAAGTGATTAAACAAGTTTAAAGTGATTAGACAAGTTTAAAGTGATTAGACAAGTTTAAAGTGATTAAACAAGTTTAAAGTGATTAGACAAGTTCAAAGTGATTAGACAAGTTTAAAGTGATTAAACAAGTTCAAAGTGATTAGACAAGTCAAAGTGATTAGACAAGTTCAAAGTGATTAGACAAGTTTAAAGTGATTAAACAAGTTTAAAGTGATTAGACAAGTCAAAGTGATTAACAAGTTTAAAGTGATTAGACAAGTTTAAAGTGATTAGACAAGTTTAAAGTGATTAGACAAGTTTAAAGTGATTAGACAAGTTAAAGTGATTAAACAAGTTTAAAGTGATTAGACAAGTTTAAAGTGATTAGACAAGTTTAAAGTGATTAGACAAGTTTAAAGTGATTAAACAAGTTTAAAGTGATTAGACAAGTCAAAGTGATTAGACAAGTTTAAAGTGATTAGACAAGTTTAAAGTGATTAGACAAGTTTAACAGTGATTAACAAGTTTAAAGTGATTAGACAAGTTGTAAAGTGATTAGACAAGTCAAAGTGATTAAACAAGTTCAAAGTGATTAAACAAGTTAAAGTGATTAGACAAGTCAAAGTGATTAGACAAGTTCAAAGTGATTAGACAAGTTTAAAGTGATTAGACAAGTCAAAGTGATTAGACAAGTCAAAGTGATTAGACAAGTTCAAAGTGATTAGACAAGGTCAAAGTGATTAGACAAGTCAAAGTGATTAGACAGTGTTCAAAGTGATTAGACAAGTTTAAAGTGATTAGACAAGTTTAAAGTGATTAGACAAGTTTAAAGTGATTAGACAAGTTTAAAGTGATTAGACAAGTTTAAAGTGATTAGACAAGTTTAAAGTGATTAGACAAGTTTAAGTGATTAGACAAGTTTAAAGTGATTAGACAAGTCAAAGTGATTAGACAAGTTTAAAGTGATTAGACAAGTTTAAAGTGATTAGACAAGTTTAAGTGATTAAACAAGTTTAAAGTGATTAGACAAGTTTAAAGTGATTAAACAAGTTTAAAGTGATTAACAAGTTTAAAGTGATTAGACAAGTTTAAAGTGATTAAACAAGTTTAAAGTGATTAGACAAGTTAAAGTGATTAGACAAGTAAAGTGATTAAACAATTTCAAAGTGATTAGACAAGTTCAAAGTGATTAGACAAGTCAAAGTGATTAACAAGTTCAAAGTGATTAGACAAGTCAAAGTGATTAGACAAGTCAAAGTGATTAAACAAGTTCAAAGTGATTAGACAAGTCAAAGTGATTAACAAGTAAAGTGATTAGACAAGTCAAAGTGATTAGACAAGTTTAAAGTGATTAGACAAGTCAAAGTGATTAGACAAGTCAAAGTGATTAGACAAGTTTAAAGTGATTAAACAAGTTTAAAGTGATTAGACAAGTTTAAAGTGATTAAACAAGTTTAAAGTGATTAGACAAGTTTAAAGTGATTAGACAAGTTTAAAGTGATTAGACAAGTTTAAAGTGATTAGACAAGTTTAAAGTGATTAGACAAGTCAAAGTGATTAGACAAGTTTAAAGTGATTAGACAAGTCAAAGTGATTAGACAAGTCTAAGTGATTAAACAAGTTTAAAGTGATTAGACAAGTTTAAAGTGATTAGACAAGTTTAAAGTGATTAACAAGTTTAAAGTGATTAAACAAGTTTAAAGTGATTAGACAAGTTTAAAGTGATTAAACAAGTTTAAAGTGATTAGACAAGTTTAAAGTGATTAAACAAGTTTAAAGTGATTAGACAAGTTTAAAGTGATTAAACAAGTTAAAGTGATTAGACAAGTTTAAAGTGATTAAACAAGTTTAAAGTGATTAGACAAGTCAAAGTGATTAAACAAGTTTAAAGTGATTAGACAAGTTTAAAGTGATTAACAAGTTTAAAGTGATTAGACAAGTTTAAAGTGATTAGACAAGTCAAAGTGATTAGACAAGTTCAAAGTGATTAGACAAGTTCAAAGTGATTAGACAAGTCAAAGTGATTAGACAAGTTCAAAGTGATTAGACAAGTTCAAAGTGATTAGACAAGTCAAAGTGATTAGACAAGTCAAAGTGATTAAACAAGTTCAAAGTGATTAGACAAGTCAAAGTGATTAGACAAGTCAAAGTGATTAGACAAGTTTAAAGTGATTAGACAAGTCAAAGTGATTAGACAAGTTCAAAGTGATTAGACAAGTTTAAAGTGATTAGACAAGTTTAAAGTGATTAGACAAGTCAAAGTGATTAGACAAGTCAAAGTGATTAAACAAGTTTAAAGTGATTAGACAAGTCAAAGTGATTAGACAAGTTTAAAGTGATTAAACAAGTTCAAAGTGATTAGACAAGTCAAAGTGATTAGACAAGTCAAAGTGATTAGACAAGTTCAAAGTGATTAGACAAGTTTAAAGTGATTAGACAAGTCAAAGTGATTAGACAAGTTTAAAGTGATTAGACAAGTTCAAAGTGATTAGACAAGTTTAAAGTGATTAGACAAGTCAAAGTGATTAGACAAGTCAAAGTGATTAAACAAGTTCAAAGTGATTAGACAAGTCAAAGTGATTAGACAAGTCAAAGTGATTAAACAAGTTCAAAGTGATTAGACAAGTCAAAGTGATTAGACAAGTCAAAGTGATTAGACAAGTTTAAAGTGATTAGACAAGTTCAAAGTGATTAGACAAGTTTAAAGTGATTAGACAAGTTTAAAGTGATTAGACAAGTCAAAGTGATTAGACAAGTCAAAGTGATTAGACAAGTTCAAAGTGATTAAACAAGTTCAAAGTGATTAGACAAGTCAAAGTGATTAGACAAGTTAAAGTGATTAGACAAGTTTAAAGTGATTAGACAAGTCAAAGTGATTAGACAAGTCAAAGTGATTAGACAAGTTCAAAGTGATTAGACAAGTTCAAAGTGATTAGACAAGTCAAAGTGATTAGACAAGTTTAAAGTGATTAGACAAGTTTAAAGTGATTAGACAAGTTTAAAGTGATTAGACAAGTTTAAAGTGATTAGACAAGTTCAAAGTGATTAGACAAGTTCAAAGTGATTAGACAAGTTCAAAGTGATTAGACAAGTCAAAGTGATTAAACAAGTTCAAAGTGATTAGACAAGTTCAAAGTGATTAGACAAGTTTAAAGTGATTAGACAAGTCAAAGTGATTAAACAAGTTCAAAGTGATTAGACAAGTTCAAAGTGATTAGACAAGTCAAAGTGATTAAACAAGTTCAAAGTGATTAGACAAGTCAAAGTGATTAGACAAGTCAAAGTGATTAGACAAGTCAAAGTGATTAAACAAGTTCAAAGTGATTAGACAAGTCAAAGTGATTAGACAAGTCAAAGTGATTAGACAAGTTTAAAGTGATTAGACAAGTCAAAGTGATTAGACAAGTCAAAGTGATTAGACAAGTTTAAAGTGATTAGACAAGTTTAAAGTGATTAGACAAGTTTAAAGTGATTAAACAAGTTTAAAGTGATTAGACAAGTTTAAAGTGATTAGACAAGTTAAAGTGATTAGACAAGTTTAAAGTGATTAGACAAGTTTAAAGTGATTAGACAAGTCAAAGTGATTAGACAAGTTTAAAGTGATTAGACAAGTCAAAGTGATTAGACAAGTCAAAGTGATTAAACAAGTTTAAAGTGATTAGACAAGTTTAAAGTGATTAGACAAGTTTAAAGTGATTAAACAAGTTTAAAGTGATTAAACAAGTTTAAAGTGATTAGACAAGTTTAAAGTGATTAAACAAGTTTAAAGTGATTAGACAAGTTTAAAGTGATTAAACAAGTTTAAAGTGATTAGACAAGTTTAAAGTGATTAGACAAGTTTAAAGTGATTAGACAAGTCAAAGTGATTAGACAAGTTCAAAGTGATTAGACAAGTTCAAAGTGATTAGACAAGTCAAAGTGATTAGACAAGTCAAAGTGATTAGACAAGTCAAAGTGATTAAACAAGTTCAAAGTGATTAGACAAGTCAAAGTGATTAGACAAGTCAAAGTGATTAGACAAGTTTAAAGTGATTAAACAAGTTCAAAGTGATTAGACAAGTCAAAGTGATTAGACAAGTCAAAGTGATTAGACAAGTTCAAAGTGATTAGACAAGTTTAAAGTGATTAGACAAGTCAAAGTGATTAGACAAGTCAAAGTGATTAGACAAGTTCAAAGTGATTAGACAAGTTTAAAGTGATTAGACAAGTCAAAGTGATTAGACAAGTCAAAGTGATTAAACAAGTTCAAAGTGATTAGACAAGTCAAAGTGATTAGACAAGTCAAAGTGATTAAACAAGTTCAAAGTGATTAGACAAGTCAAAGTGATTAGACAAGTCAAAGTGATTAGACAAGTTTAAAGTGATTAGACAAGTCAAAGTGATTAGACAAGTTTAAAGTGATTAGACAAGTTTAAAGTGATTAGACAAGTCAAAGTGATTAGACAAGTCAAAGTGATTAGACAAGTTCAAAGTGATTAAACAAGTTCAAAGTGATTAGACAAGTCAAAGTGATTAGACAAGTTTAAAGTGATTAGACAAGTTTAAAGTGATTAGACAAGTCAAAGTGATTAGACAAGTCAAAGTGATTAAACAAGTTTAAAGTGATTAGACAAGTTTAAAGTGATTAAACAAGTTTAAAGTGATTAGACAAGTTTAAAGTGATTAGACAAGTCAAAGTGATTAAACAAGTTCAAAGTGATTAGACAAGTTCAAAGTGATTAGACAAGTCAAAGTGATTAGACAAGTTCAAAGTGATTAGACAAGTCAAAGTGATTAGACAAGTCAAAGTGATTAGACAAGTCAAAGTGATTAAACAAGTTCAAAGTGATTAGACAAGTCAAAGTGATTAGACAAGTCAAAGTGATTAGACAAGTCAAAGTGATTAGACAAGTTAAAGTGATTAGACAAGTTTAAAGTGATTAGACAAGTTTAAAGTGATTAAACAAGTTTAAAGTGATTAGACAAGTTTAAAGTGATTAGACAAGTTTAAAGTGATTAGACAAGTTTAAAGTGATTAGACAAGTTTAAAGTGATTAGACAAGTCAAAGTGATTAGACAAGTTTAAAGTGATTAGACAAGTCAAAGTGATTAGACAAGTCTAAGTGATTAAACAAGTTTAAAGTGATTAGACAAGTTTAAAGTGATTAAACAAGTTTAAAGTGATTAACAAGTTTAAAGTGATTAGACAAGTTTAAAGTGATTAAACAAGTTTAAAGTGATTAGACAAGTTTAAAGTGATTAGACAAGTTCAAAGTGATTAAACAAGTTTAAAGTGATTAGACAAGTTTAAAGTGATTAGACAAGTCAAAGTGATTAAACAAGTTTAAAGTGATTAGACAAGTCAAAGTGATTAGACAAGTCAAAGTGATTAAACAAGTTCAAAGTGATTAGACAAGTCAAAGTGATTAGACAAGTCAAAGTGATTAGACAAGTTTAAAGTGATTAGACAAGTCAAAGTGATTAGACAAGTCAAAGTGATTAGACAAGTTTAAAGTGATTAAACAAGTTTAAAGTGATTAGACAAGTTTAAAGTGATTAAACAAGTTTAAAGTGATTAGACAAGTTTAAAGTGATTAGACAAGTTTAAAGTGATTAGACAAGTTTAAAGTGATTAGACAAGTTTAAAGTGATTAGACAAGTCAAAGTGATTAGACAAGTTTAAAGTGATTAGACAAGTCAAAGTGATTAGACAAGTCTAAGTGATTAAACAAGTTTAAAGTGATTAGACAAGTTTAAAGTGATTAGACAAGTTTAAAGTGATTAAACAAGTTTAAAGTGATTAACAAGTTTAAAGTGATTAGACAAGTTTAAAGTGATTAACAAGTTTAAAGTGATTAGACAAGTTTAAAGTGATTAAACAAGTTTAAAGTGATTAGACAAGTTTAAAGTGATTAAACAAGTTTAAAGTGATTAGACAAGTTTAAAGTGATTAAACAAGTTTAAAGTGATTAGACAAGTCAAAGTGATTAAACAAGTTTAAAGTGATTAGACAAGTTTAAAGTGATTAAACAAGTTTAAAGTGATTAGACAAGTTTAAAGTGATTAGACAAGTCAAAGTGATTAAACAAGTTCAAAGTGATTAGACAAGTTCAAAGTGATTAGACAAGTCAAAGTGATTAAACAAGTTCAAAGTGATTAGACAAGTCAAAGTGATTAGACAAGTCAAAGTGATTAGACAAGTCAAAGTGATTAAACAAGTTCAAAGTGATTAGACAAGGTCAAAGTGATTAGACAAGTCAAAGTGATTAGACAAGTTTAAAGTGATTAGACAAGTCAAAGTGATTAGACAAGTTCAAAGTGATTAGACAAGTTTAAAGTGATTAGACAAGTTTAAAGTGATTAGACAAGTCAAAGTGATTAGACAAGTCAAAGTGATTAAACAAGTTTAAAGTGATTAGACAAGTCAAAGTGATTAGACAAGTTTAAAGTGATTAAACAAGTTCAAAGTGATTAGACAAGTCAAAGTGATTAGACAAGTCAAAGTGATTAGACAAGTTCAAAGTGATTAGACAAGTTTAAAGTGATTAGACAAGTCAAAGTGATTAGACAAGTCAAAGTGATTAGACAAGTTCAAAGTGATTAGACAAGTTTAAAGTGATTAGACAAGTCAAAGTGATTAGACAAGTCAAAGTGATTAAACAAGTTCAAAGTGATTAGACAAGTCAAAGTGATTAGACAAGTCAAAGTGATTAAACAAGTTCAAAGTGATTAGACAAGTCAAAGTGATTAGACAAGTCAAAGTGATTAGACAAGTTTAAAGTGATTAGACAAGTCAAAGTGATTAGACAAGTTTAAAGTGATTAGACAAGTTTAAAGTGATTAGACAAGTCAAAGTGATTAGACAAGTCAAAGTGATTAGACAAGTTCAAAGTGATTAAACAAGTTCAAAGTGATTAGACAAGTCAAAGTGATTAGACAAGTTTAAAGTGATTAGACAAGTTTAAAGTGATTAGACAAGTCAAAGTGATTAGACAAGTCAAAGTGATTAGACAAGTTCAAAGTGATTAGACAAGTTCAAAGTGATTAGACAAGTCAAAGTGATTAGACAAGTTTAAAGTGATTAGACAAGTCAAAGTGATTAGACAAGTTTAAAGTGATTAGACAAGTTTAAAGTGATTAGACAAGTTCAAAGTGATTAGACAAGTTCAAAGTGATTAGACAAGTTCAAAGTGATTAGACAAGTCAAAGTGATTAAACAAGTTCAAAGTGATTAGACAAGTTCAAAGTGATTAGACAAGTTTAAAGTGATTAGACAAGTCAAAGTGATTAAACAAGTTCAAAGTGATTAGACAAGTTCAAAGTGATTAGACAAGTCAAAGTGATTAAACAAGTTCAAAGTGATTAGACAAGTCAAAGTGATTAGACAAGTCAAAGTGATTAGACAAGTCAAAGTGATTAAACAAGTTCAAAGTGATTAGACAAGTCAAAGTGATTAGACAAGTCAAAGTGATTAGACAAGTTTAAAGTGATTAGACAAGTCAAAGTGATTAGACAAGTCAAAGTGATTAGACAAGTTTAAAGTGATTAGACAAGTTTAAAGTGATTAGACAAGTTTAAAGTGATTAAACAAGTTTAAAGTGATTAGACAAGTTTAAAGTGATTAGACAAGTTTAAAGTGATTAGACAAGTTTAAAGTGATTAGACAAGTTTAAAGTGATTAGACAAGTCAAAGTGATTAGACAAGTTTAAAGTGATTAGACAAGTCAAAGTGATTAGACAAGTCAAAGTGATTAAACAAGTTTAAAGTGATTAGACAAGTTTAAAGTGATTAGACAAGTTTAAAGTGATTAAACAAGTTTAAAGTGATTAAACAAGTTTAAAGTGATTAGACAAGTTTAAAGTGATTAAACAAGTTTAAAGTGATTAGACAAGTTTAAAGTGATTAAACAAGTTTAAAGTGATTAGACAAGTTTAAAGTGATTAGACAAGTTTAAAGTGATTAGACAAGTCAAAGTGATTAGACAAGTTCAAAGTGATTAGACAAGTTCAAAGTGATTAGACAAGTCAAAGTGATTAAACAAGTCAAAGTGATTAGACAAGTCAAAGTGATTAAACAAGTTCAAAGTGATTAGACAAGTCAAAGTGATTAGACAAGTCAAAGTGATTAGACAAGTTTAAAGTGATTAAACAAGTTCAAAGTGATTAGACAAGTCAAAGTGATTAGACAAGTCAAAGTGATTAGACAAGTTTCAAAGTGATTAGACAAGTTTAAAGTGATTAGACAAGTCAAAGTGATTAGACAAGTCAAAGTGATTAGACAAGTTCAAAGTGATTAGACAAGTTTAAAGTGATTAGACAAGTCAAAGTGATTAGACAAGTCAAAGTGATTAAACAAGTTCAAAGTGATTAGACAAGTCAAAGTGATTAGACAAGTCAAAGTGATTAAACAAGTTCAAAGTGATTAGACAAGTCAAAGTGATTAGACAAGTCAAAGTGATTAGACAAGTTTAAAGTGATTAGACAAGTCAAAGTGATTAGACAAGTTTAAAGTGATTAGACAAGTTTAAAGTGATTAGACAAGTCAAAGTGATTAGACAAGTCAAAGTGATTAGACAAGTTCAAAGTGATTAAACAAGTTCAAAGTGATTAGACAAGTCAAAGTGATTAGACAAGTTTAAAGTGATTAGACAAGTTTAAAGTGATTAGACAAGTCAAAGTGATTAGACAAGTCAAAGTGATTAGACAAGTTCAAAGTGATTAGACAAGTTCAAAGTGATTAGACAAGTCAAAGTGATTAGACAAGTTTAAAGTGATTAGACAAGTCAAAGTGATTAGACAAGTTTAAAGTGATTAGACAAGTTTAAAGTGATTAGACAAGTTCAAAGTGATTAGACAAGTTCAAAGTGATTAGACAAGTTCAAAGTGATTAGACAAGTCAAAGTGATTAAACAAGTTTCAAAGTGATTAGACAAGTTCAAAGTGATTAGACAAGTTTAAAGTGATTAGACAAGTCAAAGTGATTAACAAGTTCAAAGTGATTAGACAAGTTCAAAGTGATTAGACAAGTCAAAGTGATTAAACAAGTTCAATGTGATTAGACAAGTCAAAGTGATTAGACAAGTCAAAGTGATTAGACAAGTCAAAGTGATTAAACAAGTTCAAAGTGATTAGACAAGTCAAAGTGATTAGACAAGTCAAAGTGATTAGACAAGTTTAAAGTGATTAGACAAGTCAAAGTGATTAGACAAGTCAAAGTGATTAGACAAGTTTAAAGTGATTAGACAAGTTTAAAGTGATTAGACAAGTTTAAAGTGATTAAACAAGTTTAAAGTGATTAGACAAGTTTAAAGTGATTAGACAAGTTTAAAGTGATTAGACAAGTTTAAAGTGATTAGACAAGTTTAAAGTGATTAGACAAGTCAAAGTGATTAGACAAGTTTAAAGTGATTAGACAAGTCAAAGTGATTAGACAAGTCAAAGTGATTAAACAAGTTTAAAGTGATTAGACAAGTTTAAAGTGATTAGACAAGTTTAAAGTGATTAAACAAGTTTAAAGTGATTAAACAAGTTTAAAGTGATTAGACAAGTTTAAAGTGATTAACAAGTTTAAAGTGATTAGACAAGTTTAAAGTGATTAAACAAGTTTAAAGTGATTAGACAAGTTTAAAGTGATTAGACAAGTTTAAAGTGATTAGACAAGTCAAAGTGATTAGACAAGTTCAAAGTGATTAGACAAGTTCAAAGTGATTAGACAAGTCAAAGTGATTAAACAAGTCAAAGTGATTAGACAAGTCAAAGTGATTAAACAAGTTCAAAGTGATTAGACAAGTCAAAGTGATTAGACAAGTCAAAGTGATTAGACAAGTTTAAAGTGATTAGACAAGTCAAAGTGATTAGACAAGTCAAAGTGATTAGACAAGTTTAAAGTGATTAAACAAGTTTAAAGTGATTAGACAAGTTTAAAGTGATTAAACAAGTTTAAAGTGATTAGACAAGTTTAAAGTGATTAGACAAGTTTAAAGTGATTAGACAAGTTTAAAGTGATTAGACAAGTTTAAAGTGATTAGACAAGTCAAAGTGATTAGACAAGTTTAAAGTGATTAGACAAGTCAAAGTGATTAGACAAGTCTAAGTGATTAAACAAGTTTAAAGTGATTAGACAAGTTTAAAGTGATTAGACAAGTTTAAAGTGATTAAACAAGTTTAAAGTGATTAAACAAGTTTAAAGTGATTAGACAAGTTTAAAGTGATTAGACAAGTCAAAGTGATTAAACAAGTTTAAAGTGATTAAACAAGTTTAAAGTGATTAAACAAGTTTAAAGTGATTAGACAAGTTTAAAGTGATTAGACAAGTCAAAGTGATTAAACAAGTTCAAAGTGATTAGACAAGTTCAAAGTGATTAGACAAGTCAAAGTGATTAAACTAGTTCAAAGTGATTAGACAAGTCAAAGTGATTAGACAAGTCAAAGTGATTAAACAAGTTCAAAGTGATTAGACAGGTCAAAGTGATTAGACAAGTCAAAGTGATTAGACAAGTTTAAAGTGATTAGACAAGTCAAAGTGATTAGACAAGTCAAAGTGATTAGACAAGTTTAAAGTGATTAAGCAAGTTTAAAGTGATTAGACAAGTTTAAAGTGATTAAACAAGTTTAAAGTGATTAGACAAGTTTAAAGTGATTAGACAAGTTTAAAGTGATTAGACAAGTTTAAAGTGATTAGACAAGTTTAAAGTGATTAGACAAGTCAAAGTGATTAGACAAGTTTAAAGTGATTAGACAAGTCAAAGTGATTAGACAAGTCTAAGTGATTAAACAAGTTTAAAGTGATTAGACAAGTTTAAAGTGATTAAACAAGTTTAAAGTGATTAAACAAGTTTAAAGTGATTAGACAAGTTTAAAGTGATTAAACAAGTTTAAAGTGATTAGACAAGTCAAAGTGATTAAACAAGTTTAAAGTGATTAGACAAGTTTAAAGTGATTAAACAAGTTTAAAGTGATTAGACAAGTCAAAGTGATTAAACAAGTTTAAAGTGATTAAACAAGTTTAAAGTGATTAGACAAGTTTAAAGTGATTAAACAAGTTTAAAGTGATTAGACAAGTTTAAAGTGATTAGACAAGTCAAAGTGATTAAACAAGTTCAAAGTGATTAGACAAGTTCAAAGTGATTAGACAAGTCAAAGTGATTAAACAAGTTCAAAGTGATTAGACAAGTCAAAGTGATTTGACAAGTCAAAGTGATTAGACAAGTCAAAGTGATTAAACAAGTTCAAAGTGATTAGACAGGTCAAAGTGATTAGACAAGTCAAAGTGATTAGACAAGTTTAAAGTGATTAGACAAGTCAAAGTGATTAGACAAGTCAAAGTGATTAGACAAGTTCAAAGTGATTAGACAAGTTTAAAGTGATTAGACAAGTTTAAAGTGATTAGACAAGTCAAAGTGATTAGACAAGTCAAAGTGATTAAACAAGTTTAAAGTGATTAGACAAGTCAAAGTGATTAGACAAGTTTAAAGTGATTAAACAAGTTCAAAGTGATTAGACAAGTCAAAGTGATTAGACAAGTCAAAGTGATTAGACAAGTTCAAAGTGATTAGACAAGTTTAAAGTGATTAGACAAGTCAAAGTGATTAGACAAGTCAAAGTGATTAGACAAGTTCAAAGTGATTAGACAAGTTTAAAGTGATTAGACAAGTCAAAGTGATTAGACAAGTCAAAGTGATTAAACAAGTTCAAAGTGATTAGACAAGTCAAAGTGATTAGACAAGTCAAAGTGATTAAACAAGTTCAAAGTGATTAGACAAGTCAAAGTGTTTAGACAAGTTTAAAGTGATTAGACAAGTCAAAGTGATTAGACAAGTTTAAAGTGATTAGACAAGTTTAAAGTGATTAGACAAGTCAAAGTGATTAGACAAGTCAAAGTGATTAGACAAGTTCAAAGTGATTAAACAAGTTCAAAGTGATTAGACAAGTCAAAGTGATTAGACAAGTTTAAAGTGATTAGACAAGTTTAAAGTGATTAGACAAGTCAAAGTGATTAGACAAGTCAAAGTGATTAGACAAGTTCAAAGTGGTTAGACAAGTTCAAAGTGATTAGACAAGTCAAAGTGATTAGACAAGTTTAAAGTGATTAGACAAGTCAAAGTGATTAGACAAGTTTAAAGTGATTAAACAAATTTAAAGTGATTAGACAAGTTTAAAGTAATTAGAAATTTAAATTTTTTGTAATCACTTTAAACTTGTTTAATCACTTTGAACTTGTCTAATCACTTTAAACATTGTTAATCACTTTAAACTTGTCTAATCACTTTGAACTTAATTATACAAAATTTAAAATTAAAGTAATTACAAATTTAAAGGAAGACAGTGGTGCATACGCCATGACCACGAGTAGCATGACAATGGAGGTGATGGCAGTGACCAAGGCATTCAAATGGTTAGAGTCACAAGACTACATCCACGCATGTATACTGAGTGATTCGATGAGCATGATAAAAAAAGTGGAGGCGGGCTTTGTACGCATGCAATGGGTAGAGTCGTTGCAGAAATCCAAATACGTAAGGTCACCTTTGTCTATGTCCCTGGACATGCGGGAGTGCGGGGAAATGAGAGAGCGGACAGGTTGGCTAGCTGCGCTGTCGTTGAGGACGGGCAACCGATGGATCGGGCGGACATCATCAATGCACTCCGAGATGTGGGAAGAGCACGGGACTTCGACAAACACAGATCAACGTCGCTTCTTCGGATGATGGAAATGGGAGTTAAGATGGGCACAGCCAGAAATGAGAAACTTGGTGGCCGTGTAAGAAGACTTATCAACCAACATAGAACTGGAGTCGTCAGTCGCTGGACACTGAGGGAATTGCTGAGGAGGGGATCTGAGCACCTATGGACATGTTCGGAGTGCAATGATGATGACCCGCATATAACTCAATAACTCAATAACTCAATTAAACAAATTTAAAGTGTTTAGACAAGTTTAAAGTGATTAAACAAATTTAAAGTGATTAGACAAGTTTAAAGTGATTAAACAAATTTAAAGTGATTAGACAACTTTAAAGTGATTAAACAAATTTAAAGTGATTAGACAAGTTTAAAGTGATTAGACAAGTTTAAAGTGATTAGACAAGTTTAAAGTGATTAGACAAGTTTAAAGTGATTAAACAAGTTTAAAGTGATTAGACAAGTTTAAAGTGATTAAACAAGTTTAAAGTGATTAGACAAGTCAAAGTGATTAGACAAGTCAAAGTGATTAGACAAGTTTAAAGTGATTAAACAAGTTTAAAGTGATTAAACAAGTTTAAAGTGATTAGACAAGTCAAAGTGATTAGACAAGTCAAAGTGATTAGACAAGTTTAAAGTGATTAAACAAGTTTAAAGTGATTAGACAAGTCAAAGTGATTAGACAAGTCAAAGTGATTAAACAAGTTTAAAGTGATTAAACAAGTTTAAAGTGATTAGACAAGTCAAAGTGATTAGACAAGTCAAAGTGATTAAACAAGTTTAAAGTGATTAAACAAGTTTAAAGTGATTAGACAAGTCAAAGTGATTAGACAAGTTTAAAGTGATTAGACAAGTCAAAGTGATTAGACAAGTCAAAGTGATTAGACTAGTTTAAAGTGATTAGACAAGTTTAAAGTGATTAAACAAGTTTAAAGTGATTAGACAAGTCAAAGTGATTAGACAAGTCAAAGTGATTAGACAAGTCAAAGTGATTAGACAAGTCAAAGTGATTAGACAAGTTTATAGTGATTAGACAAGTTTAAAGTGATTAGACAAGTTTAAAGTGATTAGACAAGTTCAAAGTGATTAGACAAGTTCAAAGTGAATAGACAAGTCAAAGTAATTAGACAAGTTTAAAGTGATTAGACAAGTTTAAAGTGATTAGACAAGTCAAAGTGATTAGACAAGTCAAAGTGATTAGACAAGTTTAAAGTGATTAGACAAGTTTAAAGTGATTAAACAAGTTCAAAGTGATTAGACAAGTTCAAAGTGATTAGACAAGTTTAAAGTGATTAACAATGTTTAAAGTGATTAGACAAGTTCAAAGTGATTAAACAAGTTTAAAGTGATTACAAAAAGCTCTTTCTTAAGTTAAAAAAAAAAGGAATAAACTTTTGTGGTTCCAGATAGAATATTGCATCCCCAGAAACTATCAAATCTGTTCAAAGTGGTTAGACAAGTTCAAAGTGATTAGACAAGTTCAAAGTGATTAGACAAGTTTAAAGTGATTAAACAAGTTTAAAGTGATTAGACAAGTTTAAAGTGATTAAACAAGTTTAAAGTGATTAGACAAGTCAAAGTGATTAAACAAGTTTAAAGTGATTAAACAAGTTTAAAGTGATTAGACAAGTTTAAAGTGATTAAACAAGTTTAAAGTGATTAGACAAGTTTTAAGTGATTAGACAAGTCAAAGTGATTAAACAAGTTCAAAGTGATTAGACAAGTTCAAAGTGATTAGACAAGTCAAAGTGATTAAACTAGTTCAAAGTGATTAGACAAGTCAAAGTGATTAGACAAGTCAAAGTGATTAAACAAGTTCAAAGTGATTAGACAGGTCAAAGTGATTAGACAAGTCAAAGTGATTAGACAAGTTTAAAGTGATTAGACAAGTCAAAGTGATTAGACAAGTCAAAGTGATTAGACAAGTTTAAAGTGATTAGACAAGTTTAAAGTGATTAGACAAGTTTAAAGTGATTAGACAAGTTTAAAGTGATTAGACAAGTCAAAGTGATTAGACAAGTTTAAAGTGATTAGACAAGTCAAAGTGATTAGACAAGTCTAAGTGATTAAACAAGTTTAAAGTGATTAGACAAGTTTAAAGTGATTAAACAAGTTTAAAGTGATTAAACAAGTTTAAAGTGATTAGACAAGTTTAAAGTGATTAAACAAGTTTAAAGTGATTAGAAAAGTCAAAGTGATTAAACAAGTTTAAAGTGATTAGACAAGTTTAAAGTGATTAAACAAGTTTAAAGTGATTAGACAAGTCAAAGTGATTAAACAAGTTTAAAGTGATTAAACAAGTTTAAAGTGATTAGACAAGTTTAAAGTGATTAAACAAGTTTAAAGTGATTAGACAAGTTTAAAGTGATTAGACAAGTTTAAAGTGATTAGACAAGTTTAAAGTGATTAGACAAGTCAAAGTGATTAGACAAGTTTAAAGTGATTAGACAAGTCAAAGTGATTAGACAAGTCTAAGTGATTAAACAAGTTTAAAGTGATTAGACAAGTTTAAAGTGATTAAACAAGTTTAAAGTGATTAAACAAGTTTAAAGTGATTAGACAAGTTTAAAGTGATTAAACAAGTTTAAAGTGATTAGAAAAGTCAAAGTGATTAAACAAGTTTAAAGTGATTAGACAAGTTTAAAGTGATTAAACAAGTTTAAAGTGATTAGACAAGTCAAAGTGATTAAACAAGTTTAAAGTGATTAAACAAGTTTAAAGTGATTAGACAAGTTTAAAGTGATTAAACAAGTTTAAAGTGATTAGACAAGTTTAAAGTGATTAGACAAGTCAAAGTGATTAAACAAGTTCAAAGTGATTAGACAAGTTCAAAGTGATTAGACAAGTCAAAGTGATTAAACAAGTTCAAAGTGATTAGACAAGTCAAAGTGATTTGACAAGTCAAAGTGATTAGACAAGTCAAAGTGATTAAACAAGTTCAAAGTGATTAGACAGGTCAAAGTGATTAGACAAGTCAAAGTGATTAGACAAGTTTAAAGTGATTAGACAAGTCAAAGTGATTAGACAAGTCAAAGTGATTAGACAAGTTCAAAGTGATTAGACAAGTTTAAAGTGATTAGACAAGTTTAAAGTGATTAGACAAGTCAAAGTGATTAGACAAGTCAAAGTGATTAAACAAGTTTAAAGTGATTAGACAAGTCAAAGTGATTAGACAAGTTTAAAGTGATTAAACAAGTTCAAAGTGATTAGACAAGTCAAAGTGATTAGACAAGTCAAAGTGATTAGACAAGTTCAAAGTGATTAGACAAGTTTAAAGTGATTAGACAAGTCAAAGTGATTAGACAAGTCAAAGTGATTAGACAAGTTCAAAGTGATTAGACAAGTTTAAAGTGATTAGACAAGTCAAAGTGATTAGACAAGTCAAAGTGATTAAACAAGTTCAAAGTGATTAGACAAGTCAAAGTGATTAGACAAGTCAAAGTGATTAAACAAGTTCAAAGTGATTAGACAAGTCAAAGTGATTAGAAGTTTAAAGTGATTAGACAAGTTTAAAGTGATTAGACAAGTTTAAAGTGATTAAACAAGTTTAAAGTGATTAAACAAGTTTAAAGTGATTAGACAAGTTTAAAGTGATTAAACAAGTTTAAAGTGATTAGACAAGTTTAAAGTGATTAAACAAGTTTAAAGTGATTAGACAAGTTTAAAGTGATTAAACAAGTTTAAAGTGATTAGACAAGTCAAAGTGATTAAACAAGTTTAAAGTGATTAAACAAGTTTAAATTGATTAGACAAGTTTAAAGTGATTAAACAAGTTTAAAGTGATTAGACAAGTTTAAAGTGATTAAACAAGTTTAAAGTGATTAGACAAGTCAAAGTGATTAAACAAGTTTAAAGTGATTAGACAAGTTTAAAGTGATTAAACAAGTTTAAAGTGATTAGACAAGTCAAAGTGATTAAACAAGTTTAAAGTGATTAAACAAGTTTAAAGTGATTAGACAAGTTTAAAGTGATTAAACAAGTTTAAAGTGATTAGACAAGTTTAAAGTGATTAGACAAGTCAAAGTGATTAAACAAGTTCAAAGTGATTAGACAAGTTCAAAGTGATTAGACAAGTCAAAGTGATTAAACAAGTTCAAAGTGATTAGACAAGTCAAAGTGATTTGACAAGTCAAAGTGATTAGACAAGTCAAAGTGATTAAACAAGTTCAAAGTGATTAGACAGGTCAAAGTGATTAGACAAGTCAAAGTGATTAGACAAGTCAAAGTGATTAGACAAGTTTAAAGTGATTAGACAAGTTTAAAGTGATTAGACAAGTTTAAAGTGATTAAACAAGTTTAAAGTGATTAGACAAGTTTAAAGTGATTAGACAAGTTTAAAGTGATTAGACAAGTTTAAAGTGATTAGACAAGTTTAAAGTGATTAGACAAGTCAAAGTGATTAGACAAGTTTAAAGTGATTAGACAAGTCTAAGTGATTAGACAAGTCTAAGTGATTAAACAAGTTTAAAGTGATTAGACAAGTTTAAAGTGATTAAACAAGTTTAAAGTGATTAAACAAGTTTAAAGTGATTAGACAAGTTTAAAGTGATTAAACAAGTTTAAAGTGATTAGACAAGTTTAAAGTGATTAGACAAGTCAAAGTGATTAAACAAGTTCAAAGTGATTAGACAAGTTCAAAGTGATTAGACAAGTCAAAGTGATTAAACTAGTTCAAAGTGATTAGACAAGTCAAAGTGATTAGACAAGTCAAAGTGATTAAACAAGTTCAAAGTGATTAGACAGGTCAAAGTGATTAGACAAGTCAAAGTGATTAGACAAGTTTAAAGTGATTAGACAAGTCAAAGTGATTAGACAAGTCAAAGTGATTAGACAAGTTTAAAGTGATTAAACAAGTTTAAAGTGATTAGACAAGTTTAAAGTGATTAAACAAGTTTAAAGTGATTAGACAAGTTTAAAGTGATTAGACAAGTTTAAAGTGATTAGACAAGTTTAAAGTGATTAGACAAGTTTAAAGTGATTAGACAAGTCAAAGTGATTAGACAAGTTTAAAGTGATTAGACAAGTCAAAGTGATTAGACAAGTCTAAGTGATTAAACAAGTTTAAAGTGATTAGACAAGTTTAAAGTGATTAGACAAGTTTAAAGTGATTAAACAAGTTTAAAGTGATTAAACAAGTTTAAAGTGATTAGACAAGTTTAAAGTGATTAAACAAGTTTAAAGTGATTAGACAAGTTTAAAGTGATTAAACAAGTTTAAAGTGATTAGACAAGTTTAAAGTGCTTAAACAAGTTTAAAGTGATTAGACAAGTCAAAGTGATTAAACAAGTTTAAAGTGATTAGACAAGTTTAAAGTGATTAAACAAGTTTAAAGTGATTAGACAAGTTTAAAGTGATTAGACAAGTCAAAGTGATTAACAAGTTCAAAGTGATTAGACAAGTTCAAAGTGATTAGACAAGTCAAAGTGATTAAACAAGTTCAAAGTGATTAGACAAGTCAAAGTGATTAGACAAGTCAAAGTGATTAGACAAGTCAAAGTGATTAAACAAGTTCAAAGTGATTAGACAGGTCAAAGTGATTAGACAAGTCAAAGTGATTAGACAAGTTTAAAGTGATTAGACAAGTCAAAGTGATTAGACAAGTCAAAGTGATTAGACAAGTTCAAAGTGATTAGACAAGTTTAAAGTGATTAGACAAGTTTAAAGTGATTAGACAAGTCAAAGTGATTAGACAAGTCAAAGTGATTAAACAAGTTTAAAGTGATTAGACAAGTCAAAGTGATTAGACAAGTTTAAAGTGATTAAACAAGTTCAAAGTGATTAGACAAGTCAAAGTGATTAGACAAGTCAAAGTGATTAGACAAGTTCAAAGTGATTAGACAAGTTTAAAGTGATTAGACAAGTCAAAGTGATTAGACAAGTCAAAGTGATTAGACAAGTTCAAAGTGATTAGACAAGTTTAAAGTGATTAGACAAGTCAAAGTGATTAGACAAGTCAAAGTGATTAAACAAGTTCAAAGTGATTAGACAAGTCAAAGTGATTAGACAAGTCAAAGTGATTAAACAAGTTCAAAGTGATTAGACAAGTCAAAGTGATTAGACAAGTCAAAGTGATTAGACAAGTTTAAAGTGATTAGACAAGTCAAAGTGATTAGACAAGTTTAAAGTGATTAGACAAGTTTAAAGTGATTAGACAAGTCAAAGTGATTAGACAAGTCAAAGTGATTAGACAAGTTCAAAGTGATTAAACAAGTTCAAAGTGATTAGACAAGTCAAAGTGATTAGACAAGTTTAAAGTGATTAGACAAGTTTAAAGTGATTAGACAAGTCAAAGTGATTAGACAAGTCAAAGTGATTAGACAAGTTCAAAGTGGTTAGACAAGTTCAAAGTGATTAGACAAGTCAAAGTCTATCTATCTTTCGTTCGCCTGAAGCATTGTCTATATCTGCAATGTCGTTTCCTGTATAAATGTTACTGTCTTTTGTAATTCTTGCAGTGGCCCATATAGTTTTGTCTGTAGTGTTGTATCTATGGGCCAATGGATTTTCCTCAGTCTACTATATTCAGTGCAGTCTTGAAGTATGTGTTCAGCAGTCTGGGGCGCCTGTCCACATGTACAAGTAGTTGAGGTGCCGATCTTGAATTTTGTATACATGTGACTATGGAGTCGATTGTGTCCTGTTCTGAGACGTATAATGATAACTTGTTCATATCTATTCATATTATAAAAGGCATCCTGATTTGGGGCTTGTGGTCCTCTGATTGATTTGATTATCTGTTTCTTATGATGGTATGTAACAGGTGTATCTAGTTGTGTGCCTGTTGAACCTTCCTTTGCCAACTGATCTGCTTTCTCATTTCCTGGTATTCCACAGTGAGATGGGATCCACTGCAGGGCAACCCTGTGGTGCTTGCAGAGTTCAGTCAATAAGGTCTGCAGATGTGGTAATTTTCTGGATTGTAGTGCCTGGAGTACTGATCTTGCATCTGTCAAAAACACTACAGGCTGCGGGCTAAGATTAATGTTCAGCAGTTTTTCTATTGCTAACTTTATTGCTTGTATTTCTGCATCATAATTGTGACAATATTTCCTGTTGCTATTTTATTCATATCCCTAGTGTTATTTGGGTATTCTATATATGCACCTGCTCCCCCATTTTTTACTGCATTCTGTGCTGATCCATCTGTATACACACGAATCCATAGGTCTTGTGGGTATTCTTCATCCAGGAAACTGAGAGTTATTGTTTTTCGCTGTAGACTATTCTGTTCCTCTTTATCAACTATTCCTTTCACTTCTGTCCGTATTTGAACTGATAATCCAGATTCCTCTGTCCAGGGAGTCTGTTCTGGTATGGGCAGTAGGGGTTAACAGCTCTTGGCATGTCTGGTGTTTGTCTACTAATACGCTTGGCTTGGTGGATAAAACTGCTTCTCTTAAGTCGTCCCAATGCAAGATTTTGGAATCGGTCCTTCATTGGATGTCTCGGCATGCAAGCAAATTTTTCTGCCTGTATCAGCACCTTTGTGTCCCTCCGTTCTCTCAGTGCTGGTATCCTCCACAATTTCTCCATCTCTAATATTGGTGTTGATTTCATTGCTCCTGTGATGACCCTAAGTGCCTGGTTTTGTACTTTATCCAGTTCTTGAAGTGTGGTGTTTGATGCTGAACACCATGCAGATGATCCATATTCTAAATGTGGGCGTATACTCTGTTGGTAAACTTACTGAGTATTTTCCCACTCGCACCCCACGTAGTTCCACACAGCTTTCTTAGAATAGCCAATTTTCTCCTTGCTTTTGGGTTGCCTTATTTATCTGCTGTTTCCAAGATAGTTTGTTATCAAATGTAACTCCGAGATACGTAGCCTGTATGTCTTCTTTCACAGGCTCATTGTTTATATAGATGGCTCCTGCTTTTTGTTTTGGGGAAAGAGTGAAAAGTGTAGTACTGCATTTGTCTGTATTGATGCTGATACACCATCTATTTGTCCATGAATTCAGTGCATTCATAGCTCTTTGTAACAATTTGGAGGCCACTGTTGCATACTCCTCTGTGCACCACATTACCAAGTCATCTGCATACATTGCCACTTTGATACCATGTGGTAGTTCAGTAACTAGGTCATTGATGTAGATCAGAAAAAGTGTTGGAGATAGTACCCCTCCCTGTGGAACGCCCTGGCGCAGTAAGACCTTCTTACTCTTAAGACCATCCAGTTGCACTCTGGCTCTCCTGTTATGCAGGTATGCTTTGACCCATTTGTACATCCTGCCATTTACTCCATAATTTCTCAGTTTCTTCAAAAGCCCTTCCTTCCATACCTTATCAAATGCTTTCTTTAGGTCTATCCATGCTGCTAGTACCAGTTTCTTTTCTTGAAACGCATCCTCAATTTCCTGGGAAAGATAGGTTGCCTGATCTTCGGTAGAGTAACACTGTCTAAAGCCTGCTTGTTGTGGGACAAGGAGATTTTCACTTTCCAGGTACCACTGCAGTCTGAGATTGATTATACGTTCCATTGTTTTACACAAACAGCTTGTAAGGCTGATTGGTCTATAGCTGGATGTCATTGAACCATCTTTTCCTGGCTTTAGTAATGGTATCATTATTGCTTCTCTCCATGCCTGTGGCACTTTACCTGTGATCCAGCAAATGTTGTAGATCTGCAGTAGTTTTGCTTTAGCTGCAGTTCCCAAGTTCTTAATCATTTCATTTCAAAGTGATTAAACTAGTTCAAAGTGATTAGACAAGTCAAAGTGATTAGACAAGTCAAAGTGATTAAACAAGTTCAAAGTGATTAGACAGGTCAAAGTGATTAGACAAGTCAAAGTGATTAGACAAGTTTAAAGTGATTAGACAAGTCAAAGTGATTAGACAAGTCAAAGTGATTAGACAAGTTTAAAGTGATTAAACAAGTTTAAAGTGATTAGACAAGTTTAAAGTGATTAAACAAGTTTAAAGTGATTAGACAAGTTTAAAGTGATTAGACAAGTTTAAAGTGATTAGACAAGTTTAAAGTGATTAGACAAGTTTAAAGTGATTAGACAAGTCAAAGTGATTAGACAAGTTTAAAGTGATTAGACAAGTCAAAGTGATTAGACAAGTCTAAGTGATTAAACAAGTTTAAAGTGATTAGACAAGTTTAAAGTGATTAGACAAGTTTAAAGTGATTAAACAAGTTTAAAGTGATTAAACAAGTTTAAAGTGATTAGACAAGTTTAAAGTGATTAAACAAGTTTAAAGTGATTAGACAAGTTTAAAGTGATTAAACAAGTTTAAAGTGATTAGACAAGTTTAAAGTGCTTAAACAAGTTTAAAGTGATTAGACAAGTCAAAGTGATTAAACAAGTTTAAAGTGATTAGACAAGTTTAAAGTGATTAAACAAGTTTAAAGTGATTAGACAAGTTTAAAGTGATTAGACAAGTCAAAGTGATTAAACAAGTTCAAAGTGATTAGACAAGTTCAAAGTGATTAGACAAGTCAAAGTGATTAGACAAGTTTAAAGTGATTAGACAAGTCAAAGTGATTAGACAAGTTTAAAGTGATTAGACAAGTTTAAAGTGATTAGACAAGTTCAAAGTGATTAGACAAGTTCAAAGTGATTAGACAAGTTCAAAGTGATTAGACAAGTCAAAGTGATTAAACAAGTTCAAAGTGATTAGACAAGTTCAAAGTGATTAGACAAGTTTAAAGTGATTAGACAAGTCAAAGTGATTAAACAAGTTCAAAGTGATTAGACAAGTTCAAAGTGATTAGACAAGTCAAAGTGATTAAACAAGTTCAAAGTGATTAGACAAGTCAAAGTGATTAGACAAGTCAAAGTGATTAGACAAGTCAAAGTGATTAAACAAGTTCAAAGTGATTAGACAAGTCAAAGTGATTAGACAAGTCAAAGTGATTAGACAAGTTTAAAGTGATTAGACAAGTCAAAGTGATTAGACAAGTCAAAGTGATTAGACAAGTTTAAAGTGATTAGACAAGTTTAAAGTGATTAGACAAGTTTAAAGTGATTAAACAAGTTTAAAGTGATTAGACAAGTTTAAAGTGATTAGACAAGTTTAAAGTGATTAGACAAGTTTAAAGTGATTAGACAAGTTTAAAGTGATTAGACAAGTCAAAGTGATTAGACAAGTTTAAAGTGATTAGACAAGTTTAAAGTGATTAAACAAGTTTAAAGTGATTAGACAAGTTTAAAGTGATTAGACAAGTTTAAAGTGATTAGACAAGTTTAAAGTGATTAGACAAGTTTAAAGTGATTAGACAAGTTTAAAGTGATTAGACAAGTTTAAAGTGATTAGACAAGTCAAAGTGATTAGACAAGTTTAAAGTGATTAGACAAGTCAAAGTGATTAGACAAGTCTAAGTGATTAAACAAGTTTAAAGTGATTAGACAAGTTTAAAGTGATTAGACAAGTTTAAAGTGATTAAACAAGTTTAAAGTGATTAAACAAGTTTAAAGTGATTAGACAAGTTTAAAGTGATTAAACAAGTTTAAAGTGATTAGACAAGTTTAAAGTGATTAAACAAGTTTAAAGTGATTAGACAAGTTTAAAGTGATTAAACAAGTTTAAAGTGATTAGACAAGTCAAAGTGATTAAACAAGTTTAAAGTGATTAAACAAGTTTAAAGTGATTAGACAAGTTTAAAGTGATTAAACAAGTTTAAAGTGATTAGACAAGTTTAAAGTGATTAGACAAGTCAAAGTGATTAAACAAGTTCAAAGTGATTAGACAAGTTCAAAGTGATTAGACAAGTCAAAGTGATTAAACTAGTTCAAAGTGATTAGACAAGTCAAAGTGATTAGACAAGTCAAAGTGATTAAACAAGTTCAAAGTGATTAGACAGGTCAAAGTGATTAGACAAGTCAAAGTGATTAGACAAGTTTAAAGTGATTAGACAAGTCAAAGTGATTAGACAAGTCAAAGTGATTAGACAAGTCAAAGTGATTAGACAAGTTTAAAGTGATTAAGCAAGTTTAAAGTGATTAGACAAGTTTAAAGTGATTAGACAAGTTTAAAGTGATTAAACAAGTTTAAAGTGATTAGACAAGTTTAAAGTGATTAGACAAGTTTAAAGTGATTAGACAAGTTTAAAGTGATTAGACAAGTTTAAAGTGATTAGACAAGTCAAAGTGATTAGACAAGTTTAAAGTGATTAGACAAGTCAAAGTGATTAGACAAGTCTAAGTGATTAAACAAGTTTAAAGTGATTAGACAAGTTTAAAGTGATTAAACAAGTTTAAAGTGATTAAACAAGTTTAAAGTGATTAGACAAGTTTAAAGTGATTAAACAAGTTTAAAGTGATTAGACAAGTCAAAGTGATTAAACAAGTTTAAAGTGATTAGACAAGTTTAAAGTGATTAAACAAGTTTAAAGTGATTAGACAAGTCAAAGTGATTAAACAAGTTTAAAGTGATTAAACAAGTTTAAAGTGATTAGACAAGTTTAAAGTGATTAAACAAGTTTAAAGTGATTAGACAAGTTTAAAGTGATTAGACAAGTCAAAGTGATTAAACAAGTTCAAAGTGATTAGACAAGTTCAAAGTGATTAGACAAGTCAAAGTGATTAAACAAGTTCAAAGTGATTTGACAAGTCAAAGTGATTTGACAAGTCAAAGTGATTAGACAAGTCAAAGTGATTAAACAAGTTCAAAGTGATTAGACAGGTCAAAGTGATTAGACAAGTCAAAGTGATTAGACAAGTTTAAAGTGATTAGACAAGTCAAAGTGATTAGACAAGTCAAAGTGATTAGACAAGATCAAAGTGATTAGACAAGTTTAAAGTGATTAGACAAGTTTAAAGTGATTAGACAAGTCAAAGTGATTAAACAAGTTCAAAGTGATTAGACAAGTTCAAAGTGATTAGACAAGTTTAAAGTGATTAGACAAGTCAAAGTGATTAAACAAGTTCAAAGTGATTAGACAAGTTCAAAGTGATTAGACAAGTCAAAGTGATTAAACAAGTTCAAAGTGATTAGACAAGTCAAAGTGATTAGACAAGTCAAAGTGATTAGACAAGTCAAAGTGATTAAACAAGTTCAAAGTGATTAGACAAGTCAAAGTGATTAGACAAGTCAAAGTGATTAGACAAGTTTAAAGTGATTAGACAAGTCAAAGTGATTAGACAAGTTTAAAGTGATTAGACAAGTTTAAAGTGATTAGACAAGTTTAAAGTGATTAAACAAGTTTAAAGTGATTAGACAAGTTTAAAGTGATTAGACAAGTTTAAAGTGATTAGACAAGTTTAAAGTGATTAGACAAGTTTAAAGTGATTAGACAAGTCAAAGTGATTAGACAAGTTTAAAGTGATTAGACAAGTCAAAGTGATTAGACAAGTCAAAGTGATTAGACAAGTTTAAAGTGATTAGACAAGTTTAAAGTGATTAGACAAGTTTAAAGTGATTAAACAAGTTTAAAGTGATTAAACAAGTTTAAAGTGATTAGACAAGTTTAAAGTGATTAAACAAGTTTAAAGTGATTAGACAAGTTTAAAGTGATTAAACAAGTTTAAAGTGATTAGACAAGTTTAAAGTGATTAGACAAGTTTAAAGTGATTAGACAAGTCAAAGTGATTAGACAAGTTCAAAGTGATTAGACAAGTTCAAAGTGATTAGACAAGTCAAAGTGATTAAACAAGTCAAAGTGATTAGACAAGTCAAAGTGATTAAACAAGTTCAAAGTGATTAGACAAGTCAAAGTGATTAGACAAGTCAAAGTGATTAGACAAGTTTAAAGTGATTAGACAAGTCAAAGTGATTAGACAAGTCAAAGTGATTAGACAAGTTTAAAGTGATTAAACAAGTTTAAAGTGATTAGACAAGTTTAAAGTGATTAAACAAGTTTAAAGTGATTAGACAAGTTTAAAGTGATTAGACAAGTTTAAAGTGATTAGACAAGTTTAAAGTGATTAGACAAGTTTAAAGTGATTAGACAAGTCAAAGTGATTAGACAAGTTTAAAGTGATTAGACAAGTCAAAGTGATTAGACAAGTCTAAGTGATTAAACAAGTTTAAAGTGATTAGACAAGTTTAAAGTGATTAGACAAGTTTAAAGTGATTAAACAAGTTTAAAGTGATTAAACAAGTTTAAAGTGATTAGACAAGTTTAAAGTGATTAAACAAGTTTAAAGTGATTAGACAAGTTTAAAGTGATTAAACAAGTTTAAAGTGATTAGACAAGTTTAAAGTGATTAAACAAGTTTAAAGTGATTAGACAAGTCAAAGTGATTAAACAAGTTTAAAGTGATTAAACAAGTTTAAAGTGATTAGACAAGTTTAAAGTGATTAAACAAGTTTAAAGTGATTAGACAAGTTTAAAGTGATTAGACAAGTCAAAGTGATTAAACAAGTTCAAAGTGATTAGACAAGTTCAAAGTGATTAGACAAGTCAAAGTGATTAAACTAGTTCAAAGTGATTAGACAAGTCAAAGTGATTAGACAAGTCAAAGTGATTAAACAAGTTCAAAGTGATTAGACAGGTCAAAGTGATTAGACAAGTCAAAGTGATTAGACAAGTTTAAAGTGATTAGACAAGTCAAAGTGATTAGACAAGTCAAAGTGATTAGACAAGTCAAAGTGATTAGACAAGTTTAAAGTGATTAAGCAAGTTTAAAGTGATTAGACAAGTTTAAAGTGATTAGACAAGTTTAAAGTGATTAAACAAGTTTAAAGTGATTAGACAAGTTTAAAGTGATTAGACAAGTTTAAAGTGATTAGACAAGTTTAAAGTGATTAGACAAGTTTAAAGTGATTAGACAAGTCAAAGTGATTAGACAAGTTTAAAGTGATTAGACAAGTCAAAGTGATTAGACAAGTCTAAGTGATTAAACAAGTTTAAAGTGATTAGACAAGTTTAAAGTGATTAAACAAGTTTAAAGTGATTAAACAAGTTTAAAGTGATTAGACAAGTTTAAAGTGATTAAACAAGTTTAAAGTGATTAGACAAGTCAAAGTGATTAAACAAGTTTAAAGTGATTAGACAAGTTTAAAGTGATTAAACAAGTTTAAAGTGATTAGACAAGTCAAAGTGATTAAACAAGTTTAAAGTGATTAAACAAGTTTAAAGTGATTAGACAAGTTTAAAGTGATTAAACAAGTTTAAAGTGATTAGACAAGTTTAAAGTGATTAGACAAGTCAAAGTGATTAAACAAGTTCAAAGTGATTAGACAAGTTCAAAGTGATTAGACAAGTCAAAGTGATTAAACAAGTTCAAAGTGATTTGACAAGTCAAAGTGATTTGACAAGTCAAAGTGATTAGACAAGTCAAAGTGATTAAACAAGTTCAAAGTGATTAGACAGGTCAAAGTGATTAGACAAGTCAAAGTGATTAGACAAGTTTAAAGTGATTAGACAAGTCAAAGTGATTAGACAAGTCAAAGTGATTAGACAAGTTTAAAGTGATTAGACAAGTTTAAAGTGATTAGACAAGTTTAAAGTGATTAGACAAGTCAAAGTGATTAGACAAGTCAAAGTGATTAAACAAGTTTAAAGTGATTAGACAAGTCAAAGTGATTAGACAAGTTTAAAGTGATTAAACAAGTTCAAAGTGATTAGACAAGTCAAAGTGATTAGACAAGTCAAAGTGATTAGACAAGTTCAAAGTGATTAGACAAGTTTAAAGTGATTAGACAAGTCAAAGTGATTAGACAAGTCAAAGTGATTAGACAAGTTCAAAGTGATTAGACAAGTTTAAAGTGATTAGACAAGTCAAAGTGATTAGACAAGTCAAAGTGATTAAACAAGTTCAAAGTGATTAGACAAGTCAAAGTGATTAGACAAGTCAAAGTGATTAAACAAGTTCAAAGTGATTAGACAAGTCAAAGTGATTAGACAAGTTTAAAGTGATTAGACAAGTCAAAGTGATTAGACAAGTTTAAAGTGATTAGACAAGTTTAAAGTGATTAGACAAGTCAAAGTGATTAGACAAGTCAAAGTGATTAGACAAGTTCAAAGTGATTAAACAAGTTCAAAGTGATTAGACAAGTCAAAGTGATTAGACAAGTTTAAAGTGATTAGACAAGTTTAAAGTGATTAGACAAGTCAAAGTGATTAGACAAGTCAAAGTGATTAGACAAGTTCAAAGTGGTTAGACAAGTTCAAAGTGATTAGACAAGTCAAAGTGATTAGACAAGTTTAAAGTGATTAGACAAGTCAAAGTGATTAGACAAGTTTAAAGTGATTAAACAAATTTAAAGTGATTAGACAAGTTTAAAGTAATTAAACAAATTTAAAGTGTTTAGACAAGTTTAAAGTGATTAAACAAATTTAAAGTGATTAGACAAGTTTAAAGTGATTAAACAATTTAAAGTGATTAGACAACTTTAAAGTGATTAAACAAATTTAAAGTGATTAGACAAGTTTAAAGTGATTAGACAAGTTTAAAGTGATTAGACAAGTTTAAAGTGATTAGACAAGTTTAAAGTGATTAAACAAGTTTAAAGTGATTAGACAAGTTTAAAGTGATTAAACAAGTTTAAAGTGATTAGACAAGTCAAAGTGATTAGACAAGTCAAAGTGATTAGACAAGTTTAAAGTGATTAAACAAGTTTAAAGTGATTAAACAAGTTTAAAGTGATTAGACAAGTCAAAGTGATTAGACAAGTCAAAGTGATTAGACAAGTTTAAAGTGATTAAACAAGTTTAAAGTGATTAGACAAGTCAAAGTGATTAGACAAGTCAAAGTGATTAAACAAGTTTAAAGTGATTAAACAAGTTTAAAGTGATTAGACAAGTCAAAGTGATTAGACAAGTCAAAGTGATTAAACAAGTTTAAAGTGATTAAACAAGTTTAAAGTGATTAGACAAGTCAAAGTGATTAGACAAGTTTAAAGTGATTAGACAAGTCAAAGTGATTAGACAAGTCAAAGTGATTAGACTAGTTTAAAGTGATTAGACAAGTTTAAAGTGATTAAACAAGTTTAAAGTGATTAGACAAGTCAAAGTGATTAGACAAGTCAAAGTGATTAGACAAGTCAAAGTGATTAGACAAGTCAAAGTGATTAGACAAGTTTATAGTGATTAGACAAGTTTAAAGTGATTAGACAAGTTTAAAGTGATTAGACAAGTTCAAAGTGATTAGACAAGTTCAAAGTGAATAGACAAGTCAAAGTAATTAGACAAGTTTAAAGTGATTAGACAAGTTTAAAGTGATTAGACAAGTCAAAGTGATTAGACAAGTCAAAGTGATTAGACAAGTTTAAAGTGATTAGACAAGTTTAAAGTGATTAAACAAGTTCAAAGTGATTAGACAAGTTCAAAGTGATTAGACAAGTTTAAAGTGATTAACAATGTTTAAAGTGATTAGACAAGTTCAAAGTGATTAAACAAGTTTAAAGTGATTACAAAAAGCTCTTTCTTAAGTTAAAAAAAAAAGGAATAAACTTTTGTGGTTCCAGATAGAATATTGCATCCCCAGAAACTATCAAATCTGTTCAAAGTGGTTAGACAAGTTCAAAGTGATTAGACAAGTTCAAAGTGATTAGACAAGTTTAAAGTGATTAAACAAGTTTAAAGTGATTAGACAAGTTTAAAGTGATTAAACAAGTTTAAAGTGATTAGACAAGTCAAAGTGATTAAACAAGTTTAAAGTGATTAAACAAGTTTAAAGTGATTAGACAAGTTTAAAGTGATTAAACAAGTTTAAAGTGATTAGACAAGTTTTAAGTGATTAGACAAGTCAAAGTGATTAAACAAGTTCAAAGTGATTAGACAAGTTCAAAGTGATTAGACAAGTCAAAGTGATTAAACTAGTTCAAAGTGATTAGACAAGTCAAAGTGATTAGACAAGTCAAAGTGATTAAACAAGTTCAAAGTGATTAGACAGGTCAAAGTGATTAGACAAGTCAAAGTGATTAGACAAGTTTAAAGTGATTAGACAAGTCAAAGTGATTAGACAAGTCAAAGTGATTAGACAAGTTTAAAGTGATTAAGCAAGTTTAAAGTGATTAGACAAGTTTAAAGTGATTAAACAAGTTTAAAGTGATTAGACAAGTTTAAAGTGATTAGACAAGTTTAAAGTGATTAGACAAGTTTAAAGTGATTAGACAAGTTTAAAGTGATTAGACAAGTCAAAGTGATTAGACAAGTTTAAAGTGATTAGACAAGTCAAAGTGATTAGACAAGTCTAAGTGATTAAACAAGTTTAAAGTGATTAGACAAGTTTAAAGTGATTAACAAGTTTAAAGTGATTAAACAAGTTTAAAGTGATTAGACAAGTTTAAAGTGATTAAACAAGTTTAAAGTGATTAGACAAGTCAAAGTGATTAAACAAGTTTAAAGTGATTAGACAAGTTTAAAGTGATTAAACAAGTTTAAAGTGATTAGACAAGTCAAAGTGATTAAACAAGTTTAAAGTGATTAAACAAGTTTAAAGTGATTAGACAAGTTTAAAGTGATTAAACAAGTTTAAAGTGATTAGACAAGTTTAAAGTGATTAGACAAGTCAAAGTGATTAAACAAGTTCAAAGTGATTAGACAAGTTCAAAGTGATTAGACAAGTCAAAGTGATTAAACAAGTTCAAAGTGATTAGACAAGTCAAAGTGATTTGACAAGTCAAAGTGATTAGACAAGTCAAAGTGATTAAACAAGTTCAAAGTGATTAGACAGGTCAAAGTGATTAGACAAGTCAAAGTGATTAGACAAGTTTAAGTGATTAGACAAGTCAAAGTGATTAGACAAGTCAAAGTGATTAGACAAGTTCAAAGTGATTAGACAAGTTTAAAGTGATTAGACAAGTTTAAAGTGATTAGACAAGTCAAAGTGATTAGACAAGTCAAAGTGATTAAACAAGTTTAAAGTGATTAGACAAGTCAAAGTGATTAGACAAGTTTAAAGTGATTAAACAAGTTCAAAGTGATTAGACAAGTCAAAGTGATTAGACAAGTCAAAGTGATTAGACAAGTTCAAAGTGATTAGACAAGTTTAAAGTGATTAGACAAGTCAAAGTGATTAGACAAGTCAAAGTGATTAGACAAGTTCAAAGTGATTAGACAAGTTTAAAGTGATTAGACAAGTCAAAGTGATTAGACAAGTCAAAGTGATTAAACAAGTTCAAAGTGATTAGACAAGTCAAAGTGATTAGACAAGTCAAAGTGATTAAACAAGTTCAAAGTGATTAGACAAGTCAAAGTGATTAGACAAGTTTAAAGTGATTAGACAAGTCAAAGTGATTAGACAAGTTTAAAGTGATTAGACAAGTTTAAAGTGATTAGACAAGTCAAAGTGATTAGACAAGTCAAAGTGATTAGACAAGTTCAAAGTGATTAAACAAGTTCAAAGTGATTAGACAAGTCAAAGTGATTAGACAAGTTTAAAGTGATTAGACAAGTTTAAAGTGATTAGACAAGTCAAAGTGATTAGACAAGTCAAAGTGATTAGACAAGTTCAAAGTGGTTAGACAAGTTCAAAGTGATTAGACAAGTCAAAGTGATTAGACAAGTTTAAAGTGATTAGACAAGTCAAAGTGATTAGACAAGTTTAAAGTGATTAAACAAATTTAAAGTGATTAGACAAGTTTAAAGTAATTAAACAAATTTAAAGTGTTTAGACAAGTTTAAAGTGATTAAACAAATTTAAAGTGATTAGACAAGTTTAAAGTGATTAAACAAATTTAAAGTGATTAGACAACTTTAAAGTGATTAAACAAATTTAAAGTGATTAGACAAGTTTAAAGTGATTAGACAAGTTTAAAGTGATTAGACAAGTTTAAAGTGATTAGACAAGTTTAAAGTGATTAAACAAGTTTAAAGTGATTAGACAAGTTTAAAGTGATTAAACAAGTTTAAAGTGATTAGACAAGTCAAAGTGATTAGACAAGTCAAAGTGATTAGACAAGTTTAAAGTGATTAAACAAGTTTAAAGTGATTAGACAAGTCAAAGTGATTAGACAAGTCAAAGTGATTAAACAAGTTTAAAGTGATTAAACAAGTTTAAAGTGATTAGACAAGTCAAAGTGATTAGACAAGTCAAAGTGATTAAACAAGTTTAAAGTGATTAAACAAGTTTAAAGTGATTAGACAAGTCAAAGTGATTAGACAAGTTTAAAGTGATTAGACAAGTCAAAGTGATTAGACAAGTCAAAGTGATTAGACTAGTTTAAAGTGATTAGACAAGTTTAAAGTGATTAAACAAGTTTAAAGTGATTAGACAAGTCAAAGTGATTAGACAAGTCAAAGTGATTAGACAAGTCAAAGTGATTAGACAAGTCAAAGTGATTAGACAAGTTTATAGTGATTAGACAAGTTTAAAGTGATTAGACAAGTTTAAAGTGATTAGACAAGTTCAAAGTGATTAGACAAGTTCAAAGTGAATAGACAAGTCAAAGTAATTAGACAAGTTTAAAGTGATTAGACAAGTTTAAAGTGATTAGACAAGTCAAAGTGATTAGACAAGTGAAAGTGATTAGACAAGTTTAAAGTGATTAGACAAGTTTAAAGTGATTAAACAAGTTCAAAGTGATTAGACAAGTTCAAAGTGATTAGACAAGTTTAAAGTGATTAACAATGTTTAAAGTGATTAGACAAGTTCAAAGTGATTAAACAAGTTTAAAGTGATTACAAAAAGCTCTTTCTTAAGTTAAAAAAAAAAGGAATAAACTTTTGTGGTTCCAGATAGAATATTGCATCCCCAGAAACTATCAAATCTGCAAAGCTTTGATCTCTTTATTTTGGGCATTAACTGCTACAATATGTCCCAGACGTAAATATCGACCACAGCTACCAACGTCACGTGTTATGTGTCACAAATTGAAACCACTTCCATAAAATATCCATTTAAGAATAAGGGGTATGTACCTGGGCATCTTCATAAATAAACGCTGCTAAAGGACAAGATTAGAACTAAAATGCCACTTTGAAATGAAACCAATCAGCTGTGTATCCAGGACACATCAAGGAAACATGATCATGAGCGAGTTTTGACACAGAATCAGAAAAGAAATTGGCCTCAGTAAAACTTCTATGTCATAAGCCACGCCATTTAATTCAGAGTATTAGAAGCCTGGACTATTCCTCGCTGTTGCTGAACTCGGCGAGCTAGGGGGGCTACACATCGCTTTTCCACGTGGTCGATTGAAGTACAATGATTGAACCCCGATCAATTTACCGTCAAGCCACCGCCCTAACCACTACGCTACATACGCTGTTATTTGTGACAATTAGGGTGAATTAGTTTATATTTCAGTGTCATTGCCTGGCTAACGTCAACAAGTGAATCAATAAATTAACATAAGCTCACAAAACTAGATATTCTTCAAGATAAAAATACCCACAGATTATCAGAAAATTAGATCGTTTATGGCTGCCTTCTATCACAATTATTATTCATCAACAAAAATGGCTTCTTCTTTTCAACGTATTCTTCCGCCATATTCCCCCAACCATATTCAGCAAATTATTTTTTTTTTCACCTCTTCTATTTTAATGCAAACAAAAAGTGTTAAAATTATCTTTTAGTTCTTTATGATTTAATGTGTTTCTTTTTTTTTTTTTCATTTCTGCGGCTTTAATGAAATTACTTGCTGCATGACGTAAGCTAAAGAAGGGAAATAAGCGTGGTAAAAGTGCATGAATATCGTATTTATATGGATTCATTTAAAAATCAAATACCGGCTGGCTAAGGCGCTCACCCAGTATTCAAATCGCGTGTATTGTTCTGCTGTTGATTTGTTTACTTTACAATATTGTCATATTTCTACTTTTACTGCTGCTGCTGCTACTATTACTACTACTACTACTACTACTACTACTACTATTACTACTACTACTACTACTACTACTACTATTACTACTACTACTACTACTACTACTACTATTACTACTACTACTACTACTACTACTACTACTATTACTACTACTACTACTACTACTACTACTACTACTATTACTACTACTACTACTACTACTACTGCTACTACTACTATTACTACTACTACTACTACTACCACTACTACTACTACTACTATTACTACTACTATTACTACTACTACTACTACCACTACTACTACTACCACTACTACTACTATTACTACTACTACTACTACCACTACTACTACCACTACAACTACTAATATTACTACTACTACTATTACTACTACCACCACTAATACTACTACTGCTACCACTACCACTACTACTACTACTACTACTACTACTACTACCACTACTACTACTACTACTACTACTACTACTACCACTACTACTACCACTACTACTACTATTACTACTACTACTATTACTACTACCACTACTACTACTATTACTACTACTACTATTACTACTACTACTACTACCACTGCTACTACTACCACTACTACTACTATTACTACTACTACTACTGCCACTACTACTACCACTACTACTACTATTACTACTACTACTACTGCCACTACTACTACCACTACTACTACTATTACTACTACTACTACTGCCACTACTACTACCACTACTACTACTATTACTACTACTACTACTGTTACTACTACTACCTTTACTACTACCACCACTAATACTACTACTGCTACTACTACCACTACCACCACCACCACTACTACTACTACTACTACTACTACTACCACTACCACTACTTACTACTACTACTACTACTACCACTACTACTACCACTACTACTACTATTACTACTACTACTATTACTACTACCACTACTACTACTATTACTACTACTACTATTACTACTACTACTACTACCACTACTACTACTACCACTACTACTACTATTACTACTACTATTACTACTACTACTACCACTACCACTACTACTACTATTACTACTACTGCTATTACTACCACTACTACTACCACTACTACTCTTATTACTACTACTACTACTACTACTCTACCACTGCCACCACTACTACTACCACCACTACTACTACCACCACTACTAGTACCACCACTACTACTACTACTACTACCATCACTACTACTACCACTACTACTACTACTACTACCACCACTACTACTACCACTACTACTACTATTACTACTACTACTATTACTACCACCACCACTACTACTACCACTACTACTATACTACTATTACTACTACTACTATTACTATTACCACTATTACTACTACCACCACTACTACTACCACCACTACTACTACCACCACTACTACTACCACTACTACTACTATTACTACTACTACTATTACTACTACCACCACTACTACTACTATTACTACTACTACTATTACTACTACCACCACTATTACTACCACTACTATTACTACTACCATCACTTCTACTACCACTACTTTTCTCTCTCTTCTTTTCTCTACTACTACCACCACTACTACTACTACTACTACTACTACTACTACCACTACTACTACTACTACTACTACTACTACTACTACCACCACTACTACTACTACCACTACTACTACTATTACTACTACTACTATTACTACCACCACCACTACTACTACCACTACTACTACTACTATTACTACTACTACTATTACTATTACCACTATTACTACTACCACCACTACTACTACCACCACTACTACTACCACCACTACTACTACCACTACTACTACTATTACTACTACTACTATTACTACTACCACCACTACTACTACTATTACTACTACTACTATTACTACTACCACCACTATTACTACCACTACTATTACTACTACCATCACTTCTACTACCACTACTTTTCTTCCTCTTCTTTTCTTCTACTACTACCACCACTACTACTACTACTACTACTACTACTACTACCACTACTACCACCACTACCACTACCACCACTACTATCACTATCACCACCACCACCACTACTACTACTACTACTACCACAACTACTACTACTACCACCACCACCACTACTACTACTACTACCACCACTACTACTACCACTAGCACCACTACTACTACTACTACTACCACCACTACTACTACTACTACCACTAGCACCACTACTACTACTACTACTACCACTACTACTACTACTACCGCCACTACTACTACTACTACCACTAGCACCACTACTACTACTACCACCACTAGCACTACTACTACTACTACTACTACTACTACCACCACTACTACTACTACTACCACTAGCACCACTACTACTACTACTACTACTACTACTACTACTACACCACTGCTACTACTACTACTACCACTACTACTACTACCACCACTACTACTACTACTACCACCACTACAACTACTACCACCACCACTATCACTATCACCACCACTACTATCACTATCACCACCACTACTACTACTACTGCTACTACCACCACTACTACTACTACTACTAATACTACCACCACTACTACTACTACTAATACTACCACCACTACTACTACTACTACTAATACTACCACCACTACTACTACTACTACTAATACTACCACCACTACTACTACTAATACTACCACCACTACTACTACTACTGCTACTACCACCACTACTACTACTACCACTAATACTACCACCACTACAACTACTACCACCACTACTATCACTATCACCACCACTACTATCACTATCACCACCACTACCACTACTACTACTACCACCACCACTACTACTACACCACTACTACTACTACCACTATCACCACCATGACTTCTTCATCTCCCAGTTCTTCTTTCACTTCTTCTCCTTATTCTTCCTCTTTTCTCTCTTAATTCTTTTGTTCAAGAGAGTGATTTGCTGTCATGTTGGTGATCAACGTCATCTTGCGTCGTACCGGCTGGTGTAGGCGATCATGTCCCTCACAATTTTCTATCCACAATACATCGTATCAATTCTGATGTTGACTGTTTTCCATGCCATGACACCAATGTATTTAGTATTTTCTCTCTTTGTCGTCCGCGATATCTCTTTCCTTGTATTTTGCCATTGTAACGAAGTATTCCAATTTTCCTCTTCTCATGATGTGTCTGAAAAGATGTTCATTGTTCCTTTCTGATATTTTTTAAGAGTTCCCTTTTTGTGTTGGCCTCTTTGAGAACTTCCTCATTGGTCTTTTCAGCTGTCCAGGGAACTTTCAACATTCTTCTGAGAAATCCCATCTCTGTGGCCTCTAATCGTTTTTTCATTTGTTTGTCTACTGTCCATGATTCCCTTCCATAGGTCAGAATTGGTTCTATATAGCACCAATGAACTCTCTTTCTCATTTCTATTGACATAGAATTTTTGCATAAGATATTTTTCATTTTCTGAGATGTTATTTTGGCCTGAGCTATTCTGCTTTTCATTTCTGTGGTGCATCTTCCATCTGATGTTATTATTGTGCCCATATGTATGTGATGCATCTCCCATCTGATGTTATTATTGTGCTCATATGTATGTGGTACATCTCCCATCTGATGTTATTATTGTGCCCATATGTATGTGGTACATCTCCCATCTGATGTTATTATTGTGCCCATATGTATGTGATACATCTCCCATCTGATGTTATTATTGTGCCCATATGTATGTGGTACATCTCCCATCTGATGTTATTATTGTGCCCATATGTATGTGGTACATCTCCCATCTGATGTTATTATTGTGCCCATGTGTATGTGGTACATCTCCCATCTGATGTTATTATTGTGCCCATATGTATGTGGTACATCTCCCATCTGATGTTATTGTTGTGCCCAAGTATTTGATGAAGATAGGAACATATTATTATTATTTCTTCTGTCGTTTGATGTTGGTTTTCTGTCCCTTGATGTCTGCAAGCGCTTCAGTCCCAATACTCCTTTACTCAAGGACATCTGTGCACAAAAATCTATCCCTTGTCTATTAACTGTCCAGTAATTGTACCCATATGTGTACTACAGTAATTGTATCCATGTGCGTACTACAGTAATTGTATCCATGTGTGTACTACAGTAATTGTACCCATGTGTGTACTACAGTAATTGTATCTATGTGTGTACTACAGTAATTGTATCTATGTGTGTACTACAGTAATTGTATCCATGTGTGTACTACAGTAATTGTACCCATGTGTGTACTACAGTAATTGTACCCATGTGTGTACTACAGTAATTTTACCCATGTGTGTACTACAGTAATTGTACCCATATGTGTACTACAGTAATTGTATCCATGTGTGTACTACAGTAATTGTATCCATGTGCGTACTACAGTAATTGTATCCAAGTGTGTACTACAGTAATTGTATCCATGTGTGTACTACAGTAATTGTATCCATGTGTGTACTACAGTAATTGTATCCATGTGTGTACTACAGTAATTGTATCCATGTGTGTACTACAGTAATTGTATCCATGTGTGTACTACAGTAATTGTATCCATGTGTGTACTACAGTAATTGTATATATGTGTGTACTACAGTAATTGTATCCATGTGTATACTACGAATTATTGAATGACCCTTGAGCTGTGGGGGTCTTTTACCGTTAAAAGTTACAAGCATCTCAATGGTCTAAAAGTTTTATTAACATTTATTTCTATCCTTTCATTTCTATCAATCAATCCATTTTCACCATCCATCCGTCGCGTCATTCATATAGTTGTCTGTCTATCTATACGTCTATGTATGTCCGTTCGTTATCTATCTGTCTTTTTGCCTGCCGGTCTGTCTATCCATTCGTCTGTCCGCCTGTTTATCTATCTAATCTTTCTATTCTATATGTTTGTCTGTCTGTCTGTCTGTCCGTCCGTCCGTCCGTATGTATGTCTGTCTGTCTGTCTGCCTGCCTGCCTGCCTGCCTGCCTGTCTGTCTGCCTGCCTGCCTGTCTGTCTGTCTGTCTGTCTATGTGCGTTCGTCCGTCTTGTCTGTCTATCTATTCATATAATATATCTATTCTATCTATCTATCTGTCTATCTATCTGTCTATATACGTGCGTTCGTCCGTCTTGTCTGTCTATCTATTCATATAATATATCTATTCTATCTATCTATCTATCTGTCTATATACGTGCGTTCGTCCGTCTAGTCTGTCTATCTATTCATATAATATATCTATTCTATCTATCTATCTATCTGTCTATATACGTGCGTTCGTCCGTCTTGTCTGTCTATCTATTCATATAATATATCTATTCTATCTATCTATCTATCTGTCTATATACGTGCGTTCGTCCGTCTAGTCTGTCTATCTATTCATATAATATATCTATTCTATCTATCTATCTATCTGTCTATATACGTGCGTTCGTCCGTCTTGTCTGTCTATCTATTCATATAATATATCTATTCTATCTATCTATCTATCTGTCTATATACGTGCGTTCGTCCGTCTAGTCTGTCTATCTATTCATCTAATATATCTATTCTATCTGTTTCTTTCTGTCTATTCTCATATCTTTCTCGTCATCACTATTTCTTTTATGTTATCTTCCAACTCTTTTCTTTCTCTTCAAATCCTTATCTTCTCTCTATTGTACCTGACAGCGTCGAGAGAAAATTAAGTGCTCTTGGGCTATGTCTATGGTTAACTACGTAAACTACAGTTCACAAGTGACTAATGTATTTTGTTTATAGAATTCAAATTGGGTAGAGATCATAATTTCCGTTCTGTGTTGCTGCATTGCTTGTTGTAACATCTTGCCAGTTGGTAATCGTCAAAACCATTCTATTCTTTCAATGGAGCTCAAAGTTCGTGTTTTGGCCACGCCTCTTCTCATTTCCACGGCCGTGATTAATGCCTTTCTTGCTACGATCCTTCTTTTTCTCATTTATCGCATCCCAGCAATTGGGATGACTTTATTGAGCACATTCCTCCAAACAATTCGCTGCCAATGCCGGACGCTAACATCCAAGGAAATCACAACAATTGTCAAAATGACGATGACTTGTTTAAAAAGAATGTTGAATTGTCGCCTCCCCCCCCCTTTTTTTCTATTTTATTTACTGTTTTCTTTTGAAATGTTGCTCCCATGAGAGCTTCGCCCTCCGGGTACTAGTTTATCAGGCCCATCTTACACTACGCCACTGTGCCGTACACAACGACGCAGCGCAACTACGGCACTCCAGGCTCTTCCTGTCACAAGTCATCGTTGTACTAATGGGGAAGTAGAAACAAAATTATTCAGAAAAGAAAGCTAAACCTACCGACAACTGTAAAATTCAATGGCACAAAAAGCAGACAATACCACAATGAAAAGATCATACGTGAAATAAAACATTTTTTGCTCCTACTCACACTACCACCTCCCCACACACCCTTTTTTTACAAAATAGTAATCATCATCATCAAGTACCATGCCTGCTGGCCTAGGTGATCATGTCTCTCCACAACTTTGATCTCAATAGCTATTTATCATTTCTGTTGTTGACCTTCTGCCAAGGCCATTCTCTTAAAATGTAAAGTAAAGTACCCCCGTCACGCCAAGTGGCGTATAGGGAATATGGTGTTAGTGACCATAATTTGTACAGACCTTCGGCATATGATTTTTGGGGTAATGTGGTCGGTATTACGCCCGTGCCGCTTTACTTTTCCAGAAAAAATTCCGGTACCCATTTAAGGCTGGGTGAACCCGGAAGCCGTCGGTTGGGATCGAACCTTACCTCTTGTCCTTTGTAGTCCAGTTCACTAACCACTGAGCTATCGCGGCTCCCACATTCTCTTAAGCTGTCTGGTATCTTTTCTCTTTGCTTCCCTCTGTCTCTTCGTCCCTCAATTTGCTCAGTTGTCACAATATGTTCCAGCTGTTCCCTTCTCTTCGTCCCTCAATTTGCTCAGTTGTCACCATATGTTCCAGCTGTTCCATTCTCATTACATGGCCAAACATTGATGATGGTTTCTTCCTCATTTTGGAAATTAGCTTTTTGCTCTGGCCTCTTTATAATAAGAATATGAAACACAACATTCATAATAATAATAATTAACATGACTGTGAAAGGAATGTATTCTGAACACCACACGGCACGACTCAAGATGTTGATTAACTATTAAAATAAGTAACAAACTTCTATTTGTAACTTACCGCCAGCAGTTAGAGAACGTAACAAACTGAACACAACAATCAGAGCCAGTAACAAGTGTACAGCAGCCCTCAACATTGTCTCGGAAATTACTCAGCACACAGGAAACACGAGCGTCGGCCACAGAAACTGAGCTGGTAATAACCAAACTTGTGACAAATGGCTGATCTACTGTTGACATTGCGGCGCGTTGTAAGAGACATCAAGAAATCTGTTGCTCATTGCGAGCCCCGTTATTTCATCCCCGCATTCCTCTTTTCCAAGGTTACATTGCGCTATTTTTATTTAGATAATACATTTAGTTATTTAAATAATCATAATCACGTGCCGTGCCGTTAGCGATTATACTTGTACAGTCATTATTCTTTTCTGCAGACCAGCGGCGGATATTGGGAAGAGGCAACGGAGGCCACGACTCTTCTAATATTTGATCAAGACACATAGCACAATCACATCCCAGCTCTGTAAGTGTCAGTGTGCAACCAACCACCGTGTTCCAGAGTCGGCTGTGATATAACCGAGATCAATCATGTCATTCAAGCCGCTACCAATAAACAGCCTTCAATGTCTACTATATTCATTCCCACAGTGTACAACCAACCACCGTGTTCCACAGTCGGCTGTGATATAACCGAGATCAATCATGTCATTCAAGCCGCTACCAATAAACAGCCTTCAATGTCTACGGGGTATATTCATTCCCACAGTGTACAACCAGCCACCGTATTCCACAGTCGGCTGTGATATAACCGAGATCAATCATGTCATTCAAGCCGCTACCAATAAACAGCCTTCAATGTCTACTATATTCATTCCCACAGTGTGCAACCAGCCACCGTGTTCCACAGTCGGCTGTGATATAACCGAGATCAATCATGTCATTCAAGCCGCTACCAATAAACAGCCTTCAATGTCTACTATATTCATTCCCACAGTGTACAACCAGCCACCGTGTTCCACAGTCGGCTGTGATATAACCGAGATCAATCATGTCATTCAAGCCGCTACCAATAAACAGCCTTCAATGTCTACTATATTCATTCCCACAGTGTGCAACCAGCCACCGTGTTCCACAGTCGGCTGTGATATAACCGAGATCAATCATGTCATTCAAGCCGCTACCAATAAACAGCCTTCAATGTCTACTATATTCATTCCCACAGTGTACAACCAGCCACCGTGTTCCACAGTCGGCTGTGATATAACCGAGATCAATCATGTCATTCAAGCCGCTACCAATAAACAGCCTTCAATGTCTACTATATTCATTCCCACAGTGTACAACCAGCCACCGTATTCCACAGTCGGCTGTGATATAACCGAGATCAATCATGTCATTCAAGCCGCTACCAATAAACAGCCTTCAATGTCTACTATATTCATTCCCACAGTGTACAACCAGCCACCGTGTTCCACAGTCGGCTGTGATATAACCGAGATCAATCATGTCATTCAAGCCGCTACCAATAAACAGCCTTCAATGTCTACTATATTCATTCCCACAGTGTACAACCAGCCACCGTGTTCCACAGTCGGCTGTGATATAACCGAGATCAATCATGTCATTCAAGCCGCTACCAATAAACAGCCTTCAATGTCTACTATATTCATTCCCACAGTGTACAACCAGCCACCGTGTTCCACAGTCGGCTGTGATATAACCGAGATCAATCATGTCATTCAAGCCGCTACCAATAAACAGCCTTCAATGTCTACTATATTCATTCCCACAGTGTACAACCAGCCACCGTGTTCCACAGTCGGCTGTGATATAACCGAGATCAATCATGTCATTCAAGCCGCTACCAATAAACAGCCTTCAATGTCTACTATATTCATTCCCACAGTGTGCAACCAGCCACCGTGTTCCACAGTCGGCTGTGATATAACCGAGATCAATCATGTCATTCAAGCCGCTACCAATAAACAGCCTTCAATGTCTACTATATTCATTCCCACAGTGTACAACCAGCCACCGTATTCCACAGTCGGCTGTGATATAACCGAGATCAATCATGTCATTCAAGCCGCTACCAATAAACAGCCTTCAATGTCTACTATATTCATTCCCACAGTGTACAACCAGCCACCGTGTTCCACAGTCGGCTGTGATATAACCGAGATCAATCATGTCATTCAAGCCGCTACCAATAAACAGCCTTCAATGTCTACTATATTCATTCCCACAGTGTACAACCAGCCACCGTGTTCCACAGTCGGCTGTGATATAACCGAGATCAATCATGTCATTCAAGCCGCTACCAATAAACAGCCTTCAATGTCTACTATATTCATTCCCACAGTGTACAACCAGCCACCGTGTTCCACAGTCGGCTGTGATATAACCGAGATCAATCATGTCATTCAAGCCGCTACCAATAAACAGCCTTCAATGTCTACTATATTCATTCCCACAGTGTACAACCAGCCACCGTGTTCCACAGTCGGCTGTGATATAACCGAGATCAATCATGTCATTCAAGCCGCTACCAATAAACAGCCTTCAATGTCTACTATATTCATTCCCACAGTGTACAACCAGCCACCGTATTCCACAGTCGGCTGTGATATAACCGAGATCAATCATGTCATTCAAGCCGCTACCAATAAACAGCCTTCAATGTCTACTATATTCATTCCCACAGTGTACAACCAGCCACCGTGTTCCACAGTCGGCTGTGATATAACCGAGATCAATCATGTCATTCAAGCCGCTACCAATAAACAGCCTTCAATGTCTACTATATTCATTCCCACAGTGTGCAACCAGCCACCGTGTTCCACAGTCGGCTGTGATATAACCGAGATCAATCATGTCATTCAAGCCGCTACCAATAAACAGCCTTCAATGTCTACTATATTCATTCCCACAGTGTACAACCAGCCACCGTGTTCCACAGTCGGCTGTGATATAACCGAGATCAATCATGTCATTCAAGCCGCTACCAATAAACAGCCTTCAATGTCTACTATATTCATTCCCACAGTGTACAACCAGCCACCGTGTTCCACAGTCGGCTGTGATATAACCGAGATCAATCATGTCATTCAAGCCGCTACCAATAAACAGCCTTCAATGTCTACTATATTCATTCCCACAGTGTACAACCAGCCACCGTGTTCCACAGTCGGCTGTGATATAACCGAGATCAATCATGTCATTCAAGCCGCTACCAATAAACAGCCTTCAATGTCTACTATATTCATTCCCACAGTGTACAACCAGCCACCGTATTCCACAGTCGGCTGTGATATAACCGAGATCAATCATGTCATTCAAGCCGCTACCAATAAACAGCCTTCAATGTCTACTATATTCATTCCCACAGTGTACAACCAGCCACCGTGTTCCACAGTCGGCTGTGATATAACCGAGATCAATCATGTCATTCAAGCCGCTACCAATAAACAGCCTTCAATGTCTACTATATTCATTCCCACAGTGTACAACCAGCCACCGTGTTCCACAGTCGGCTGTGATATAACCGAGATCAATCATGTCATTCAAGCCGCTACCAATAAACAGCCTTCAATGTCTACTATATTCATTCCCACAGTGTACAACCAGCCACCGTGTTCCACAGTCGGCTGTGATATAACCGAGATCAATCATGTCATTCAAGCCGCTACCAATAAACAGCCTTCAATGTCTACTATATTCATTCCCACAGTGTACAACCAGCCACCGTATTCCACAGTCGGCTGTGATATAACCGAGATCAATCATGTCATTCAAGCCGCTACCAATAAACAGCCTTCAATGTCTACTATATTCATTCCCACAGTGTACAACCAGCCACCGTGTTCCACAGTCGGCTGTGATATAACCGAGATCAATCATGTCATTCAAGCCGCTACCAATAAACAGCCTTCAATGTCTACTATATTCATTCCCACAGTGTACAACCAGCCACCGTGTTCCACAGTCGGCTGTGATATAACCGAGATCAATCATGTCATTCAAGCCGCTACCAATAAACAGCCTTCAATGTCTACTATATTCATTCCCACAGTGTACAACCAGCCACCGTGTTCCACAGTCGGCTGTGATATAACCGAGATCAATCATGTCATTCAAGCCGCTACCAATAAACAGCCTTCAATGTCTACTATATTCATTCCCACAGTGTACAACCAGCCACCGTGTTCCACAGTCGGCTGTGATATAACCGAGATCAATCATGTCATTCAAGCCGCTACCAATAAACAGCCTTCAATGTCTACTATATTCATTCCCACAGTGTACAACCAGCCACCGTGTTCCACAGTCGGCTGTGATATAACCGAGATCAATCATGTCATTCAAGCCGCTACCAATAAACAGCCTTCAATGTCTACTATATTCATTCCCACAGTGTACAACCAGCCACCGTATTCCACAGTCGGCTGTGATATAACCGAGATCAATCATGTCATTCAAGCCGCTACCAATAAACAGCCTTCAATGTCTACTATATTCATTCCCACAGTGTACAACCAGCCACCGTGTTCCACAGTCGGCTGTGATATAACCGAGATCAATCATGTCATTCAAGCCGCTACCAATAAACAGCCTTCAATGTCTACTATATTCATTCCCACAGTGTGCTACCAATAAACAGCCTTCAATGTCTACTATATTCATTCCCACAGTGTACAACCAGCCACCGTATTCCACAGTCGGCTGTGATATAACCGAGATCAATCATGTCATTCAAGCCGCTACCAATAAACAGCCTTCAATGTCTACTATATTCATTCCCACAGTGTACAACCAGCCACCGTGTTCCACAGTCGGCTGTGATATAACCGAGATCAATCATGTCATTCAAGCCGCTACCAATAAACAGCCTTCAATGTCTACTATATTCATTCCCACAGTGTACAACCAGCCACCGTGTTCCACAGTCGGCTGTGATATAACCGAGATCAATCATGTCATTCAAGCCGCTACCAATAAACAGCCTTCAATGTCTACTATATTCATTCCCACAGTGTACAACCAGCCACCGTGTTCCACAGTCGGCTGTGATATAACCGAGATCAATCATGTCATTCAAGCCGCTACCAATAAACAGCCTTCAATGTCTACTATATTCATTCCCACAGTGTACAACCAGCCACCGTGTTCCACAGTCGGCTGTGATATAACCGAGATCAATAATGTCATTCAAGCCGCTACCAATAAACAGCCTTCAATGTCTACTATATTCATTCCCACAGTGTACAACCAGCCACCGTGTTCCACAGTCGGCTGTGATATAACCGAGATCAATCATGTCATTCAAGCCGCTACCAATAAACAGCCTTCAATGTCTACTATATTCATTCCCACAGTGTACAACCAGCCACCGTATTCCACAGTCGGCTGTGATATAACCGAGATCAATCATGTCATTCAAGCCGCTACCAATAAACAGCCTTCAATGTCTACTATATTCATTCCCACAGTGTACAACCAACCACCGTATTCCACAGTCGGCTGTGATATAACCGAGATCAATCATGTCATTCAAGCCGCTACCAATAAACAGCCTTCAATGTCTACTATATTCATTCCCACAGTGTGCTACCAATAAACAGCCTTCAATGTCTACGGGGTATATTCATTCCCACAGTGTGCTACCAATAAACAGCCTTCAATGTCTTCGGGGTATATTCATTCCCACAGTGTGCTACCAATAAACAGCCTTCAATGTCTACTATATTCATTCCCACAGTGTGCTACCAATAAACAGCCTTCAATGTCTACGGGGTATATTCATTCCCACAGTGTGCTACCAATAAACAGCCTTCAATGTCTACGGGGTATGTTCATTCCCACAGTGTGCTACCAATAAACAGCCTTCAATGTCTACTATATTCATTCCCACAGTGTGCTACCAATAAACAGCCTTCAATGTCTACGGGGTATATTCATTCCCACAGTGTGCTACCAATAAACAGCCTTCAATGTCTACGGGGTATATTCATTCCCACAGTGTGCTACCAATAAACAGCCTTCAATGTTTACGGGGTATATTCATTCCCACAGTGTGCTACCAATAAACAGCCTTCAATGTCTACTATATTCATTCCCACAGTGTGCTACCAATAAACAGCCTTCAATGTCTACTATATTCATTCCCACAGTGTGCTACCAATAAACAGCCTTCAATGTCTACGGGATATGTTCATTCCCACAGTGTGCTACCAATAAACAGGTTTATGTCTACTATATTCATTCCCACAGTGTGCTACCAATAAACAGCCTTCAATGTCTACTATATTCATTCCCACAGTGTGCTACCAATAAACAGCCTTCAATGTCTACTATATTCATTCCCACAGTGTGCTACCAATAAACAGACTTCAATGTCTACGGGATATGTTCATTCCCACAGTGTGCTACCAATAAACAGGTTTATGTCTACTATATTCATTCCCACAGTGTGCTACCAATAAACAGCCTTCAATGTCTACTATATTCATTCCCACAGTGTGCTACCAATAAACAGCCTTCAATGTCTACGGGGTATATTCATTCCCACAGTGTGCTACCAATAAACAGCCCTCAATGTCTACTATATTCATTCCCACAGTGTGCTACGAATAAACAGCCTTCAATGTCTACGGGGTATATTCACTCCCACAGTGTGCTACCAATAAACAGCCTTCAATGTCTACTATATTCACTCCCACAGTGTGCTACCAATAAACAGCCTTCAATGTCTACGGGGTATATTCATTCCCACAGTGTGCTACCAATAAACAGCCTTCAATGTCTACTATATTCATTCCCACAGTGTGCTACCAATAAACAGCCTTCAATGTCTACTATATTCATTCCCACAGTGTACAACCAGCCACCGTATTCCACAGTCGGCTGTGATATAACCGAGATCAATCATGTCATTCAAGCCGCTACCAATAAACAGCCTTCAATGTCTACTATATTCATTCCCACAGTGTACAACCAGCCACCGTGTTCCACAGTCGGCTGTGATATAACCGAGATCAATCATGTCATTCAAGCCGCTACCAATAAACAGCCTTCAATGTCTACTATATTCATTCCCACTGTGTACAACCAGCCACCGTGTTCCACAGTCGGCTGTGATATAACCGAGATCAATCATGTCATTCAAGCCGCTACCAATAAACAGCCTTCAATGTCTACTATATTCATTCCCACAGTGTACAACCAGCCACCGTGTTCCACAGTCGGCTGTGATATAACCGAGATCAATCATGTCATTCAAGCCGCTACCAATAAACAGCCTTCAATGTCTACTATATTCATTCCCACAGTGTACAACCAGCCACCGTGTTCCACAGTCGGCTGTGATATAACCGAGATCAATCATGTCATTCAAGCCGCTACCAATAAACAGCCTTCAATGTCTACTATATTCATTCCCACAGTGTACAACCAGCCACCGTGTTCCACAGTCGGCTGTGATATAACCGAGATCAATCATGTCATTCAAGCCGCTACCAATAAACAGCCTTCAATGTCTACTATATTCATTCCCACAGTGTGCAACCAGCCACCGTGTTCCACAGTCGGCTGTGATATAACCGAGATCAATCATGTCATTCAAGCCGCTACCAATAAACAGCCTTCAATGTCTACTATATTCATTCCCACAGTGTACAACCAGCCACCGTGTTCCACAGTCGGCTGTGATATAACCGAGATCAATCATGTCATTCAAGCCGCTACCAATAAACAGCCTTCAATGTCTACTATATTCATTCCCACAGTGTGCAACCAGCCACCGTGTTCCACAGTCGGCTGTGATATAACCGAGATCAATCATGTCATTCAAGCCGCTACCAATAAACAGCCTTCAATGTCTACTATATTCATTCCCACAGTGTACAACCAGCCACCGTGTTCCACAGTCGGCTGTGATATAACCGAGATCAATCATGTCATTCAAGCCGCTACCAATAAACAGCCTTCAATGTCTACTATATTCATTCCCACAGTGTACAACCAGCCACCGTATTCCACAGTCGGCTGTGATATAACCGAGATCAATCATGTCATTCAAGCCGCTACCAATAAACAGCCTTCAATGTCTACTATATTCATTCCCACAGTGTACAACCAGCCACCGTGTTCCACAGTCGGCTGTGATATAACCGAGATCAATCATGTCATTCAAGCCGCTACAATAAACAGCCTTCAATGTCTACTATATTCATTCCCACAGTGTACAACCAGCCACCGTGTTCCACAGTCGGCTGTGATATAACCGAGATCAATCATGTCATTCAAGCCGCTACCAATAAACAGCCTTCAATGTCTACTATATTCATTCCCACAGTGTACAACCAGCCACCGTGTTCCACAGTCGGCTGTGATATAACCGAGATCAATCATGTCATTCAAGCCGCTACCAATAAACAGCCTTCAATGTCTACTATATTCATTCCCACAGTGTACAACCAGCCACCGTGTTCCACAGTCGGCTGTGATATAACCGAGATCAATCATGTCATTCAAGCCGCTACCAATAAACAGCCTTCAATGTCTACTATATTCATTCCCACAGTGTGCAACCAGCCACCGTGTTCCACAGTCGGCTGTGATATAACCGAGATCAATCATGTCATTCAAGCCGCTACCAATAAACAGCCTTCAATGTCTACTATATTCATTCCCACAGTGTACAACCAGCCACCGTATTCCACAGTCGGCTGTGATATAACCGAGATCAATCATGTCATTCAAGCCGCTACCAATAAACAGCCTTCAATGTCTACTATATTCATTCCCACAGTGTACAACCAGCCACCGTGTTCCACAGTCGGCTGTGATATAACCGAGATCAATCATGTCATTCAAGCCGCTACCAATAAACAGCCTTCAATGTCTACTATATTCATTCCCACAGTGTACAACCAGCCACCGTGTTCCACAGTCGGCTGTGATATAACCGAGATCAATCATGTCATTCAAGCCGCTACCAATAAACAGCCTTCAATGTCTACTATATTCATTCCCACAGTGTACAACCAGCCACCGTGTTCCACAGTCGGCTGTGATATAACCGAGATCAATCATGTCATTCAAGCCGCTACCAATAAACAGCCTTCAATGTCTACTATATTCATTCCCACAGTGTACAACCAGCCACCGTGTTCCACAGTCGGCTGTGATATAACCGAGATCAATCATGTCATTCAAGCCGCTACCAATAAACAGCCTTCAATGTCTACTATATTCATTCCCACAGTGTACAACCAGCCACCGTATTCCACAGTCGGCTGTGATATAACCGAGATCAATCATGTCATTCAAGCCGCTACCAATAAACAGCCTTCAATGTCTACTATATTCATTCCCACAGTGTACAACCAGCCACCGTGTTCCACAGTCGGCTGTGATATAACCGAGATCAATCATGTCATTCAAGCCGCTACCAATAAACAGCCTTCAATGTCTACTATATTCATTCCCACAGTGTGCAACCAGCCACCGTGTTCCACAGTCGGCTGTGATATAACCGAGATCAATCATGTCATTCAAGCCGCTACCAATAAACAGCCTTCAATGTCTACTATATTCATTCCCACAGTGTACAACCAGCCACCGTGTTCCACAGTCGGCTGTGATATAACCGAGATCAATCATGTCATTCAAGCCGCTACCAATAAACAGCCTTCAATGTCTACTATATTCATTCCCACAGTGTACAACCAGCCACCGTGTTCCACAGTCGGCTGTGATATAACCGAGATCAATCATGTCATTCAAGCCGCTACCAATAAACAGCCTTCAATGTCTACTATATTCATTCCCACAGTGTACAACCAGCCACCGTGTTCCACAGTCGGCTGTGATATAACCGAGATCAATCATGTCATTCAAGCCGCTACCAATAAACAGCCTTCAATGTCTACTATATTCATTCCCACAGTGTACAACCAGCCACCGTATTCCACAGTCGGCTGTGATATAACCGAGATCAATCATGTCATTCAAGCCGCTACCAATAAACAGCCTTCAATGTCTACTATATTCATTCCCACAGTGTACAACCAGCCACCGTGTTCCACAGTCGGCTGTGATATAACCGAGATCAATCATGTCATTCAAGCCGCTACCAATAAACAGCCTTCAATGTCTACTATATTCATTCCCACAGTGTACAACCAGCCACCGTGTTCCACAGTCGGCTGTGATATAACCGAGATCAATCATGTCATTCAAGCCGCTACCAATAAACAGCCTTCAATGTCTACTATATTCATTCCCACAGTGTACAACCAGCCACCGTGTTCCACAGTCGGCTGTGATATAACCGAGATCAATCATGTCATTCAAGCCGCTACCAATAAACAGCCTTCAATGTCTACTATATTCATTCCCACAGTGTACAACCAGCCACCGTATTCCACAGTCGGCTGTGATATAACCGAGATCAATCATGTCATTCAAGCCGCTACCAATAAACAGCCTTCAATGTCTACTATATTCATTCCCACAGTGTACAACCAGCCACCGTGTTCCACAGTCGGCTGTGATATAACCGAGATCAATCATGTCATTCAAGCCGCTACCAATAAACAGCCTTCAATGTCTACTATATTCATTCCCACAGTGTACAACCAGCCACCGTGTTCCACAGTCGGCTGTGATATAACCGAGATCAATCATGTCATTCAAGCCGCTACCAATAAACAGCCTTCAATGTCTACTATATTCATTCCCACAGTGTACAACCAGCCACCGTGTTCCACAGTCGGCTGTGATATAACCGAGATCAATCATGTCATTCAAGCCGCTACCAATAAACAGCCTTCAATGTCTACTATATTCATTCCCACAGTGTACAACCAGCCACCGTGTTCCACAGTCGGCTGTGATATAACCGAGATCAATCATGTCATTCAAGCCGCTACCAATAAACAGCCTTCAATGTCTACTATATTCATTCCCACAGTGTACAACCAGCCACCGTGTTCCACAGTCGGCTGTGATATAACCGAGATCAATCATGTCATTCAAGCCGCTACCAATAAACAGCCTTCAATGTCTACTATATTCATTCCCACAGTGTACAACCAGCCACCGTATTCCACAGTCGGCTGTGATATAACCGAGATCAATCATGTCATTCAAGCCGCTACCAATAAACAGCCTTCAATGTCTACTATATTCATTCCCACAGTGTACAACCAGCCACCGTGTTCCACAGTCGGCTGTGATATAACCGAGATCAATCATGTCATTCAAGCCGCTACCAATAAACAGCCTTCAATGTCTACTATATTCATTCCCACAGTGTGCTACCAATAAACAGCCTTCAATGTCTACTATATTCATTCCCACAGTGTACAACCAGCCACCGTATTCCACAGTCGGCTGTGATATAACCGAGATCAATCATGTCATTCAAGCCGCTACCAATAAACAGCCTTCAATGTCTACTATATTCATTCCCACAGTGTACAACCAGCCACCGTGTTCCACAGTCGGCTGTGATATAACCGAGATCAATCATGTCATTCAAGCCGCTACCAATAAACAGCCTTCAATGTCTACTATATTCATTCCCACAGTGTACAACCAGCCACCGTGTTCCACAGTCGGCTGTGATATAACCGAGATCAATCATGTCATTCAAGCCGCTACCAATAAACAGCCTTCAATGTCTACTATATTCATTCCCACAGTGTACAACCAGCCACCGTGTTCCACAGTCGGCTGTGATATAACCGAGATCAATCATGTCATTCAAGCCGCTACCAATAAACAGCCTTCAATGTCTACTATATTCATTCCCACAGTGTACAACCAGCCACCGTGTTCCACAGTCGGCTGTGATATAACCGAGATCAATAATGTCATTCAAGCCGCTACCAATAAACAGCCTTCAATGTCTACTATATTCATTCCCACAGTGTACAACCAGCCACCGTGTTCCACAGTCGGCTGTGATATAACCGAGATCAATCATGTCATTCAAGCCGCTACCAATAAACAGCCTTCAATGTCTACTATATTCATTCCCACAGTGTACAACCAGCCACCGTATTCCACAGTCGGCTGTGATATAACCGAGATCAATCATGTCATTCAAGCCGCTACCAATAAACAGCCTTCAATGTCTACTATATTCATTCCCACAGTGTACAACCAACCACCGTATTCCACAGTCGGCTGTGATATAACCGAGATCAATCATGTCATTCAAGCCGCTACCAATAAACAGCCTTCAATGTCTACTATATTCATTCCCACAGTGTGCTACCAATAAACAGCCTTCAATGTCTACGGGGTATATTCATTCCCACAGTGTGCTACCAATAAACAGCCTTCAATGTCTTCGGGGTATATTCATTCCCACAGTGTGCTACCAATAAACAGCCTTCAATGTCTACTATATTCATTCCCACAGTGTGCTACCAATAAACAGCCTTCAATGTCTACGGGGTATATTCATTCCCACAGTGTGCTACCAATAAACAGCCTTCAATGTCTACGGGGTATGTTCATTCCCACAGTGTGCTACCAATAAACAGCCTTCAATGTCTACTATATTCATTCCCACAGTGTGCTACCAATAAACAGCCTTCAATGTCTACGGGGTATATTCATTCCCACAGTGTGCTACCAATAAACAGCCTTCAATGTCTACGGGGTATATTCATTCCCACAGTGTGCTACCAATAAACAGCCTTCAATGTCTACGGGGTATATTCATTCCCACAGTGTGCTACCAATAAACAGCCTTCAATGTCTACTATATTCATTCCCACAGTGTGCTACCAATAAACAGCCTTCAATGTCTACTATATTCATTCCCACAGTGTGCTACCAATAAACAGCCTTCAATGTCTACGGGATATGTTCATTCCCACAGTGTGCTACCAATAAACAGGTTTATGTCTACTATATTCATTCCCACAGTGTGCTACCAATAAACAGCCTTCAATGTCTACTATATTCATTCCCACAGTGTGCTACCAATAAACAGCCTTCAATGTCTACTATATTCATTCCCACAGTGTGCTACCAATAAACAGACTTCAATGTCTACGGGATATGTTCATTCCCACAGTGTGCTACCAATAAACAGGTTTATGTCTACTATATTCATTCCCACAGTGTGCTACCAATAAACAGCCTTCAATGTCTACTATATTCATTCCCACAGTGTGCTACCAATAAACAGCCTTCAATGTCTACGGGGTATATTCATTCCCACAGTGTGCTACCAATAAACAGCCCTCAATGTCTACTATATTCATTCCCACAGTGTGCTACGAATAAACAGCCTTCAATGTCTACGGGGTATATTCACTCCCACAGTGTGCTACCAATAAACAGCCTTCAATGTCTACTATATTCACTCCCACAGTGTGCTACCAATAAACAGCCTTCAATGTCTACGGGGTATATTCATTCCCACAGTGTGCTACCAATAAACAGCCTTCAATGTCTACTATATTCATTCCCACAGTGTGCTACCAATAAACAGCCTTCAATGTCTACTATATTCATTCCCACAGTGTACAACCAGCCACCGTATTCCACAGTCGGCTGTGATATAACCGAGATCAATCATGTCATTCAAGCCGCTACCAATAAACAGCCTTCAATGTCTACTATATTCATTCCCACAGTGTACAACCAGCCACCGTGTTCCACAGTCGGCTGTGATATAACCGAGATCAATCATGTCATTCAAGCCGCTACCAATAAACAGCCTTCAATGTCTACTATATTCATTCCCACTGTGTACAACCAGCCACCGTGTTCCACAGTCGGCTGTGATATAACCGAGATCAATCATGTCATTCAAGCCGCTACCAATAAACAGCCTTCAATGTCTACTATATTCATTCCCACAGTGTACAACCAGCCACCGTGTTCCACAGTCGGCTGTGATATAACCGAGATCAATCATGTCATTCAAGCCGCTACCAATAAACAGCCTTCAATGTCTACTATATTCATTCCCACAGTGTACAACCAGCCACCGTGTTCCACAGTCGGCTGTGATATAACCGAGATCAATCATGTCATTCAAGCCGCTACCAATAAACAGCCTTCAATGTCTACTATATTCATTCCCACAGTGTACAACCAGCCACCGTGTTCCACAGTCGGCTGTGATATAACCGAGATCAATCATGTCATTCAAGCCGCTACCAATAAACAGCCTTCAATGTCTACTATATTCATTCCCACAGTGTACAACCAGCCACCGTATTCCACAGTCGGCTGTGATATAACCGAGATCAATCATGTCATTCAAGCCGCTACCAATAAACAGCCTTCAATGTCTACTATATTCATTCCCACAGTGTACAACCAACCACCGTATTCCACAGTCGGCTGTGATATAACCGAGATCAATCATGTCATTCAAGCCGCTACCAATAAACAGCCTTCAATGTCTACTATATTCATTCCCACAGTGTGCTACCAATAAACAGCCTTCAATGTCTACGGGGTATATTCATTCCCACAGTGTGCTACCAATAAACAGCCTTCAATGTCTTCGGGGTATATTCATTCCCACAGTGTGCTACCAATAAACAGCCTTCAATGTCTACTATATTCATTCCCACAGTGTGCTACCAATAAACAGCCTTCAATGTCTACGGGGTATATTCATTCCCACAGTGTGCTACCAATAAACAGCCTTCAATGTCTACGGGGTATGTTCATTCCCACAGTGTGCTACCAATAAACAGCCTTCAATGTCTACTATATTCATTCCCACAGTGTGCTACCAATAAACAGCCTTCAATGTCTACGGGGTATATTCATTCCCACAGTGTGCTACCAATAAACAGCCTTCAATGTCTACGGGGTATATTCATTCCCACAGTGTGCTACCAATAAACAGCCTTCAATGTCTACGGGGTATATTCATTCCCACAGTGTGCTACCAATAAACAGCCTTCAATGTCTACTATATTCATTCCCACAGTGTGCTACCAATAAACAGCCTTCAATGTCTACTATATTCATTCCCACAGTGTGCTACCAATAAACAGCCTTCAATGTCTACGGGATATGTTCATTCCCACAGTGTGCTACCAATAAACAGGTTTATGTCTACTATATTCATTCCCACAGTGTGCTACCAATAAACAGCCTTCAATGTCTACTATATTCATTCCCACAGTGTGCTACCAATAAACAGCCTTCAATGTCTACTATATTCATTCCCACAGTGTGCTACCAATAAACAGACTTCAATGTCTACGGGATATGTTCATTCCCACAGTGTGCTACCAATAAACAGGTTTATGTCTACTATATTCATTCCCACAGTGTGCTACCAATAAACAGCCTTCAATGTCTACTATATTCATTCCCACAGTGTGCTACCAATAAACAGCCTTCAATGTCTACGGGGTATATTCATTCCCACAGTGTGCTACCAATAACAGCCCTCAATGTCTACTATATTCATTCCCACAGTGTGCTACGAATAAACAGCCTTCAATGTCTACGGGGTATATTCACTCCCACAGTGTGCTACCAATAAACAGCCTTCAATGTCTACTATATTCACTCCACAGTGTGCTACCAATAAACAGCCTTCAATGTCTACGGGTATATTCATTCCCACAGTGTGCTACCAATAAACAGCCTTCAATGTCTACTATATTCATTCCCACAGTGTGCTACCAATAAACAGCCTTCAATGTCTACTATATTCATTCCCACAGTGTGCTACCAATAAACAGCCTTCAATGTCTACGGGATATGTTCATTCCCACAGTGTGCTACCAATAAACAGGTTTATGTCTACTATATTCATTCCCACAGTGTGCTACCAATAAACAGCCTTCAATGTCTACTATATTCATTCCCACAGTGTGCTACCAATAAACAGCCTTCAATGTCTACTATATTCATTCCCACAGTGTGCTACCAATAAACAGCCTTCAATGTCTACGGGGTATGTTCATTCCCACAGTGTGCTACCAATAAACAGCCTTTAATGTCTACGGGGTATGTTCATTCCCACAGTGTGCTACCAATAAACAGCCTTTAATGTCTACGGGGTATGTTCATTCCCACAGTGTGCTACCAATTTCAAATGTGGTCACTTACGACTGAGCATAAAAGAAAGCTTGCTAACACATGGACATGATGTATGAGAAGAGCATTTGAAGTAACCAACAAAGACAGAACCAGAAATGATAAGAGAATGAGTGGGCATTGAACCAACCTTAAACTACATAAATAAACAACAAATACACTGGTTTGTACATCTAAAAAGAATGTCACGTGACTCCTTACCATACAAAGCATATATTAAAAGAGAAGAAGTGAGAAGAGCAAGAGGCAGACCCAGAGTAAGATAGACAGACACCATCAAAAAAGGGCTACAACCACATCAATTGAACAACATCAATGAGTGAAGCCGCCAAAAGGGAGAGAACCCTAACTTTGTATCTCCTTCGACACCCGAACTGGCACAAGAAGAAGTGAAGACAGAGTACGAAGAAGAGCGTCTATGGAGGCCAAACCTACCACAACCGTACTACAACATCTATTGCCTTTCCAATGTGCATGAGAATTATAGATCGGCAGTTTCAGCTATAGGTTCCCTGGCTGCCATGACAACGGTGGATCAACTAATAAGTTTAGCTTTCTATCTTGTTATTGAAGCATACAGGACATTAGGAGACACGCTTATCTAGAGCCTCCTTAAAATCACAGATCTGCGTTTTTATATCAAAACAAAACATGAACAAAAAACTGTAAGAGATGTTAATTAACAGCAAAACTATTTTGTTGTTGTGTTTAAATAACTTACAGCGCAAATCATTAAAATATTGTAATGTAATTATGGTAATTTGGGACAATAATTCTTCTTTCTTTCTTTCTTTCTTTCTTTCTTTTATCATGTTCTGCTTTTTTCGGTAGGTATCCCATCCTGAAGTCAATGGTATGTATTCTATCAAGGCCGCTTTCTGTGGCTTGGCACATAATGATATTGTATTGTTTTATTATGTCGTCAATTCTTGGCTTGGCACATAGTGATATTGTATTGTTTTATTATGTCGTCAATTCTTGGCTTGTCACATAGTGATATTGTATTGTTTTATTATGTTGTAAATTCTTGGCTTGTCACATAGTGATATTGTATTGTTTTATTATGTTGTAAATTCTTGGCTTGTCACATAGTGCTATTGTATTGTTTTATTATGTCGTCAATTCTTGGCTTGTCACATAGTGCTATTGTATTGTTTTATTATGTCGTCAATTCTTGGCTTGTCACATAGTGATATTGTATTGTTTTATTATGTTGTAAATTCTTGGCTTGTCACATAGTGATATTGTATTGTTTTATTATGTTGTAAATTCTTGGCTTGTCACATAGTGCTATTGTATTGTTTTATTATGTCGTAAATTCTTGGCTTGTCACATAGTGATATTGTATTGTTTTATTATGTCGTAAATTCTTGGCTTGGCACATAGTGATATTGTATTGTTTTATTATGTCGTACATTCCTTTAATCCAGCATCTTCTTTGTTAACCTCTATATCTTGGTTGTTCCATTGTGTTGTTATAAGCTCTAGACTCTGGTGCTGAGGGGCTCATGCGCATTATATGTTCAAACCACTTTCATCTTTGTTTCTCTTTGTAGTCGATTACTGGTAAAATTACAATGGTATTACTTTATCTGGGGCAATGATTTAATGAACTAGATTACATGACGTAAATTGCCGTAACCTTTATTATCTCAAATTATCATGTCCAATCTCAACCAAACAGCTCGGAACCAAAGAACGTAAATAGCTAATAAATAATCATACAAGTAACCTACATAATTTGTATAAGGGCCTACATGTTTGCTACCACTTATCACGTCCCTAGCCGCCTCAAGCTTTAACCCATCGTCCGCAGCTGCTGCTCCACTTATATGTGTACACACACCAACCCTTTCAATAGGTTAATCCATCAACAAAAGTACAAGTTTTGTCGAAAAATAAACACTTCTTGAAACAATCTGGCAGAGAATGTTCCATTCATAACGTCCAAGGGGTGTCAGGTATTAAACTCAACCATACCAGGATACAAGATTTGGAGGTGAAAGGGGCTGTGCTCTTCCTCGCTGCTATTATCTTCCCCCATCTCAGTTAGTCAGGTATCCATTTCCTCTTCAGCTGAGTCGACAAGAGGGTCAAGCTGCGATCGAACCGTCGTTCATAAAATCACAAGGCCAAAGCAGTAAACACTGCCGAAATGGCACACGCAGAAATTATGAACTGTAAACTGGTAGCTCCATCAACTTATCTTAAAGTAAACTGGTAGCTCCATCAACTTATCTTAAAGTAAACTGGTAGCTCCATCAACTTATCTTAAAGTAAACTGGTAGCTCCATCAACTTATCTTAAAGTAAACTGGTAGCTCCATCAACTTATCTTAAAGTAAACTGGTAGCTCCATCAACTTATCTTAAAGTAAACTGGTAGCTCCATCAACTTATCTTAAAGTAAACTGGTAGCTCCATCAACTTATCTTAAAGTAAACTGGTAGCTCCATCAACTTATCTTAAAGTAAACTGGTAGCTCCATCAACTTATCTTAAAGTAAACTGGTAGCTCCATCAACTTATCTTAAAGTAAACTGGTAGCTCCATCAACTTATCTTAAAGTAAACTGGTAGCTCCATGAACTTATCTTAAAGTAAACTGGTAGCTCCATCAACTTATCTTAAAGTAAATTGCTAGCTCCATCAACTTATCTTAAAGTAAACTGGTAGCTCCATCAACTTATCTTAAAGTAAATTGCTAGCTCCATCAACTTATCTTAAAGTAAACTGGTAGCTCCATCAACTTATCTTAAAGTAAACTGGTAGCTCCATCAACTTATCTTAAAGTAAACTGGTAGCTCCATCAACTTATCTTAAAGTAAACTGGTAGCTCCATCAACTTATCTTAAAGTAAACTGGTAGCTCCATCAACTTATCTTAAAGTAAACTGGTAGCTCCATCAACTTATCTTAAAGTAAACTGGTAGCTCCATCAACTTATCTTAAAGTAAACTGGTAGCTCCATCAACTTATCTTAAAGTAAACTGTTCGCTCCATCAACTTTTCTAAAAGTAAATTGCTAGCTCCATCAACGTTTCTAAAAGTAAATTGCTAGCTCCATCAACTTATCTTAAAGTAATCTGGTAGCTCCATCAACTTATCTTAAAGTAAACTGGTAGCTCCATCAACTTATCTTAAAGTAAACTGGTAGCTCCATCAACTTATCTTAAAGTAAACTGGTAGCTCCATCAACTTATCTTAACGTAAACTGGTAGCTCCATCAACTTATCTTAAAGTAAATTGCTAGCTCCATCAACTTATCTTAAAGTAAACTGGTAGCTCCATCAACTTATCTTAAAGTAAACTGGTAGCTCCATCAACTTATCTTAACGTAAACTGGTAGCTCCATCAACTTATCTTAAAGTAAACTGGTAGCTCCATCAACTTATCTTAAAGTAAACTGGTAGCTCCATCAACTTATCTTAAAGTAAACTGGTAGCTCCATCAACTTATCTTAAAGTAAACTGGTAGCTCCATCAACTTATCTTAAAGTAAACTGGTAGCTCCATCAACTTATCTTAAAGTAAACTGGTAGCTCCATCAACTTATCTTAAAGTAAACTGGTAGCTCCATCAACTTATCTTAAAGTAAACTGTTCGCTCCATCAACTTTTCTAAAAGTAAATTGCTAGCTCCATCAACGTTTCTAAAAGTAAATTGCTAGCTCCATCAACTTATCTTAAAGTAAACTGGTAGCTCCATCAACTTATCTTAAAGTAAACTGGTAGCTCCATCAACTTATCTTAAAGTTAACTGGTAGCTCCATCAACTTATCTTAAAGTAAACTGGTAGCTCCATCAACTTATCTTAAAGTAAACTGGTAGCTCCATCAACTTATCTTAAAGTAAATTGCTAGCTCCATCAACTTATCTTAAAGTAAACTGGTAGCTCCATCAACTTATCTTAAAGTAAACTGGTAGCTCCATCAACTTATCTTAACGTAAACTGGTAGCTCCATCAACTTATCTTAAAGTAAATTGCTAGCTCCATCAACTTATCTTAAAGTAAACTGGTAGCTCCATCAACTTATCTTAAAGTAAACTGGTAGCTCCATCAACTTATCTTAAAGTAAACTGGTAGCTCCATCAACTTATCTTAAAGTAAATTGCTAGCTCCATCAACTTATCTTAAAGTAAACTGGTAGCTCCATCAACTTATCTTAAAGTAAACTGGTAGCTCCATCAACTTATCTTAACGTAAACTGGTAGCTCCATCAACTTATCTTAAAGTAAACTGGTAGCTCCATCAACTTATCTTAAAGTAAACTGGTAGCTCCATCAACTTATCTTAACGTAAACTGGTAGCTCCATCAACTTATCTTAAAGTAAACTGGTAGCTCCATCAACTTATCTTAAAGTAAACTAATAGCTCCGTCAACTTATCTTAAAGTAAACTGGTAGCTCCATCAACTTATCTTAAAGTAAACAGGTAGCTCCATCAACTTATCTTAAAGTAAACTGTTCGCTCCATCAACTTTTCTAAAAGTAAATTCTTAGCTCCATCAGCTTTTCTAAAAGTAAATTCTTAGCTCCATCAACTTTTTTTAAAGTAAACCTTTAGCTCTATAAACCTTTTTTTAAGTAAACTTTTAGCTCCATCAACTTTTCTTACAGTAAATTCTTAGCTCCATCAGCTTTTCTAAAAGTAAATTGCTAGCTCCATCAACTTTTCTAAAAGTAAATTCTTAGCTCCATCAACTTTTTTAAAAGTAAACTTTTAGCTACATAAACTTTTCTTACAGTAAATTGTTAGCTCCATCAATTTTTTTAATGTAAACTTTTAGCTCCGTCAACTTTTTTAAAGTACACTTTCAGCTCCATCCCCTTTTCTTACAAATTGCTAGCACCGTCAACTTTTTTAAAAGTAAACTTTTAGCTCTATAAACTTTTCTTACAGTAAATTGCTAGCTCCATCAACTTTTTTAAAATAAACTTTTAGCCCCATCAACTTTTCTTATAGAAAATTGCTAGCTCCGTCAACTTTTTTAAAGTAAACTTTTAGCTCCATCAACTTTTTTTAAAGTAAACTTTTAGCTTCATCAACTTTTCTTACAGTAAATTGCTAGCTCCATCAACTTTTTTAAAGTAAACCTTTGACTCCATAAACTTTTCTTACAGTAAATTGCTTGCTCCATTCCATTAACTTTTTAAAAGTAAACTTATAGCTCCATCAACTTTTCAAAAAGTAAATTCTAAGCTCCATCAACTTTTTTTAAAGCAAACTTTTAGCTCCATCAACTTTTTTTTTTACAGTAAATTGCTAGCTCCATTAACTTTTTTTTACAGTAAATTGCTAGCTCCATCAACTTTTCTACCAAGTAAATTCTTAGCTCCATCAACTTTTTTTAAAGTAAACTTTTAGCTCCATCAACTTTTTTTTTACAGTAAATTGCTAGCTCCATCAACTTTTCTATAAGTAAATTCTTAGCTCCATCAACTTTTTTAAAGTAAACTTTTAGCTCCATCAACCTTTCTTACAGTAAATTGCTAGCTCCATCAACTTTTCTATAAGTAAATTCTTAGCTCCATCAACTTTTTTTAAAAATAAACTTTTAGCTCCTCAACTTTTCTTACAGTAAATTGCTTGCTCCATTCCATCAACTTTTAAAAAAGTTAACTTTTAGCTCCATCAACTTTTCTAAAAGTAAATTCTAAGCTCCATCAACTTTTTTTAAAGCAAACTTTTAGCTCCATCAACTTTTTTTTACAGTAAATTGCTAGCTCCATCAACTTTTTTTTACAGTAAATTGCTAGCTCCATCAACTTTTCTATAAGTAAATTCTTAGCTCCATCAACTTTTTTTAAAGTAAACTTTTAGCTCCATCAACTTTTTATACAGTAAATTGCTAGCTCCAGCAACTTTTTTTAACAGTAAATTGCTAGCTCCATCAATTTTTATATAAGTAAATTCTTAGCTCCATCAACTTTTTTAAAAGTAAACTTTTAGCTCCATCAACTTTTCTTACAGTAAATTGCTAGCTCCATCAACTTTTCTATAAGTAAATTCTTAGCTCCATCAACTTTTTAAAAAAATAAACTTTTAGCTCCATCAACTTTTTTTACAGTAAATTGCTAGCTCCATCAACTTTTCTATAAGTAAATTCTTAGCTCCATCAACTTTTTTTAAAAATAAACTTTTAGCTCCATCAACTTTTCTTACAGTAAATTGCTAGCTCCATCAACTTCAAGAAAAACCACCTGCAAATATCAACTTCCGGATGGTTCCGGTTCCAGATGGAGACGTTGTTTATCTCCCCTCTTGCAATAGAAGGTTGACCGATGGCCTGACAAGACACCATCGTCAAACATTGCTTGCTGCTGAAACAGAAAGTCTAGTCCACGACTGTAATGACGTGAAACAGTTGGAAACACGTCGGTCATGTGCTGGAAATGATTGAAGAAAGGCTTCCCCGTCAGGCATTCATGTGCTGAGAATGAATGAAGAAAGACTTTCCCGTCAGGCATTCATGTGCTGAGAATGAATCAAGGAAAATTCCCCTATATAGCATTCATGTGGAAACCGTCTGGTAAAAGAAAACAAGGCAGACAAGGAGAATCGCTATGCAGAACAATTACTGGAGAAGCTCAACCATGGGACTAAGAAACAAGCAAGAACTACAAGAACTAGCAGCAAATAGTCAATCGTGGAGAACTCTGACTTCCGTCCTACGTGCAGTCTTCAGCCCGAGAGGAAGATGAAAAGAAACATCAACAGATCAAATGTTATCTAAATTTTAAAAATATTATTTGATGTCATCATCTTCTGCTGCCCTTATCGAAGATTGGCCACTGTGGAGTAGCACTTCGTCTCTTGTCCTAATGGTACACACATTATACGTTCTTCGGTCCAGCTCTTGATATTATCATCCCACTGTAGTGTTTGTCACCGCTACTGTTGCAACTGCAGTCAAGAAAAAAACAAAGAAGATATATAGAGGACCAATGACTTTCCACAGCTGCCAATATAAAAAAACAAAGAAGATCTATAGAGGACCAATGACTTTCCACAGCTGCCAAAATAAAAAAACAAAGAAGATCTATAGAGGACCAATGACTTTCCACAGCTGCCAATATAAAAAAAAAGCTTGTCAGCTCAGATCCGCTAGACATATATCTGGAAGAACATACCAAATTAAAACAAAAGTCAGGGAAATACCAGCCAAGATATCCATGCAGGAGGAGTATGATTGTTGTAGCTGGCATTCTTCAAAAGAGCAAGTAAACTTGACACAAACTTCGATAGGATGTACTCTTCTAGAAGACACAGCTCTGACTACAGAAAACTGGTGCTGTGAAGTACAGACACAATTTTCAGCCTATTAAGAAACACACTCTCTGCAAAATTGAAGATAAAAGACCATACACCTCATAGTGACCGAAACCCAACATATCTTGGCGTCACCATGGATCGCAGAATGACATGGATATGCCAGATAGACAGAGCAAACAATAGAGCCAGAAAACAAACAGACATGAAGAAATTAGCAGGAACGGACTGGGGAGAAGATAGCAATATTTTGAAACGACTATACGTAGGAAGAGTAAGACCAGTTCTAGAGTATGGAGTCATATTCTGGGCTACAGATTCCAAATCACAGCTTAGCAAAATTAACAGAACACAGAACCAAGCTGTCCGTATCATCACTGGTGCTATGAAATGTACACCTATCGAGACTCTAGAAACAGTAACAGGTTTACAACCCTTAGAAGAGAGACAGAAAACTAAAGTAATGCAACAAGAGGAGAAATATAGAAGGCTCCTTAGCCACCCCATGCACCAAAATAACTGGTTCCAGAAAAGGAAGACTAAAGAGTAGCAACTTCGCTGCAATCTCTAACGAACTGGCAACTAATGACCCAGTACTGTCCCAAACAATGCCGAAACCCATAAGCCCATCTGATATGACTCATCATCGGAAACATAAAATACCAGAATTTAAGGAAGACATAATAAGAATCATGGAAAAGGCACCCAAACAGACACAGAGAGAAAGCATATAGCAGAAAAACACATAAATGACTACTCACAGGACTCCTGGTCACACACATACACAGATGGTTCTGCTACAAATGCCACCAGAAATGGAGGAGGAGGTGTGTTATTGAGGCTGAATAACCAGGAAGATATCACCAAATCAATAGCTAGATATCACCAAGTCAATAGCTAGAGATCACCAAGTCAATAGCTAGAGATCACCAAGTCAATAGCTACTAGAAAATTCTCAAACAACTATAAAGCAGAAACGGAAGCCCTCAAAGACGCTGCAAAACTAGCTATCCAACACAAAAATAATGTGCATAAGAAATTGGTGATACTGACTGATGCACTGTCAGTACTAACAGCTCTAAAAAAAACCCAGGAACAGTGAGCTAGATGACTTGAGAACAACCCTAGACCAACTGTGCAATAACTTCCAGAGAGTGGTCATCCAGCGGATACCATCACACTGTAATATACACGGGAACGAACGCGCAGACAAATTAGCTAAAGAGGGAGGGAGATTACCACAAGAGAACCATCTGGTCAGCTACGATGAAATCAAATCGATCATCAAAGGCCAGTATCATGAAAAATGAAAACAAGAACACCCAAAGTATAACAAGAGGGGCGGATACCTCCAACTATCAAGGAGGGATCAAGTCATCTTACTTCGCCTATGCACTGGCCACAACAGAATGAGAAACCACATGTTCAACAAATTCAAAATAGGTACTATTGGTCGTTTCAAATCTAAATGTTCACGATTAACATGAAATATCTCCTCTTTCCCTGCACTTACAAACTTGATTTTTTGCATCTGGCCTTGTTTTTCCAAGGTCCCACCGATTTCACAAAATTTAATGATGTAGGAAGTATGCTTCATCATGAAGCAGCACTTTCCTTTGATCTCAGTGAATTTACGGATCTTTTTGCTCCTGGAGAAAATAATTTACCGTACATTAATGGAAATCAGCTTCTCGACATAGGCGTCTCTACACAACTTGAAAGTTGGAGGCGTTTATCAACTGTTTACTTTCTATTGTTTACTTTCTTTAAAACACTATGAGAATGTCAATGTTATAGCCTTTACAGACGGTCTAAAACAAATCAGCGTATAAACAGTTCCATTAATGAAAACTATTTAAACAATATACAACAAAGAATACATTTAAAAAAATTAATTATCCGTTGCGAGCGATAACGAGCATGACATATCAAGCAAAGTTATTGTTTATGGGTACGCATGTGACTAAAGAGTCCGATGTAAGCACGGGATCCTCTTCACTGTAAAGAGCTACATTGTTCGTTTTATGTCTTTCCATGTGACTTTCATTATTTTACGTAAACAAGACATATGAAAGTGATTTAGTTTCTTTGCATGCCTGCAGTACACATATCAAGAATCTTTACATTTTCAAAACGTTATCAACTTTAGCTAAAGATTGATCATGCGGACATATAAAAACGTCCATTATTATTTCATTTATTCTGAATCAGAGGAGTCTAACATATTGATTACTAATCTGGCTGAACGAACGATAGTCCATCTTTTTTCCAATAGTCATTTTCTTCTTTTAAGACATGATCTTCACATTTGCACCAAAAATATTTGTCAATCTGTGATAGAGCAGCATATGTCAGTCCTTTTATATCGCATAGTTTAAAACTTGTATTCTCAGCTGCCACCTGCCCTTTAATTTTTGCCCAAACGAGTTCAATGGGGTTTAATTGTGGATGATAAGGGGGCAGTCTCAAGCACGTATGACCATGCTGTTGAATGATTTTGTCTATTTGGAATACTTTGGTCTTTTGCGATTTCTTAACAAGTGACAGTAATTCAGGTTTCAAAAATCCCTCGTTAAATGGAATTCCTTCCTTTCTTAGCCAAATCTTTATAACATCTTTTGTACTGGTAGATGTAGGAATTTTGTCTTCTTCTGCCACAGCGTTGTGGTACGACGCGTTGTCCATTACCAGACAGGATGGTCTGTCTAGAATTGGAAGAAGAGTATTTTCAATCCACTCTCTAAATATATGGCCATTCATCTCGGTGTGATAGTCCCTGTTGTCAGTATAATTAGAGGTGAATATAAGTTCTGCATTTTTCACCAACCCTTCTTTTCGGCTGCCTGCATGTGCCATTATAATACGCTGTCCTTTTCCAGTGGGTACACATCTTTTAATACTTCCATCTGATAACTGCCATTCCTTTGCACTTGTGTGGTGAGAATTTATCCAAGATTCATCTAGAAATACAATATCATAACCTTGGTTACGCATTTCCCGTACTTCACGTAAATATTTGCTCCTCATAGAAACTAAGTGCGGCTTCTCGCAGATGACATTTCTACCACTATCGTACTTTCTAAACGTAAAACCGATGCTTCTAACAGTTCTCCATAATGTTGTTTTCGACACAACAATGTCATTTTCTGCTCTCAGTCGAATTTTCAGTTTTCTTAAAGCCACAGTTTCTTTGGAATCGAACATTTTACAAATTGCTCTTCTAATCACTTCCTTGTCAAAACTATCTACTACTTTCTTTCTTCCTAGCGTCCTAGTCTTGATTGAACTGGACACTCCGTTAGCTTTAAGCACTTGTTTGAAAAAGCGTTTGCTTATACCCAATGCGTGAATAGTTCTCTTTTCTGGCTTTGAGATGCTTCGATACAGTTTTCCACGCTTAGCTTCTATGCAAAAATATTTATACACCTTTATTGCCACTGATTGCAATGTAAGGAACTTTACTTTTATACCCATTGACTAACAGATCACAAATTTAACGAAATTACCCAATAATTAGGATACGCCGTTGCACATAAATCACAACAAAGCGACAGGAAATGGGATGCACCGGATATAAAATTATAACTATGACGCGTTTTATGTGTTTTTTAGTGCTTAAAACAGGGAAATTGGCGCGCATTACGTTCAAGATGACAAGTCCGTGGGTGCTCACTCATATGAAGCGGTAATTCCTCCAAATATATGGTTTGACCAAAATGCCTTAAATTTGTATACTTCAAATAAAGAATATTTAAAACTATACGTTTGTTGGTGAGGAAATGAATGTACTTCTTGGGACCAAAATATCACAAGACCATATGCAAAATTTCAGCATTATCAATAAATTGGTTGCAGAGATATGGAATTTTAAACACCTTCAAAACATTTTGAAACGACCTATACCAGCCAGTGCCACTGTACACTGGACAACATGACTACAAAACATGTTCTACAGGATTGCCCCCAGTACATAGACCTGAGAAGGACAATGTGGCCCACACCCACCTCCCTGGAAGAGAAACTATACAGGGTAACCGAATCACTTAGACAGCTGCCTTCATAGGAGAGTCCGGAGTCCTAGTCTGAATGACGTCATGATCGCAGAACAAGAAGCTGTCGTGAAGGAAGATCAGGAAAACGAAAGCAGCCACAAATAAAATATGAATTGAAGACAGGAATAAGAGATGAACTGAAGACAGGAATAAGAGATGAACTGAAGACAGGAATAAGAGATGAACTGAAGACAGGAATAAGAGATGAACTGAAGACAGGAATAAGAGATGCAAAGCCACGGTGCAACACAAGTGACAATGCGGAAGGAGAAGAACAGTAAGAAATATTTCAGCGAAATATTGAGTACATTCAAACAACAACAAAAATGGCATTTTGAAACTACTGACAACAATAACATCCATGCAGGAGGAGTATGATAGTTGTAATACAATAACTGAAGGTCTTGCAGCAACATTACAGTTACGGAGGTCATGTATCGTCCCGATAGCAACATATGGTTGTGAGTCTCACAAAGAGCAACGAAGAAAATCGATTCATTCCACAGAAAGTGCTACAGACAAATCTTTAAGATACCTTAGATAGTAAAACAGAGCAATGAAGAGATATTAGAAAATTTAAATATTAAACAGAACTGCTTATAAACACCATTCTACAGAGGAAATAGAAATACTATGGCCACGTCAAAAGACACAGCGGGATAGAAAGAACAATAATTGAAGAAATGTTTCCTGTGCGATGCATCAGGGGCAGACCAAGAATAAGGTGGTTTAAAGACATCAAGGAGACTTTGAACATGACAACAGACATGGGAGATCTGGCTAGAGACAGAAATTCTTTCAGAGGGGCTGTGGTGAATGCAATGTTCTGTGGGAGATCTGGCTAGAGACAAAGTTTCTTTTAGACGGGCTGTGGTGAATGCAACGTTCTGTGGGAGATCTGGCTAGAGACAGACATTCTTTCAGAGGGGCTGTGGTGAATGCAATGTTCTGTGGGAGATCTGGCAAGAGACAAAGTTTCTTTTAGACGGGCTGTGGTGAATGCAACGTTCTGTGGGAGATCTGGCTAGAGACAGAGATTCTTTTAGACGGGCTGTGGTGAATGCAATGTTCTGTGGGAGATCTGGCTAGAGACATAATTCTTTTAGACGGGCTGTGGTGGATGCAACGTTCTGTGGGAGTTCTGGCTAGAGACAGAGATTCTTTTAGACGGGCTGTGGTGGATGCAACGTTCTGTGGGAGATCTGGCAAGAGATATAGTTCTTTTAGACGGGCTGTGGTGGATGCAACGTTCTGTGGGAGATCTGGCAAGAGATATAGTTCTTTTAGACGGGCTGTGGTGGATGCAACGTTCTGTGGGAGATCTGGCAAGAGATATAGTTCTTTTAGACGGGCTGCGGTGGATGCAACGTTCTGTGGGAGATCTGGCTAGAGACATAATTCTTTTAGACGGGCTGTGGTGGATGCAACGTTCTGTGTGAGATCTGGCTAGAGACAAAGTTTCTTTTAGACGGGCCCCGGTGGATGCAACGTTCTGTGGGAGATCTGGCTAGAGACATAATTCTTTTAGACGGGCTGTGGTGGATGCAACGTTCTGTGTGAGATCTGGCTAGAGATATAATTCTTTTAGACGCGCTGTGGTGGATGCAATGTTCTGTGTGAGATCTGGCTAGAGACAGAAATTCTTTCGGAGGGGCTGTTGTGAATGCAATGTTCTGTGGGAGATCTGGCTAGAGATACAGTTTCTTTTAGACGGGCTGTGGTGAATGCAACGTTCTGTGGGAGATCTGGCTAGAGACATAATTCTTTTAGACGGGCTGTGGTGGATGCAACGTTCTGTGGAAGATCTGCCTAGAGACAGAGACTATTTTAGACCGGCTGTGGTGGATGCAACGTTCTGTAGATCTGGCTAGAGACATAATTCTTTTAGACGGGCTGTGGTGGATGCAACGTTCTGTAGGAGATCTGGCTAGAGACATAATTCTTTTAGACGGGCTGTGGTGGATGCAACGTTCTGTGGGAGATCTGGCTAGAGATATAATTCTTTTAGACTGGCTGTGGTGGATGCAATGTTCTGTGGGAGATCTGGCTAGAGATATAATTCTTTTAGACTGGCTGTGGTGGATGCAATGTTCTGTGGGAGATCTGGCTAGAGATATAATTCTTTTAGACGGGCTGTGGTGGATGCAATGTTCTGTGGGAGATCTGGCTAGAGATATAATTCTTTTAGACTGGCTGTGGTGGATGCAATGTTCTGTGGGAGATCTGGCTAGAGACAGAGATTCTTTTAGACGGGCAGTGGCGGATGCAACGTTCTGTGGGAGATCTGACTAGAGACAGAGATTCTTTCAGACGGGCTGTGGTGGATGCAACGTTCTGTGGGAGATCTGGCTAGAGACAGAGATTCTTTTAGACGGGCTGTGGCGGATGCAACGTTCTGTGGGAGATCTGACTAGAGATATAATTCTTTTAGACGGACTGTGGTGAATGCAACGTTCTGTGGGAGATCTGGCTAGAGATATAATTCTTTTAGACGGGCTGTGGGGGATGCAACGTTCTGTGGGAGTTCTGGCTAGAGACAGAGATTCTTTTAAACGGGCTGTGGTGAATGCAACGTTCTGTGGGAGATCTGGCTAGAGATATAATTCATTAGACGGGCTGTGGTGAATGCAACGTTCAGCAGAGGATATGCAACCCAATATTGAGTTAACAATAAAGAATTTTCAAATTTAAAAAAAAAACAAAGTATTTTCGTACTAGTAGTAGAATAATACAAGTAATTATAAAGAAAAGAAACAAAATTACTAATCAAATTATTTTTCAACAGGAAAAAGAATGTAAACCAAGTGTTAACAAAAAAAAGGGAGCGAATAAATCAAAAGTTTACAAATAAGTATAATTTTTTATCATCATTATCATTGAGTGCCGCATCAAAGGTTGGCTACCACGGAGCGCTATTCCGCTCTGTCTATTGCTTTGATGGTGCAGGTTGTCATAGGCTGACTTGTCCATCGTTTGATGATAGTCAATGTTAGTCTTGGTCTGTCCCTGCTTGTATTTACCCTTCCAAGATTACTTTTAGTAGGCTGTTGTGTTTTTTAACATGTCCCGAAAATCTCACTTGTCTGGTTCTAATAGTGTTCAGTAGTTCTCTTTTAATTTTTAGTTGTTCGAAAACTTCTTTATATATTTATTTATTAGTATAATTTTTGAAAAAATAAAAAGGAAGAAGCTTTAAGTATATTTAAGAAATTAGAATCAGAATAGCTAAAGCAGTAATGCCTTTCAGAAGCCTTGAAAAGTTGTGGAAATCAAAACTCATCAGCACAAACACAAAACTTAGGCTATTCAAATCAAATGTACTATCAACCCTTACATCTGCGTGTTTGTGGTCATAGTAATCCCATTAAATGCAATTCTAGGGTAGCATGGCATAGCTGTTTCAGAACAGCACAATCCTGTGATGTTTTCTGTGTTCGCTATAAAACTTCTGCTGCTACCCAATCCTGACCAATTATAGGTGTGGACATTATTCACCTGCAATGACAAAACTGCTTTGTTTACATCATAAACCTCTGGAAGCGAATCATTTATGGGACTAATAGTACAATTTATTCTTCCATCGGGGATATCTTCATTGAGTCCCCAAAAAAAAGTTCTTTGGTTAAAAAGCACATATGCTTTTGAGTTAAACACAAAAGGAGCCCACTTCATAGATTCAAAATGATCCTTGCCAATGCCATCCGTTTGCACATGTTAGGTCCTTAGCTACCAATGTCACAAACTAAGTCATCAAATTAACAAACCACTATCCATGTGTGTGCCACGTATTTACACCCCTGAAAGAAATTATGAATATAACAACATCATGTGCCGTCTGTGATATTAATGACCACACACCAGGAGCCTCCAGTATGATTGATACAACTGTTGCACCAAGCACTTCATCAGCAAAGCCATATCTATGGAATGTTCATCTGACATTGTTCTTGAATAATGTCCAAGTTAATGAGACATCAGAATCGTGTGGCGGCAGCTACAAGAAGGGAGCGGAGAACATCATCAATTGTGTTTTTACTAACTACAGGTCATGTGGCTTCTGTTGGATTGGAAATGATAACTTACCACCACTGTGTGTCTATATGTTTGGAATTGGAGTCATCAATGATGGCCTAACATCATAAAGTGCTACGACGATCATCATTTTCGGGAGGACGTAAACTCCCATGGTATATGGTGGATAGGCGGCAGGAACCATTGAAGGCTATGTCTGAAAAGTGTTCCTTCTTGCAGTTTCCTCATATTCCAAGTCCGGCTTGTTGCAGGAGCTACTGAGTTAAGTGCTCTGTGCACACCGTGAGCTGTGTGTCTCATCCGTTTTGATCCTGCTTCGATATCCCGCTTGTTTACGATGAATGATGATATCGTATGACGGGGAACAGTTGGCTGTGTTCACTTTCTGCGCGGTTTCGCCTTATGTCTTTTGGCGTGTGCTGAGACTGCAACGATGGGGACTACAGTTACCTTTCTTTGTTTGGGAGATGAGTTAGTAATTCGGATGATTCCACTGGCACGGGCAATTATGGATTTTAATTCGTTTGCTGTGAGACCGAGGCCTTCCATAGCCAATAACAATAACAATAACATCTGCGTGTGAAAGCTGGAAAACAACAAGAGATATAGAAACAAAGTTGAACGCATTCGAAAATAAATGTCAAAGAAAAATATTTAGTATAGCGTGGAACGAATTCAAAACAAACGAGGAAATTAGAGAAATCGCCAATCAACCACTAATATCTTCAGTAATAAAGAAAAGACGATGGTCATATGTTGGACATGTGATGAGAAGAGATAATAACCGAATAGCAAAGCAAGCCCTCATATGGGAAACAACAGGTAAGAGGAAAAAAGGAAGACCCAGAGGGACACTGAGAAGAACATTGCTGAGAGAGACAAGAGCAGCAGGAATCGGTTCCCTCAATGAGATAGAGCTGCTTGCACAGAACAGAGACAAATGGCGATATTTGATAAAATATCTTTAAAAGAATTGAAAACTGCTAGAACAACAATTCAGATAAGAGAAGTGGTATCTTGGTCTACGTCCTGTGGGCCGGCTACGGCTCGAAAGGTCAATAGATAGACAGACAGACAGACAGACAGACAGGCAGATAGATAGATAGATAAACAGACAGACACACAGCCAGGCAGGCAGGCAGGCAGGCAGCCAGGCAGCCAGGCAGACAGGCAGACAGACAGACAGACAGATAGATAGACAGATAGACAGATAGATAGACAGATAGACAGATAGATAGATAGATAGACAGACAGACAGACAGACAGACAGACAGACAGACAGACAGACAGACAGACAGACAGATAGATAAGTACAGAAAGAGACCTCAAGTACAGAAATTCTCAATAGGATGATAGTTTGAGAAAGCATTAAACTAGAACCTCACACCTGACGCTACTATTCACCCTGTTTGATTCTTCTCCACAAACGCCTTGCCAGCACCCGCCAGGTTTTAATAAAAGCCTTGCCAAATTGTATTTCCAAAAATTGTAGCGCTGGCGCTGTTTTCCGTTCGAGATGTGCCTTAAATTGCAATGAATAGTGAGTTCTGCGGCCAACTCGGCACATTAACCTTAGGGTTTTCAAATTGCATCTCTACAAATGGCACGACACTTAACCCCTGGCCTGCTGAATACATTTCGAAAGGTCACCAAAGTAAAATTATAACTGGCATGTAGCGATCGTGAAATCTGTTGTGACATTGCTGGCTTGTTTTTTTAAACCTTCTATTGATAAAAAAAATAAAAAGTAAGCATGCAAGTAAAATCTCCAGGAATTGTTGATAATAAAGCAAACAGAAACTGAAAATGATTATCTAGGTAGGGAAATTGCCTCACGATACTGTGGGCAGGCTCGTAACCGATCTGTTAGTTTGAATGTGCCATCATGTAGGCCTACGGTCCTTAGATCCCAAGTTCAGCCCTCTCTGTTCAAGGTGAAAAACTGGAGCTTACTTAGAACTCTTGCCAGTTAAAATTAGAAGAAAGAAATAGTAGGCCAAATGTGGCCGCTACCCGAACAACAAACTGTTAAGATATTATAATCTACTCAGTTACCCCTTCCATTGTCAAAGACTCGCCATTTCTACGGAGTTCGTGCATCTGAGCGGAAACCATCTTCAGTACTTTCTCTGTGGTGTGGAATCGCTAGGGAGAGATGCTGGAGAGGGGATTTCAGCACTTTGGAGTTGTCCGTTCTGCAAGGAAGTCGACCTGACGGCAAGTCTTGAGCTCTTCGTCGTCTGCAACGTCTAACAAGTGGAAACCACAGTCTGCACCAGGATGAACTACTTGTGCCTAACTAGCGAGCTACTGGAAGTGTGTACATTGTTCGTCAACTGTTGAAATCAAACTGAAAACCAATGGGTTTGCCACAAGTGCTGTAAGACCAGCCTGAAATACAATAAACAATGACTTTGTTGCTTGGGCCTACAGTTTAACTCGCTTGGGGAGTCATCAATGTAACGAGTTTACAGCTGGCCTTGTAGCGATGAAGGCCGTCAATGATTGCTTGCTGGTCGCCGACACGGCTCTTGATTAAAATACAACCCATACGATTATCATAATTAGCATTACTGTGTCGAGCAAACATGAATAACAACGTACAAGTATGGCATAAATGTGTGCCAAACAAACCAGTTAGTGGAATTCATATTTCGTCATTTGGTTTTTAGTCTAGTCTAATTTAATCGACAGGTCATCCTCGTTACACATCGAACAGGTTCGTAAATGCTTGGAGCTCCTACTAAATAAATCTCTCAGTGTAGATCGACTAACGACACCGGCGTTGTGTTTGGTTGACAAGTCTTCTTAGCAAAAGCGTTCCCTCCTGACACCTTGATATGTTGTTCGTGAAGTCTGGTTCATGGCTGCAACTCAAGTAAGTGTTTAAGTTGATCTTTCGCCCCGCATCCCTGATGGCATTCAGAACGTCAACGCGGTCCACTGCTCATCCGTACCCACATCAACCAAACAGGGCAGCCTGTTCATTACTTCTCACATTTGTTAGCCCTGACAAGAAAATGATGCAGATTCTATCTAGCTACTCAATACCACCTGCTTTACATGATTGGCAAGACGAAGATTTCAATCAAATGACACTTCTATGTGTCTTAGAGCTCTCCACAACATCTGAACACCTTGTCAGGTTGACAAGTGCTCTTGTCTACATAAATCACACGCTTACGCGATCAAACTGTATGAAGTTCTCCCGCAGCACTCTCTCTGTCTGAAGTTCTCCCGCAGCACTCTCTCTGTCTGAAGTTCACCAGCAACACGCTCTCTGTCTGAAGTTCTCCAGCAACACTCTCTCTGTCTGAAGTTCTCCAGCAACACACTTTCTGTCTGAAGTTCTCCAGCAACACTCTCTCTGTCTGAAGTTCTCCAGCAACACGCTCTCTGTCTGAAGTTCTCCAGCAACACGCTCTCTGTCTGAAGTTCTCCCGCAGCACTCTCTCTGTCTGAAGTTCTCCCGCAACACTCTCTCTGTCTGAAGTTCTCCAGCAACACTCTCTCTGTCTGAAGTACTCCCGCGACTCTCTCTCTGTCTGAAGTTCTCCCGCAACACTCTCTCTGTCTGAAGTTCTCCCGCAACACTCTCTCTGTCTGAAGTTCTCCCGCAACACTCTCTCTGTCTGAAGTTCTCCCGCAACACTCTCTCTGTCTGAAGTTCTCCCGCAACACTCTCTCTGTCTGAAGTTCTCCCGCAACACTCTCTCTGTCTGAAGTTCTCCCTCAACACTCTCTCTGTCTGAAGTTCTCCCGCAACACTCTCTCTGTCTGAAGTTCTCCAACAACACTCTCTCTGTCTGAAGCTATCCCGCAGCACTATCTCTGTCTGAAGTTCTCCCGCAGCACTCTCTCTGTCTGAAGTTCTCCCGCAACAATCTCTCTGTCTGAAGTTCTCCCGCAACACTCTCTCTGTCTGAAGTTCTCCCGCAGCACTCTCTCTGTCTGAAGTTCTCCCGCAACACTCTCTCTGTCTGAAGTTCTCCCGCAACACTCTCTCTGTCTGAAGTTCTCCCGCAACACTCTCTCTGTCTGAAGTTCTCCCGCAACACTCTCTCTGTCTGAAGTTCTCCCGCAGCACTCTCTCTGTCTGAAGTTCTCCCGCAACACTCTCTCTGTCTGAAGTTCTCCCGCAACACTCTCTCTGTCTGAAGTTCTCCCGCAACACTCTCTCTGTCTGAAGTTCTCCCGCAGCAATCTCTCTGTCTGAAGTTCTCCAACAACACTCTCTCTGTCTGAAACTATCCCGCAGCACTATCTCTGTCTGAAGTTCTCCCGCAACACTCTCTCTGTCTGAAGTTCTCCCGCAACACTCTCTCTGTCTGAAGTTCTCCCACAACACTCTCTCTGTCTGAAGTTCTCCCGCAGCACTCTCTCTGTCTGAAGTTCTCCGCAACTCTCTCTTTGTCTAAAGTTCTCCCGCAACAATCTCTCTGTCTGAAGTTCTCCCGCAGCACTATCTCTGTCTGAAGTTCTCCCGCAACACTCTCTCTGTCTGAAGTTCTCCCGCAACACTCTCTCTGTCTGAAGTTCTCCCGCAACACTCTCTCTGTCTGAAGTTCTCCCGCAACTCTCTCTTTGTCTAAAGTTCTCCCGCAGCACTCTCTCTGTCTGAAGTTCTCCCGCAACACTCTCTCTGTCTGAAGTTCTCCCGCAACACTCTCTCTGTCTGAAGTTCTCCCGCAACACTCTCTCTGTCTGAAGTTCTCCCTCAACACTCTCTCTGTCTGAAGTTCTCCCGCAGCACTCTCTCTGTCTGAAGTTCTCCCGCAACAATCTCTCTGTCTGAAGTTCTCCCGCAACTCTCTCTTTGTCTAAAGTTCTCCCGCAGCACTCTCTCTGTATGAAGTTCTCCCGCAACACTCTCTCTGTCTGAAGTTCTCCCGCAGCACTCTCTCTGTATGAAGTTCTCCCGCAACACTCTCTCTGTCTGAAGTTCTCCCGCAACAATCTCTCTGTCTGAAGTTCTCCCGCAACTCTCTCTTTGTCTAAAGTTCTCCCGCAGCACTCTCTCTGTCTGAAGTTCTCCCGCAACACTCTCTCTGTCTGAAGTTCTCCCGCAACTCTCTCTTTGTCTAAAGTTCTCCCGCAACACTCTCTCTGTCTGAAGTTCTCCCGCAACTCTCTCTTTGTCTAAAGTTCTCCCGCAGCACTCTCTCTGTCTGAAGTTCTCCCGCAACACTCTCTCTGTCTGAAGTTCTCCCGCAACACTCTCTCTGTCTGAAGTTCTCCCGCAACTCTCTCTTTGTCTAAAGTTCTCCCGCAGCACTCTCTCTGTCTGAAGTTCTCCCGCAACTCTCTCTTTGTCTAAAGTTCTCCCGCAGCACTCTCTCTGTCTGAAGTTCTCCCGCAACTCTCTCTTTGTCTAAAGTTCTCCCGCAACACTCTCTCTGTCTGAAGTTCTCCCGCAACACTCTCTCTGTCTGAAGTTCTCCCGCAACACTCTCTCTGTCTGAAGTTCTCCCGCAACACTCTCTCTGTCTGAAGTTCTCCCGCAACACTCTCTCTGTCTGAAGTTCTCCGCAACACTCTCTCTGTCTGAAGTTCTCCCGCAACACTCTCTCTGTCTGAAGTTCTCCCGCAACACTCTCTCTGTCTGAAGTTCTCCCGCAACACTCTCTCTGTCTGAAGTTCTCCCGCAACACTCTCTCTGTCTGAAGTTCTCCCGCAACACTCTCTCTGTCTGAAGTTCTCCCGCAACACTCTCTCTGTCTGAAGTTCTCCCGCAACACTCTCTCTGTCTGAAGTTCTCCCGCAACACTCTCTCTGTCTGAAGTTCTCCCGCAGCACTCTCTCTGTCTGAAGTTCTCCCGCAACAATCTCTCTGTCTGAAGTTCTCCGGAACACACTTTCTGTCTCTGTCCTGGCGATACGCGTAAGGTCATCAGTGAAAGATAATGTTCTGCACTGTCCTATGATTTGCTCACCTGTGACCCTTACTGTGTTATTGAGTTATTGAGTTATTGAGTTATTTGCGGGTCATCATCATTGCACTCGGAACATGTCCATAGGTGCTCAGATCCCCTCATCAGCAATTCCCTCAGTGTCCAGCGACTGACGACTCCAGTTCTGTGTTGGTTGATAAGTCTTCTTACACGGCCACTAAGTTTCTCGTTTCTGGCTGTGCCCATCTTAACTCCCATCTCTTCATCAAAAGCAATGACTTGGACTCATGATTGTCGAAGTGCTGTGTCCTTCCCACTTCCCAGAGGGGATTGATGATGTCAGCCCCATCCATTGGTTAACCGTCCTCAACGACAGCGCAGCTAGCCAACCTGTCCGCTCTTTTATTTACCCGAACTCCCGCATGTCCTGGGACGAAGACAAAGGTGACATTACTTAGCTTTGACTTCTGCAACGACTGTATCCATTGCTTGCGTACAGAGCCCGCATCTACTTTTCTTATAATGCTCATCGAATCACTCAGTATAGAAGCGTGGGTGTAGTCTTGTGACTCTAACCAGATGAAATGCCCTGGTCACTGCCATCACCTCCATCGTCATGCTAATTGTGGTCATAACTTATGCACCACTGTCTTTGACTATTCTGTCTGCCGATCGCGCTGTAAATTCCCATGCACTCCTTTGGTATCGTATTACAGATCCATCTGTATAGATCATTGCATCTTTCTCATCGGTGTTATCCCAGATAGACAATTGCCAATTATTTCCTTCAACACTTAGCCTCCGTGTTTGGCATGGTAATTATGTGATAGCTTTGTATTTTTGATTGGTCTTTGTCAGACTTCGGTAGCGATGTCAAATAACTTTGATGTCGGTCTTCATTAACGGTAGCGATCACGATACCGCCGTTATAGATACTTGCTAGTGTCTCTCATCAGACAACTCACCAATGTCCTCATACTGCCGTTATAGATACTTGCTAGTGTCTCTCATCAGACAACTCACCAATGTCCTCATACTGCCGTTATAGATATTTGCTAGTGTCTCTCATCAGACAACTCACCAATGTCCTCATACTGCCGTTATAGATACTTGCTAGTGTCTCTCATCAGACAACTCACCAATGTCCTCATACTGCCGTTATAGATACTTGCTAGTGTCTCTCATCAGACAACTCATCAATGTCCTCATACTGTCGTTATAGATACTTGCTAGTCTCTCTCATCAGACAACTCACCAATGTCCTCATACTGTCGTTATAGATACTTGCTAGTCTCTCTCATCAGACAACTCACCAATGTCCTCATACTGCCGTTATAGATACTTGCTAGTGTCTCTCATCAGACAACTCATCAATGTCCTCATACTGTCGTTATAGATACTTGCTAGTGTCTCTCATCAGACAACTCACCATTGTCCTCATACCACCGTTATAGATACTTGCTAGTGTCTCTCATCAGACAACTCATCAATGTCCTCATACTGTCGTTATAGATATTTGCTAGTGTCTCTCATCAGACAACTCACCATTGTCCTCATACCACCGTTATAGATACTTGCTAGTCTCTCTCATCAGACAACTCACCAATGTCCTCATACCACCGTTATAGATACTTGCTAGTCTCTCTCATCAGACAACTCACCATTGTCCTCATACCGCCGTTATAGATACTTGCTAGTCTCTCTCATCAGACAACTCACCATTGTCCTCATACCGCCGTTATAGATACTTGCTAGTTTATCTAAACCTTCTTCAAACAACTCGCTAATTCCTTGCACCAAACACCATCTGAACCTTCATCAAACAACTCGCTAATTCCTTGCACCAAACACCATCTGAACCTTCATCAAACAACTCGCTAATTCCTTGCACCAAACACCATCTGAACCTTCATCAAACAACTCGCTAATTCCTTGCACCAAACACCATGTGAACCTTCATCAAACAACTCGCTAATTCCTTGCACCAAACACCATCTGAACCTTCATCAAACAACTCGCTAATTCCTTGCACCAAACACCATCTGAACCTTCATCAAACAACTCGCTAATTCCTTGCACCAAACACCATCTGAACCTTCATCAAACAACTCGCTAATTCCTTGCACCAAACACCATGTGAACCTTCATCAAACAACTCGCTAATTCCTTGCACCAAACACCATCTGAACCTTCATCAAACAACTCGCTAATTCCTTGCACCAAACACCATCTGAACCTGGTATGCTACTTTCCGCATGTCCTACTTTTACCAAATAATTTTCCTCCATCCTCCGGGCTCTACACCTCTCAGAGATAGTGTCTGGCAACACCTCGTCCAACGTCACATGCTGTTGATTCTCTATCATCAAGTGGCCGGGCCTGCAGGCGTAGGTGAGCATGTCTCCCCACAACCTTCGATCTCGACAGTTATTTATAATTTCTGTTGTTGACCTTCTGCCAAGCAATTCTCTTAATAATGTTAACATTGATCCTCGCGCGATAGCGCGAGAATATATGTTCTAGCCTTGTTTTCGCCCATTCCTGCCAGGTAAATATGCACCCTGTTAGTCATGAGTACAACTATAGGTCACTGCACCATTCACACCCCGATGTAGCCCATAACGTCAATAATTTGTCCTTGTTTTTACCCATTCCCTGCCAGGTAAATATGCACCCTGTTAGTCATGAGTACAACTATAAGTCACTGCACCATTCACACCCCGATGTAGTCCATAACGTCAATAATGTGTCCTTTCGTCCATTCCCTGCCAGGTAAATATGCACCATGTTAGTCATGAGTACAACTATAGGTCACTGCACCATTTACACCCGATGTAGTCCATAACGTCAATAATGTGTCCTTGTCGGCGCTCAGATTTTCTTGTTTTCCATCCACTTTTGCCTTCAGCGCCGAGGAAAAGGAAGTGTTCTTGACAATGTTCTTTGGTTCTCTACATGCACGGTGCATGTCACGTGGCCTCGGATATTTCGTTGTCCATCACTTCAGGTTGGGTGGTGGAAGGGAAGGGGGGTGTCCCTCTATCTCTTCTGTTGCCATGCCTGTTGTGGGATTATGTTTTCCTCTGACCTTGTCACGTGGCCTCGGATATTTCGTTGTCCATCACTTCAGGGTTGGGTGGTGATTGGGGAGGAGGTGGGGGGGGGGTCTCTCTATCTCTTCTATGCTTGTTGTAGAACGATGTTTCCTCTGACCTTGCTATAGAACGATGTTTTCCTCTGACCTTGTTATAGAATGATGTTTTCCTCTGACCTTGTTATAGAACTATGTTTTCCTCTGACCTTGTTATAGAACGATGTTTTCCTCTGACCTTGTTGTAGAACGATGTTTTCCTCTGACCTTGTTGTAGAACGATGTTTTCCTCTGACCTTGTTGTAGAACGATGTTTTCCTCTGACCTTGTTGTAGAACGATGTTTTCCTCTGACCTTGTTGTAGAGCGATGTTTTCCTCTGACCTTGTTGTAGAACGATGTTTTCCTCTGACCTTATTGTAGAACGATGTTTCCTCTGACCTTGTTGTGTGTCTAAGGCATTTAATTTGTTATCTCTGGATATAGCTCAGACTCTCCAACAAACACCGAAAACCTAGGATAAAAGAACTGGCAGCAAATCGTCAATAGTGGACAGCTATTGCTTCCGTGGCGTCTTCGGTCCGAGACGAAAATGAACGAATGTAGGCCTAAGAAAACTGATGCAGAAAGGGGGGGGGGGGGGGGGGGGGAATGGACTCCTTTTCGGTCTAAGATGATGTTTGAATATTGATGTGTCTGTCTCTTTACAACTTGTTCGCTCTTCATCTCGCCGTGTGTCTAATGTAGGTGACGAGGAACCCTCATTTCGGAGACAAATTTATCTCACTGGAATGCCAAAAATGAAATGCATGCTTCCAAGAAGACAAAACATATGTAGATGAAGATGGTGATTTCAAGACCTCAAAGTACCTTGAACATGACAAGGAATAGATCTGGCTGGAGACAAGAATTCTTTCAGATGGGATGTGATGAGAACAACTTTCTGTGGGAGATCTGCCTAGAGACATAGATTCTTTCAAACGGGCTGTGATGAATCGACGTTCTATGGGAGATCTGCCTAGAGGCATAGATTCTTTCAAACGGGCTGTGATAAATCGACGTTCTGTGGGAGATCTGCCTAGAGACATAGATTCTTTCAAACGGGCTGTGATGAATCGACGTTCTGTGGGAGATCTGCCTAGAGACATAGATTCTTTCAAACGGGCTGTGATGAATCGACGTTCTGTGGGAGATCTGCCTAGAGACATAGATTCTTTCAAACGGGCTGTGATGAATCGACGTTCTGTGGGAGATCTGCCTAGAGACATAGATTCTTTCAAACGGGCTGTGATGAATCGACGTTCTGTGGGAGATCTGCCTAGAGACATAGATTCTTTCAAACGGGCTGTGATGAATCGACGTTCTGTGGGAGATCTGCCTAGAGACATAGATTCTTTCAAACGGGCTGTGATGAATCGACGTTCTGTGGGAGATCTGCCTAGAGACATAGATTCTTTCAAACGGGCTGTGATGAATCGACGTTCTGTGGGAGATCTGCCTAGAGACATAGATTCTTTCAAACGGGCTGTGATGAATCGACGTTCTGTGGGAGATCTGCCTAGAGACATAGATTCTTTCAAACGGGCTGTGATGAATCGACGTTCTGTGGGAGATCTGCCTAGAGACATAGATTCTTTCAAACGGGCTGTGATGAATCGACGTTCTGTGGGAGATCTGCCTAGAGACATAGATTCTTTCAAACGGGCTGTGATGAATCGACGTTCTGTGGGAGATCTGCCTAGAGACATAGATTCTTTCAAACGGGCTGTGATGAATCGACGTTCTGTGGGAGATCTGCCTAGAGACATAGATTCTTTCAAACGGGCTGTGATGAATCGACGTTCTATGGGAGATCTGCCTAGAGACATAGATTCTTTCAAACGGGCTGTGATGAATCAACGTTCTGTGGGAGATCTGCTTAAAGACAGAGATTCTTTCAAAACGGGCTGTGATGAATCGACGTTCTATGGGAGATCTGCATAGAGACAGCGATTCTTTCAAACGGGCTGTGATGAATCGACGTTCTATGGGAGATCTGCCTAGAGACAGAGATTCTTTCAAACGGGCTGTGATGAATCGACGTTCTGTGGGAGATCTGAGAGAGAGAGAGAGAGAGAGAGAGAGAGAGAGAGAGAGAGAGAGATATTCTTTCAAACGGGCTGTGATGAATCAACGTTCTGTGGGAGATCTGGAGAGAGAGAGAGAGAGAGAGAGATATTCTTTCAAACGGGCTGTGATGAATCAACGTTCTGAGGGAGATCTGGATATATATATATATATATATATTCTTTCATACGGGCTGTGATGAATCAACGTTCTGTGGGAGATCTGGAGAAAGAGAGAGATTCTTTCATACGGGCTGTGATGAATCAACGTTCTGTGGGAGATCTGGAGAGAGAGAGAGAGAGAGAGAGATATTCTTTCATACGGGTTGTGATGCGAGCAACTTTCGGCAATATAGAAGCAACCCGATGATGATGATGGTATCTTGTAAAACATGGAGTTTCATTAACGAACAACGAAACTTGACCTCAAAACTTGGAGCCGGCACCAGTTTACAAATGGCGTCGGTTGTGCTGAAAGTGCTGGGGATAACCCTGGGTCTCTTCTTCATTTTTGTTGGTACCATCAAGCTGACTCCATCCATCAGCGGAGACATTTACAAAGAAATGGTAAGGCAGGTTTTAACAAATCGACGTCAATTAATTTCAGCTGTGCACTGTAACCGATGCTTTACTACTTACTTCAAATATAATGACAATGAATTAATTTATTATTATTAAATTTAAAATTTAATGAATGATAATGATCATAATGAATAATGATAATGATAATGATGATTGAATATTGAATGAATGATGAATGAGATTGCTATGACGTGATTGATTGTTATTGTAGTGATTAGAATAAGTTTAGGTTATGCACTAGTACAATTAAATTAGAATTTTCTAAAGATAAATAGTTCAGAATAGAATGTAGAATGATTAGAAGATAGATAATTAATAATCAACTTCACCTCTCCTCTACTCTCAAATAGAATAGATGATTTAAATTTAATTAATTTAAATAAAATAATTAATTCATTAATACTAACTCAACTGTTTAACTTACTCTAGCTGCTGACTGTCATGTTTTAGTAAAGTTACAGTTACTTGAGTTACTAAGTGTTATTCTGAGTTTGATTTTCGTAAAAAAAAAAAAAAAGTTAAAAAGATATACTTTTCGGACATAAATTAAAGTGATCTCCTCCTCTAAGTTGGCTTCACAACAAAACTACAGTGGTTTTCAAATGCTAAAAATTATCTCTACTCTATGTTATCATCAATTCAATATTCTTAACTTTGCTATCTCAATTTATTTTATTTTAGGGTTGGGTTAAGGTTAATGGGGAGTCGTGATAGCTCAGTGGTTAGTGAACTGGACTACAAAGTAAAGGACAAGAAGTCGGGTTTGATCCTGATCGATGGCTTTCGAGTTCACTAGCCTTCAATGAGTACCAGATTTTTTCTAAGAAAGTAAAGCGGCATGGGCGTAATACCAACCACATTACCCCAAAAATCATGTGCTGAAGGTCTGTAAAAATTATGGTCACTAACACCATATTCCATATACGCCACTTGGCGGGACGGGGCTCTTTACTTTACTTTAGTTTACTTTACTTAAGGTTAATTACATATCAGACTAAAGAACCATCGAATAGAGTACTGTGCAATGTTACTCAAGAGGATGTTATTCTTTTGAATTGAAATAATTTATGTCCCTAAGTTAGGACTTAACCCTTACTTTAACCTGTTTCAGTTCAGTGAGTTAAAGTTAGTCAGTTAGTTAGCAGTGATAGTAGTAGACTCATGAGACTCACAGGCAATGGCTCATTGCAGTGACTGAGACTACTGTGACTCACAGATGATGGCTCATTGCAGTGACTGAGACTACTGTGACTCACAGATGATGGCTCATTGCAGTGACTGAGACTACTGTGACTCACAGATGATGGCTCATTGCAGTGACTGAGACTACTGTGACTCACAGATGATGGCTCATTGCAGTGACTGAGACTACTGTGACTCACAGATGATGGCTCATTGCAGTGACTGAGACTACTGTGACTCACAGATGATGGCTCATTGCAGTGACTGAGACTACTGTGACTCACAGATGATGGCTCATTGCAGTGACTGAGACTACTGTGACTCACAGATGATGGCTCATTGCAGTGACTAAGATTACTGTGACTCACAGATGATGGCTCAATGCAGTGACTAAGACTACTGTGACTCACAGATGATGGCTCAATGCAGTGACTGAGACTACTGTGACTCACAGATGATGGCTCATTGCAGTGACTAAGATTACTGTGACTCACAGATGATGGCTCAATGCAGTGACTAAGACTACTTTGACTCATTACTGTCTTGTCTACTCTTCAGCTGCTACATTCACTTTGACTTCAGTCTTCTTAATGACCTGCCAGATAACTACTTCAACTACTACATTCACTTTGACTTCAGTCTTCTTAATGACCTGCCAGATAACTACTTCAACTACTACATTCACTTTGACTTCAGTCTTCTTAATGACCTGCCAGATAACTACTTCAACTACTACATTTAACAAACTCACCTCATTAGTGCACTCTTTGCTCTGACTCTCAATTATTACTGTGGATCCACATTGTTGATCGGTGGTAATGTGGACTACTCTCATCACAGGATAAACTTTGCTCCCGCTTCATCACCCCCACGACTCCCCTCCGTGGCCCACTGTGGCTCTGCCTCATCCTAAATGTTCCATTCTCACTAACTTAATTTGCTATTACCAGAACTACCCTTTTCTGGTTCTTATATGTACAACCCTTATTAAAACAGATGAATGAATTGATATTTCTGGGAATAACGTTAACTATGTAGGTGTACAACAGAGATGAGTACAAACAACTTAAGCAAGGGCTACAATCCAGAGAATGACAAGAGATTATGCAACCAATTTTAGTCAATAGAAACAATAAGAGTTCTTCAGTGTTTTGTGGAATCAGTCTTGATTTACTGAAATTAATTCTGGAAAATTGACTAAAAAATCATTGGAGGCCACAGAAATATAGTTTTGCAGATAAATATTGAGAATACTGTGGCCAGCTAAAGTGGCCGTGTTACGAGAACATTCTAGAAGAAGCCAAAGCAAAAATAATTTCTAACATCAGAAGCAGCCAGTCTTCATTTGTTGGCTGCCGTGTGTGTGTGAGGGTTTCTCTATAGCCATAATAGGAAACTATTTATAGAGAACTTCACAACAGGAGCTAATCTGATTATCAGGAGACCCTGTTGAGTAAGTGTTTTAGACCTTTAGCTTCTGGACACACGAGTGGAGATGGGCCTGTCTTGACTCCTATGCGTTGACCTCCTGCTGCATTTAACCTGGAAGGGCACTGTCATTGTCATTAACAAAATAAGGAGCCTGTAGTGGGGTGTAATATACACTCCTATAACGCAAAGTGGCAGCTTTACAAAAAAGGAACACCGCAGCACTGCATTTATTTGCCCATCTACAAATTAAACTTATTCTTCACAACACTTCTGATTGAATCTGCCATCCATACCTGGTCATGCTGTCTTAGCTTTAATCTGGTAAATTGATGTCCCCCACATGGTTGTGGCTGTCTAAAATGGTTTGTACTCTGCATGACTGTCTTATGTATTCGTAGGGAGAACTCTCCCCTGAAACTGACCCTCTTATCATGGCATAGCTCTGGAGGGTCAACAACTGTTAACGGATGATAATGATTTGTTGGACTGGGAACTCCACTTCTGTGAACTATCATTACTGCTAACGTGGGGTGTGGCTAATGTTCAGTCATTAATGTAGCTCCTTATGACTTTAGTTTTCAACCTCAGATTATTCAGGGATTAGACTGTCGCTATGAGTACAGTATAGTACTTTGTCACTTTAAATTGTGAAAACTTGAATCTCATATCTACTCTGGTTTTCTTTAGTTACAAACTGAAAGAGTTCTTCAGTTGAAATGAGAAGCATAGAAGGGAGGAATGTTAGCTAAGTAAAATATTGTGAGTGGACGAAATAAAGATGCATAACATCATGGTGAAGGTAATCCTACAGGAGAAAAGTAGAAGTGAGATGGGCATGTGGATGACAGTACAGTAGATGGAAGAGTAGCATCAAAAGATGAGTAAAAAGCAGCTTTCACAATGGTTGTACAAACAATTCAGTATGTGGATGACAGTACAGTAGATGGAAGAGTAACATCAAAAGATGAGCAAAAAGCAGCTTTCACAATGGTTGTACAAACAATTCAGTATGTGGATGGTGTTGAAAATCACATGCAGCCATCTCTCAATGAAGAAATGGCACCTGACATATCATAATAGTAATTTGATGAAATAATGGTATTTTTAATTGTCGAGGAGGTAGGCATAGTGATTAACATGCCAGCTTGGCTCCAAAATACTGATAGCTCAATTCTAGCTTGACAGATCCAGTCATCTCAGCTGAAAAAAAGAATGGATAAGCATGTGCTGATTTGGGGAAAGCAGCAACAGCTAAACAGCACTGTCCCCCAATCTTCTAATGCTGCGATCTATACAGCGAAGTCGGATACTTCACTATAATCTTACATTACCTGTCATTTCTACATTTTTTATTTCAGAGGAAGGTGTATATACGTAATTCCAAGGTGTTTCCATTGGTAAAGCAGACTGGCTGGAAACCAAATCCTCATACGTATAGAAAAACTGTTGGTTCTGCAGAGGTCATATGTGGTGCATTTCTTGCATTTCTTCCAGGTAACAGCTATTTTAATATATGTCCTTCTTAGAGGTGGTGACATGAATAGAAAGACTAGTTTGCATTCTCATGAAATGCACCACAAAAAACAACAGGCCAGGTATTTGTCAACATTTGTTGTTTGTGTTCGCTAGCTTTATATCTCTAGTGCAGTCCCAAGACGTATGATAATGCGCTGATCAAATAACTACCTTACATATAATAGTTAAACAAAGCTTAGAACTACAGACCCCACTTTATATCGCATTCATAGATTATGAGAAGACATTTGATAGTTTAGACAGAGGAATGCTCTGGAAGGTACTGAGTCATTACGGAATCCCCATAAACTTATTAACCTGATAAGAACAATGTTTGAAGGAATTAAATATAGTGTTGTGCATGAAGGGCAGCTTACAGAAGTATCTGAAATAAGAACAGGAGTAAGGCATGGATGTCTTATCTCCATTTCTCTTTCTACCGGCCATAGATTGGATTATGAAAATAACTTAGAACAACAGAAATGGAATCCAGTGGTCACTGACCAAACAACTTGATGATTTATGCTGCTGATGATATAGCTCTCCTATCACATAAACATCAACAGATGCAGGATAAATTGAGAATACTTGATGAGAGATCACAACAGCTGGGACTGAAAATAAACAGAGATAAGACCAAAATTATGAGAATTAATGCAGTTAGCAATAACCAAATAATAATAGGAGAAATACCTCTACTAGATGTACAATCTTACATATATCTGGGCAGTAATATTGACAAAGAAGAAGGAACAGAGAATGATATTAAAATAAGGATATCAAAAGCAAGAGGAGCATTCATTGCACTAGGAATCATATAGAAGTTCAAAGAAATTATGTTAAATACAAAAATAAGATTTTTCAACTCCAATGTTAGGTCAGTATTATTATATGGCTGTGAAACATGGAGAACAACAAAAATGACAATCATGAAGATACAGACTTTCATTAATGGATACCAGTAGATAAAGAGATACAGCGAAGATGATGACACTGGATGGAACACACACTGTGGAAGCCAACTGAGAGTATTACACAACAGGTCTTTTTTGGAATTCCCATGGAAAATGGCAAAGAGGAAGATCAACATTTTCTCGGAGAAGACAGATGGAAGTAGAGACGAAGATGATAGGGAAGACAGGGAATGATCTTAAAGGAATGGCAAGAAACAGAAAGGCTTGGAAAATGTTTGTTGAAGACCTATGCTCCACAGGGAGCTGAAAGGTAGAAGAACTTAAGGTAGTGAGAGCTGAAAATCCAAGCTCTAGAACTGAGATTAATTGTCTTTGAAAATTGAGTTATTTTGTGGGTTCTCATCATAGCACTCTGAACATATCCATATGTTCTACACAGAACAGAGACCTATGGCGAGATTTGATAAAATATCTTTAAAAGAATTGAAAACTGCTAGAACAAAAATTCAGATAAGAGAAGGAGTATCTTGGTCTACGCCCTATGGGCCGGCTACGGCTGGAAAGGTCAATAGATAGATAATCCAGGGTTAAAAATAATATTTCTGCAAGAGTTAACTCAAGTGTGTCACTACTATCTGCAGGTCCACTGAAAGAAGCTGCCAACATCTGCCTACTTTTGACAACATTAAATGACATTTATGCTCACTATGCCCTCGATGAAGGCTTGGACAAAATGAGCCCAGCAATCGTATTTTCTCTGTTGCTATCTTGCCGATTCATCATCTTCCTTCAGAGTTTAGCAGCGGCGCCCAAGTCTGTTTTCGAGAAAAGTCAACTAGAATCTTTGTCAGCGCCCATTGCTGAGCGAGTGGACGACAAGAAGGAGCAGTGAATGCCGACTGAAAGAAGTAGATGAAGCTGATAGTTTTTGTTATAGAAGCTGTGAATTTGATAAACGTAGTGAACTTTTTATATGTGATTGGTTGAAATAATTGGCAAGTGAGTTCTGATTTTTGCAACTATTATTACATTCTTGTTTGTAATGTGAAGCTCCTAAATGTAATGTATGAATCTCATAGATGTAATGTGTGAATTTCGTAACTGTAATGTGTGAATCTCATAGATGTAATGTGTGAATCTCATAGATGCAATATTCCTTTTGTTGGTCATCATATGTTTATATAGAAATAAATCTCATGGTTTTTTGTTTTAGTTTATTAGTTTTAGCATATTTTTTGTCCAAGACTAACATGGACGAGTAACATCAAAAGATGGACATGTCAATCTATGACAGCCTGCACCATCAAAGCAAGAAACAGAGTAGAATGGCGATCCATGGTAGCCAACCTTCGTTGCGGAGACGGCACTCGATGATGATGATGATATTTTTTGTTGTTGTCCTTTTGAACTTTGCTGGATGATTTTGTTGAACGGTGGCTCTTGAACATGACAACAGAATTAGTGGGAATTCTGGCTAGTGATAGATTTGTTCAGATGGGCTGTAATGAGAACAATGTTCTGCAAATGACATGCAACCTGTTGACGATGATATGCTTCCTCATTGGCTGCATCTTTCTAATGTAATTAAATCAATTGTTAACACAATATTAGAGGTCTCCGTCAGATGAGAGGTCAGAGGTCTCTCAGAAATGTCAGAGAAAGCAACATCATAAGTCAAATGATAAAAAAAAGGTAGCAAACGTCTTTACTTCACAAGCTTTTGGGTGTGTTGCATTGCAAAGTTTATGTGGTGTTTTACGAGGCTACTGCTGAATCGTTTGTTCATTGCAAATATCTTATCTGCTGTACAATTTAGTCAAGAAATAAGAAAAGCTTGTGCTGTACAATTTTGTGTAATATCAAATACGTACAGTTTTGTGTAATATCAAATACGTACAGTTTTGTGTAATATCAAATACGTACAGTTTTGTGTAATATCAAATACGTACAGTTTTGTGTAATATCAAATACGTACAGTTTTGTGTAATATCAAATACGTACAGTTTTGTGTAATATCAAGTACGTACAATTTTGTGTAATATCAAATACATACAATTTTGTGTAATATCAAGTATGTACAATTTTGTGTAATATCAAGTACGTACAGTTTTGTGTAATATCAAGTATGTACAGTTTTGTGTAATATCAAGTACGTACAGTTTTGTGTAATATCAAATACGTACAGTTTTGTGTAATATCAAGTACGTACAATTTTGTGTAATATCAAGTACTTATATGATGTACAATTTTGTAAGAACAAATAAGTATTCGAGTTTATGTTGTACCGTACACAAGCATATTAAGATATTGACTGTTGGTGACAAACTGGTGGCTCAATATGAAAAGCTTACTATAATATATTGCTTCTTCGTCTTCTTCCTTTCAACTCCCTGTGGAAGTTTATATTTTTTAATGCTACAGAAAGAATGCTTGAGTAGTGAATATTGACAAAAGAACAAACAAAAGCATCTAAGGGAGATACGCTAAATTAAAAACTGGATAATTAACTGAGTTAAACAAGAAAGCAGACAATTTAGCAGACAATTTTCATTAAATCTTATAAATATGTTGACAAATCAGAGAATGTAATATCTGAAGGACAGAGAAATATTTTGACAGATCAGAGAATGTAATACCTGAAGGACAGAGAAATATGTTGACAAATCAGAGAATGTAATATCTGAAGGACAGAGAAATATTTTGACAAATCAGAGAATGTAATATCTGAAGGACAGAGAAATATGTTGACAAATCAGAGAATGTAATACCTGAAGGACAGAGAAATATTTTGACAAATCAGAGAATGTAATACATGAAGGACAGAGAAATATGTTGACAAATCAGAGAATGTAATACCTGAAGGACAGAGAAATATGTTGACAGATCAGAGAATGTAATACCTGAAGGACAGAGAAATATGTTGACAGATCAGAGAATGTAATACATGAAGGACAGAGAAATATGTTGACAGATCAGAGAATGTAATACCTGAAGGACAGAGAACAGGGTAATTTAGAATATGATGGATACAAGACATAATGGCTTCCATACAGCAAATGTCTTTATTGAGGCAGACAACACAGCTGGGCTATAAGAGGCAGACAACACAGCTGGGCTATAAGAGGCAGACAACACAGCTGGGCTATAAGAGATGGGCAGACTGTTAAAACACTCCCATCATCAACTACACATGATGCCTGATGATGATGATATTATTGTAAAGTCCCTTTTGTCATTAACAAACACTGCAGCTTTTATTGAATTAAATGACAGACACTTAACCCCAGATTACGATACCTATCTGTGAGTCATGTTTTCACAACACCATCATAAAAATGACTACCACTTAATTGTTCATTTGGAGGTCGGAAAATCAGATTTTCTTTGAACTTTTGCTACACAGTTGTGTGTGTTTACTTAAACAGAAACATGGGAATTGGAGGCTGTCACCATTTCCTGGCTGAAGTTAGATTTATGGCCTGAAATTCAATCCAATCGTGGTGTGGCTACCAGAGGTGTTACGATGTCTGTTGACACGGCAGCTGTCAGTCCGTCAATCAAGCCATATATTCAGCTTCTTATGAGCGTCGTCCACTGTCTATCACATGTTACAAAAGTTTGTTTGATGTCTTCCCGGTGGCTGAGGAGATTTCCCCCGTCATAAGAATTTTAAAAAAATAATATCTTGAAGAATTAACAAAATTATTTGTAAAAAAACAGCCCCTTTTTGTAGTGAAGTACTTTTTATGGTGTGCACACATTTGTGTCTGATCCAACATCAAGGGAAACTAATCCAACATTCGTGGATCACTGGAAGTAATAATTAGAAAGGTATAGGGAGGGGTGTGTGTGTGTTTACACTCGGCAAACTGTCAAAATTCAAGAATTTATTTTTTAGGTGGTTTTTTTTTGTCTTATTATGAAGCTGGCCTGTAGCCTAAATCCATTTGTCATGGCTGAGGATTTTGTTATTAAAAAGTGTTAGATACAGGAAGAGCTGAATGTTCAAGAAATGATGAAATAAACATAAAATGTAATGGAACAGCTCAACTAATAGAAGGACAAGACAAACTACAACATTGCAGCAAGAGCCGTCACCTGGTATAACAAACTGTACAAAGTAAACAAATAGATACAGGCCACTTAACAAATTATGATGATCAATGGTAGCTCATTGGTTAATGAAGTTGAAGGGCAAAGGTCTAGTTCAATCCTGGTTGGCAACTTCCAGGCTCACCCAGCCTAATATGAGTACAGGTTTTTCTGGGAAAGAAGACAGCTCTGGTGTAATGCTGACCACATTTCCCAAAAACATAATGTGCTGAAGAAAAAAATATTGGCATTAACATCATATTTCCTGTACGTCACTACATTGCTTAATTGTGCTCTTTCTTATTTTCTTATTTTCTTTTTTTTCATTCTTTCTTGTTTCATTTTCTTTATTTCTTTTAATTAATTTTTTTCTTTCCTGCACATCACATTGTACTAGTCAACAATTTGACTGTGATGTGTTTCAATATTTGTACTTCTATTTCACCTTCACGAATGGATAACTATTTGGTAATATTTTGTTATTTCACCTTCACAAATGGATAACTATTTGGTAATATTTTGTTATTTCATTTCACAAAAGATCACGATGAGACCAACAAGTGGTGTCAAGTACTGTGACAGGTATCTGTGACTAGACCAACAAGTGATGTCAAGGACTGTGACATGTATCTGTGACTAGACCAACAAGTGCTGTCAAGGACTGTGACAGGTATCTCTGTGACTAGACAACAAGTGGTGTCAAGTACTGTGACTAGACCAACAAGTGCTGTCAAGGACTGTAACAGGTATCTGTGACTAGACCAACAAGTGCTGTCAAGGACTGTGACAGGTATCTGTGACTAGACCAACAAGTGCCGTCAAGGACTGTGACATGTATCTGTGACTAGACCAACAAGTTCTGTCAAGGACTGTGACAGGTATCTGTGACTAGACCAACAAGTGCTGTCAAGGACTGTGACATGTATCTGTGACTAGACCAACAAGTTCTGTCAAGGACTGTGACAGGTATCTGTGACTAGACCAACAAGTGCTGTCAAGGACTGTGACAGGTATCTCTGTGACTAGACAACAAGTGGTGTCAAGTACTGTGACTAGACCAACAAGTGCTGTCAAGGACTGTAACAGGTATCTGTGACTAGACCAACAAGTGCTGTCAAGGACTGTGACAGGTATCTGTGACTAGACCAACAAGTGCCGTCAAGGACTGTGACATGTATCTGTGACTAGACCAACAAGTTCTGTCAAGGACTGTGACAGGTATCTGTGACTAGACCAACAAGTGCTGTCAAGGACTGTGACATGTATCTGTGACTAGACCAACAAGTGCTGTCAAGGACTGTGACATGTATCTGTGACTAGACCAACAAGTTCTGTCAAGGACTGTGACAGGTGTCTGTGACTAGACCAACAAGTGCTGTCAAGGACTGTGACAGGTATCTGTGACTAGACCAACAAGTTATGTCAAGGACTGTAACATGTATCTGTGACTAGACCAACAAGTGCTGTCAAGGACTCTGACAGGTATCTCTGTGACTAGACCAACAAGTTCTGTCAAGGACTGTGACTAGACCAACAAGTGTTGTCAAGGACTGTGACAGGTATCTGTGACTAGACCAACAAGTGCTGTCAAGGACTGTGACTAGACCAATAGACTCTGTCTTGTTCAGGCTACAGCTTTAACTGGTATATGTCACCTGTCTAGTCCAGCAGAATATTCAGCCAGAACGTTTCACAAAAGTATCCAAAATATCAGCTAAAATCAAGAGAAGGAGGTGGTCATGTGTTTGTCATGTGATGAGATGAGACAACAAGAGAAGGAGATGGTCATGTGTTTGTCATGTGATGAGATGAGACAACAAGAGAAGGAGATGGTCATGTGTTTGTCATGTGATGAGATGAGACAACAAGAGAAGGAGATGGTCATGTGTTTGTCATGTGATGAGATGAGACAACAAGAGAAGGAGATGGTCATGTGTTTGCCATGTGATGAGATGAGACAACAAGAGAAGGAGATGGTCATGTGTTTGTCATGTGATGAGATGAGACAACAAGAGAAGGAGATGGTCATGTGTTTGTCATGTGATGAGATGAGACAACAAGAGAAGGAGATGGTCATGTGTTTGCCATGTGATGAGATGAGACAACAAGAGAAGGAGATGGTCATGTGTTTGCCATGTGATGAGATGAGACAGCAAGAGAAGGAGCTGGTCATGTGTTTGTCATGTGATGAGATGAGACAACAAGAGAAGGAGATGGTCATGTGTTTGCTATGTGATGAGATGAGACAACAAAAGAAGGGGATGGTCATGTGTTTGTCATGTGATGAGATGAGACAACAGAAGAATCTCAAATTGGAACCACAGGGTAAAAGAAAAAGAGGCTGACTTAGAGAAACACTAAAAATAATATTTAAAAAAGAGGCAAGAACAGCAGGCATGAACTCTCACTGAGATTGAGCAGCTCAGTGCAGAGCCGTGGTGTGGCAAGACACTATGCAGGTCCTGTGCAAGGTCTGACACTTGAAAGATCATCGGACACAAGAGTCTAGAATTGTTATTCTATGTGCTGTTTTCTGCGTGTAAGGACAATAGATAGATTGATTTTTCACAAGCTTTGATGCTCAGAATATTCTCCTCTTTTTGAGTTTCACTAAGATAACTGACCCAAACATTTACTCTTTGGGGTCCATTTCTGATGATCAGATTGTCTCTTGTGCAAGCTCTTTTGAAAGAGTTCCCTAACATTTCCTAGTGAAGTGAATAAAAGATGACATGGTCTGTAGTATGAGAGTGGGGATTTAGGCAATAAAAGATGACATGATCTGTAGTATGAGAGTGGGGATTGAGGCAATAAAAGATGTCATGATCTGTAGTATTAGAGTGGGGATTGAGGCAATAAAAGATGACATGATCTGTAGTATGAGAGTGGGGATTGAGGCAATAAAAGATTACATGGTCTGTAGTATGAGAGTGGGGATTGAGGCAATAAAAGATGACATGATCTGTAGTATGAGAGTGGGGATTGAGGCAATAAAAGATGACATGATCTGTAGTATTAGAGTGGGGATTGAGGCAATAAAAGATGACATGATCTGTAGTATGAGAGTGGGGATTGAGGCAATAAAAGATGATATGATCTGTAGTATGAGAGTGGGGATTGAGGCAATAAAAGATGACATGATTAGAGTGGGGATTGAGGCAATAAAAGATGACATGATCTGTAGTATGAGAGTGGGGATTGAGGCAATAAAAGATGACATGGTCTGTAGTATGAGAGTGGGGATTGAGGCAATAAAAGATGACATGATTAGAGTGGGGATTGAGGCAATAAAAGATGACATGATCTGTAGTATTAGAGTGGGGATTGAGGCAATAAAAGATGACATGATCTGTAGTATGAGAGTGGGGATTGAGGCAATAAAAGATGACATGGTCTGTAGTATTAGAGTGGGGATTGATGCAATAAAAGAAGACATGATCAGTAGTATGAGAGTGGGGATTGAGGCAATAAAAGATGACATGGTCTGTAGTATTAGAGTGGGGATTGATGCAATAAAAGAAGACATGATCAGTAGTATGAGAGTGGGGATTGAGGCAATAAAAGAAGACATGATCAGTAGTATGAGAGTGGGGATTGAGGCAATAAAAGAAGACATGATCAGTAGTATGAGAGTGGGGATTGAGGCAATAAAAGATGACATGGTCTGTAGTATTAGAGTGGGGATTGAGGCAATAAAAGATGACATGATCAGTAGTATGAGAGTGGGGATTGAGGCAATAAAAGATGACATGGTCTGTAGTATGAGAGTGGGGATTGAGGCAATAAAAGATGACATGGTCTGTAGTATGAGAGTGGGGATTGAGGCAATAAAAGAAGACATGATCAGTAGTATGAGAGTGGGGATTGAGGCAATAAAAGATGACATGGTCTGTAGTATGAGAGTGGGGATTGAAGCAATAAAAGATGACATGGTCTGTAGTATGAGAGTGGGGATTGAGGCAATAAAAGATGACATGGTCTGTAGTATTAGAGTGGGGATTGAGGCAATAAAAGAAGACATGATCAGTAGTATGAGAGTGGGGATTGAGGCAATAAAAGATGACATGGTCTGTAGTATGAGAGTGGGGATTGAGGCAATAAAAGATGACATGGTCTGTAGTATGCGAGTGGGGATTGAGGCAATAAAAGAAGACATGATCAGTAGTATTAGAGTGGGGATTGAGGCAATAATAGATGACATGGTCTGCTGTATTAGAGTGGGGATTGAGGCAATAAAAGATGACATGATCTGTAGTATGAGAGTGGGGATTGAGGCAATAAAAGATGGCATGATCTGTAGTATGAGAGTGGGGATTGAGGCAATAAAAGATGACATTATCTGTAGTATTAGAGTGGGGATTGAGGCAATAAAAGATGGCATGATCTGTAGTATGAGAGTGGGGATTGAGGCAATAAAAGATGACATGGTCTGTAGTATGAGAGTGGGGATTGAGGCAATAAAAGATGACATGGTCTGTAGTATTAGAGTGGGGATTGAGGCAATAAAAGATGACATGGTCTGTAGTATGAGAGTGGGGATTGAGGCAATAAAAGAAGACATGGTCTGTAGTATGAGAGTGGGGATTGAGGCAATAAAAGAAGACATGATCAGTAGTATTAGAGTGGGGATTGAGGCAATAAAAGAAGACATGATCAGTAGTATTAGAGTGGGGATTGAGGCAATAAAAGATGACATGGTCTGTAATATGAGAGTGGAGATTGAGGCAATAAAAGATGACATGGTCTGTAGTATGAGAGTGGGGATTGAGGCAATAAAAGATGACATGGTCTGTAGTATGAGAGTGGAGATTGAGGCAATAAAAGAAGACATGATCAGTAGTATTAGAGTGGGGATTGAGGCAATAAAAGATGACATGGTCTGTAGTATGAGAGTGGAGATTGAAGCAATAAAAGATGACATGATCTGTAGTATGAGAGTGGGGATTGAAGCAATAAAAGATGACATGGTCTGTAGTATGAGAGTGGAGATTGAGGCAATAAAAGATGACATGGTCTGTAGTATGAGAGTGGAGATTGAGGCAATAAAAGATAACATGGTCTGTAGTATGAGAGTGGGATTGAGGCATTAAAAGATGACATGGTCTGTAGTAAGAGAGTGGAGATTGAGGCAATAAAAGATGACATGATCTGTAGTATAAGAGTGGAGATTGAGGCAATAAAAGATGTCATGATCTGTATTATGAGAGTGAAGATTGAGGCAATAAAAGATGTCATGATCTGTATTATGAGAGTGAAGATTGAGGCAATATTTACTGCTGTAAGTTTTACAGTGGAACAGTAGCAAATTTGCTATTAAGGTGTTTAACACGCTGTGCCTGCACCATTTTTCTTAATTTAAAAAAGCCATTGAAGTAACAGTTATAAAATAATTACAATTGATCTAAAACACTCATTTTGTTGGGACGGTTTATTCACAAAGTCGGAAAACTGCTAGTAAGAGAATTACAAAGTTTTATCAGAAATAATTGTGAAAGCATCAATAAAGTTGTAATTTGCTGCTCATGGTATGGAATGTGTTAAGTAGAACAGTCTCTGTGTGAAATGTTCTGTTGATATCGACAAGTTTCACAGAAAGAGAAAACAACAAACCATAATCTTTGGTCTCCACACCAAACATTGTATCTGGATGGATGTAATCAATGCCTTCATGAGGTGTGGGAAGGGCACAGGACTTCAACAACCATGAGTCCATGCTACTCCTTCTGATGAATGAGGTGAGAGTTAAGATGAACACAACTATAAATGAGAAACTTAGTGGCCGTGTAAGAAGACTTATCAACCAACACAGAACTGGAGTTGTCAGTCGCTGGACACTGTAGGACTTGCTAAGAAGGGGATATGAGCACCTATGGACATGTTCGCAGTGCAATGATGATGACCCGCAAATAACTCAATAACATTATAGACAGAATGGCCACCATTTCTACAGAATGTATGTGACCCAGATCCTATGTGTTACATGCCAGGCCTGTGTTCTGACTTGAGAACATGTTCTGCAAATATATGATTTGCACTGAGAACAGAGATATGGCTCCACTAAAAATAAATGACAGACAAGCAATGGAATACTCAATGAGACCTCCTGTTGATGTCTAGGATCCTGGAGGCAATTCATCTCTCTCTCTCTCTCTCTGTCTATGACATACTGATTGTAGGAATCTAACTACAGAAGAGAACTCTCACTTTATATTTTGTAAGATTCAACAGCTTTAATAGAACCTACAATTTGACCTTTGCCATTTTTGTTGTCTGAATAGATAGTTTGAATGGAAAGTTCCCTCCAAAATTCCTTGCTAACATCCTTGACTTTTATCTCTGTTTTGGCTTGCCCATAGGTCCGTATCTGTTATGAGATCTCCATACAATATGTGTGTGTGGATGCATGTGTTTTTCCTCCTATTCAAGCCACCTTAGTAGCATGGTCTGTATCCGTTGAGTACTGTCAGAATGGATAAAAGTTAAATGTGCCATATGAGTTGGTTGTCAGTTTTCTTATGTTCACTGTGAAGTATATATAGGAGGCTCTTCTATGGAAAACATCAGGATACAGGGAAAGAGGAAGTCTTAGAGAGAGACACTAAAGAAGAAAACTTACAGGAGAACAAAGTTGGCAGACATAGACTCATTAGATAAGATAGAAGATCTCTCCAAGAAAACAGATGGATGATGAAAAGCAGAATGAGCCCAATGTGACATCTAGTGACGTAGGAAGGATCAAGATCTAATTTATGAAGACAATGTTCATGGGAACTTTTCATCATGCCTTTCTTGAACAGGTCTACAACTAACCCAGAAGTACCCTAAGCACAGAGATTTAATATAATTAGTGCTTTTGTGTAATCTTATATCATTCTATGCTTTTCTAAAGAAATGTTTGTGGGAACAGATGAACATGTTACAGTCACTAATGGTCACAGTTCCAATGGGAACAGATGAACATGTTACAGTCACTAATGGTCACAGTTCCAATGGGAACAGATGAACATATTACAGTCACTAATTGTCACAGTTCCAATCTGAACAGATGAACATGTTACAGTCACTAATGGTCACAGTTCCAATGGGAACAGATGAACATGTTACAGTCACTAATGGTCACAGTTCCAATGGGAACAGATGAACATGTTACAGTCACTAATGGTCACAGTTCCAATAAGATGAGATCAGCTTTTAGAGCTGCAATCTTAAGAGTGGATGCAAGCAGGGAATATATGGATTTAGAGATCGGTGAGCGAGAGATAGATCACCATTTACATCATCATTTGTTGACCATGTAATGAGAAGGGAACAGCTGGAATATATTGTGACAACTGGGAAAATTGAGGGATGAAGAGCTAGAGGGAAGCAAAGAGAAAAGATACCAGACAGCTTAAGAGAATGACTTGACAGAGGGTCAACAACAGAAATAACTGTTGAGATAAAAAGTTGTGGAGAGACATGATCACCTATGCCAGCAAGCATGATACTTGATGATGAGAGATAGATGTAAATAACCAGCGACTGGGACAATCAAATGTAGTACATTTTGGGAGGGAAATAAAAATATGATTTTGAGTTCAATCATTTACAGTGAGGCTGGATGTTGTAACAATATGCTAACTATTGTTTGTTGTCTAGCCCATATCCAAAGAGTCTGTATGCTGTTTTTTGTTTCTTTACTGTAAATATTTTGTCAATTAGATTTGTGTTGTTTTATTTTTTATTTCATGTGCTGAATTATGAACTCATCAATATTGTCATAATACCATCTAATGCATGCGATTATAGCCTCAACGTTTCACTATCCATTGTGTTATTTATAATTCTGAAAAAATATTCTCTTATTTCATATGCCATCTTGTCAGAATTGCCATTGTTTGTAATTTTGTCATCATCTTGTTTTATTTCATGATGCCTGGTTATTACCTCCTTGTTTCTTCCTAATTTGTTGTATGTCTTGCCTGTTGTCACAACATATTCTCAACTTCCGCAACTATAATATACAAATAACAATTATTATTATTTATCAAAGTTTTGATAGTTTATTTCTGCTTGTGGCAAACTGTTTTTGATAGTATATTTCTGCTTGTGGCAAACTGCAATGACTTATTTATAATGTTTGTGATAAATTGATGATTTATTTCTGTTTGTGACTAGTCTTTAATTGCTCTGTTTATGATGTCTGTAATAAATGTTGATTATTTGTAGCGTTGATGACAATATGTACAACTATTTATGACTAAATTTCTGTACCAAGTTGTCATTGTGCAGTGACTTCTTTCAGCCCAATGTTGTTACTTGTCATGCATAGCTTCAATCTTATTAAAGGTCGTGCTAGATAAAGACAAAAGTCTTACAAATTAGGGAAAGAAAGCTGTTATGACCACCAATGTCCCACCTATTCCATCTAGTGTGCCTGATTGGATTTGAGGTTTTTTTGCTGATTTTTGTGTGAGGCAGAATCCATGTAATATTATCTTCTTCTTCTTGGTATTCGCCCGCTAAGTGGGTGTGGCTGTGTTGTATCGCTAGTTTATGCTGGGATAGTTGTGCCTTTTGGCCTGACACATCCATCTTCAGCATGGATGGGTAGATTTGCTTAACACTTTTTGGCACAAACTATCAGCTATGATTCACTGACTGCTCTCAGCTCTGTTGCTGAACCATCTGTTTAGCCTTCATCTATTTCAAATGTGAGTATTTTAGATTTGATTTACCAGCACATGTATAAGTAGAGCTATTTTTCTATTCTGCATTAAATTTATTTTCTTATTTTTATATATATAATTATTTTAATAAGAAAAAGATGCACATATTATGTTTTGTTCATTTACAAATTGCCAGGTAAGATTTGCAAGTAAATTTTTATTACAAAAATATTTTCTCATTAAGAGCAACCATTAAAGGACAGAGAGTAGCTTTTTTTTTTAACTGTTGTGTAGTTGTCAACAGTTGTCTGTAAAACCACATCACTTGACCTTTACAATTTTTCTTGTCTCTACAGTAATTGTAAATGTTCAAGTTATCTTCTCTTTGATGTCTGTAATGATAGAGCATTTTATGAAACCCATGTTTTATTACAGTAAAGTTTTGTTATTCAATCACTTTTTTCTGGCCATATTTTCCAGTATAGTGTGTGTGCATGCGTGTGTGAGAGAGAAACCCAGTCCTATCTGGTCCTAGAAACCACATCTTGTTGAAAACTGAAAAACAAAGAATCAACAGGCTCTGGTTTTGTCAACAAGAAACTGCAAACAGAAGAAACAGTGACAGACTTCAACTTGAGGGTTGCCAAATCATAAATGAGGAGACCCAGATATGACCTGATAGCTGCCAGCAACCCATAGCTGAATGTTAACTTAAGGGAATAAAAAATGACCACAAATCTGCATTCTCTTGGTGGTCTAGAAAACTAAGCAAGTAAGGATCAAATCCCAGAAACAAGCCAACAACAAGGGGTAATACAGGAAAGAAAGTCTCAAAAACCAACCAAGATCAAGGGAGAGTGGGAAGAAAATCCCAGAAACAAGCCAACAACAAGGGGTAATACAGGAAAGAAAGTCTCAAAAACCAACCAAGATCAAGGGAGAGTGGGAAGAAAATCCCAGAAACAAGCCAACAACAAGGGGTAATACAGGAAAAAAAGTCTCAAAAACCAACCAAGATCAAGGGAGAGTGGGAAGAAAATCCCAGAAACAAGCCAACAACAAGGGGTAATACAGGAAAAAAAGTCTCAAAAACCAACCAAGATCAAGGGAGAGTGGGAAGAAAATCCCAGAAACAAGCCAACAACAAGGGGTAATACAGGAAAGAAAGTCTCAAAAACCAACCAAGATCAAGGGAGAGTGGGAAGAAAATCCCAGAAACAAGCCAACAACAAGGGGTAATACAGGAAAGAAAGTCTCAAAAACCAACCAAGATCAAGGGAGAGTGGGAAGAAAATCCCAGAAACAAGCCAACAACAAGGGGTAATACAGGAAAGAAAGTCTCAAAAACCAACCAAGATCAAGGGAGAGTGGGAAGAAAATCCCAGAAACAAGCCAACAACAAGGGGTAATACAGGAAAGAAAGTCTCAAAAACCAACCAAGATCAAGGGAGAGTGGGAAGAAAATCCCAGAAACAAGCCAACAACAAGGGGTAATACAGGAAAGAAAGTCTCAAAAACCAACCAAGATCAAGGGAGAGTGGGAAGAAAATCCAAGAAACAAGCCAACAACAAGGGGTAATACAGGAAAGAAAGTCTCAAAAACCAACCAAGATCAAGGGAGAGTGGGAAGAAAATCCCAGAAACAAGCCAACAACAAGGGGTAATACAGGAAAGAAAGTCTCAAAAACCAACCAAGATCAAGGGAGAGTGGGAAGAAAATCCCAGAAACAAGCCAACAACAAGGGGTAATGCAGGAAAAAAAGTCTCAAAAACCAACCAAGATCAAGGGAGAGTGGGAAGAAAATCCCAGAAACAAGCCAACAACAAGGGGTAATACAGGAAAGAAAGTCTCAAAAACCAACCAAGATCAAGGGAGAGTGGGAAGAAAATCCCAGAAACAAGGCATGGCCAAAGAAAGAGTGTGCTGTACAGAGAGAGTTATGAAGAGTGAGGTGTACAGAGAGAGTTATGAAGAGTGAGGTGTACAGAGAGAGTTATGAAGAGTGAGGTGTACAGAGAGAGTTATGAAGAGTGAGGTGTACAGAGAGAGTTATGAAGAGTGAGGTGTACAGAGAGAGTTATGAAGAGTGAGGTGTACAGAGAGAGTTATGAAGAGTGAGGTGTACAGAGAGAGTTATGAAGAGTGAGGTGTACAGAGAGAGTTATGAAGAGTGAGGTTTACAGAGAGAGTTATGAAGAGTGAGGTGTACAGAGATATAGCAGAGAAGGTACGGATAGGAGTATATAATAGAGGGGAATGGAGAATAGGGAAATATAGATTAAGCACTTGCGCGAGGAAGGGTGTGAAAGAAAGTACACACCGTGAGATAGAGTATAGGGAAATATAGATTGAGCACTTACTTGTACAGAAGAGAAAATGACGTAAAGTAAGGGGCATGACGTGGCAGGGGGTTACGGTAGTGAGGTGACTAGAAGAGACTAGTCAACTTGGAGCCGGAACATCGTACTGAGAGGACGTGAGAAGAGAAGTGGTCAACATCAGGGAAAGGGACAGCCATACAGAGTAGATAGGTTAGGGAAGACAAGAAACTACAATGAAATAGGCCGATAGTTAGCTATAGATAGAATAGGTTAGGGTGGTGCGTTCGATGGGGAACGTACCAAATTAGGGAAACGGCCGAATGTAGCTAGTTTAGAAGATGTTAGATTAACGACAGAGATTAGCGATAGGGTAAGGCGAATGGAAAGAAAGTAATATCATGGAGAACATAGAGAGATTGTCATTAGCAGTAGTATGATATAGAAGACATGAAGTGAAGTAAATAAAAGGCTCCAAGAATTATATAAAGAAGCGTTGGCGTTAATGAATGATGGATGTTGTTTTTAAAGGCTTCATTACGAAATTCGATGTTGATTGATGAACGATGATTGTGAAAGAAGTCAGAGTGCCTAATTACAATACGATGATACTAGTGATGGAGTAGGAGCACATAATGATATCATCTTTGCAATTTGTTAAATATCATCGTTTCAATAAAATGGTGCCGTGACCGTTCGAACCTGTAAATGCGAAGTACATTTGCAAGATTGAAGTCAAGAAAGACATTTTCAAAGTTGTAGTCAAGAAAGACATTTTCAAGATTGAAGTCAAGAAAGACATTTTCAAAGTTGTAGTCAAGAAAGACATTTTCAAGATTGAAGTCAAGAAAGACATTTTCAAAGTTGTAGTCAAGAAAGACATTTTCAAGATTGAAGTCAAGAAAGACATTTTCAAAGTTGTAGTCAAGAAAGACATTTTCAAGATTGAAGTCAAGAAAGACATTTTCAAAGTTGTAGTCAAGAAAGACATTTTCAAGATTGAAGTCAAGAAAGACATTTTCAAAGTTGTAGTCAAGAAAGACATTTTCAAGATTGAAGTCAAGAAAGACATTTTCAAAGTTGTAGTCAAGAAAGACATTTTCAAGATTGAAGTCAAGAAAGACACTTTCAAGGTTGTAGTCAAGAAAGACATTTTCAAGGTTGAAGTTAAGAAGTACATTTTCAAGATTGAAGTCAAGAAAGACACTTTCAAGGTTGTAGTCAAGAAAGACATTGTCAAGATTGAAGTCAAGAAAGACATTTTCAAGGTTGTAGTCATGAAAGACATTTTCAAGGTTGTAGTCAAGAAAGACATTTTCAAGGTTGAAGTTAAGAAGTACATTTTCAAGATTGAAGTCAAGAAAGACACTTTCAAGGTTGTAGTCAAGAAAGACATTGTCAAGATTGAAGTCAAGAAAGACATTTTCAAGGTTGTAGTCAAGAAAGACATTTGCAAGATAGTAGTCAAAAAGTACATTTTTCAAGATTGAAGTCAAGAAGTACATTTTTCAAAGTTGAAGTCAAGAAGTACAATTTCAAGTTGTAGTCAAGTAAGCCATTTTCAAGTGGGAGCTATCCTGATTCCTGTGGGCTATTCTGTATTCCTGTGAGACGTCCTGATACACTGGAGCTAAGCCATTTTCAAGTTGGAGCTACCTGATTCCTGTGCGTCGTGAACCTGGGAGCGGCTCTGAGATTGAGAGTACAGACCTGTCGTCGAAAGAAAAAAAAAAAAAACCGGGCAACGCTGGACCCAACAGGAACAAGCCGGTCGGCGAAAACCAACAGAACAACCTCCAAGGTGAGACGAATAAAACATTTCAATTAAAGTGGGAGTTCCGGGAGGACATTCAATAAATTGCTGAACATTTTAGTTTTGATTTAAATTAAGTGTTTTTATTCACAGAGTAGTTAGGAAGTGTAATATTCTATTATAATTAACTAAGTAGATGTAATAATATATAGTGTGTGTGAGCGGAGACAGGACAAATATTGTAAATATTAGACGTGTCCTTGATTTTTCTAAATTTTTTTTAGCGAAAGCAATTGATGCATTATAGTGTAGGACTGGGGGTGGTTATAAAAGAAGGGAGGTAGATTAAGTTAGAGACTCTGATCAGGGACACGTGTAATATAAAAAAAAAAAAAAAAAAAAAAAAAAAAAATCAATGAAATAAATAAGTGTAGTGAAAGAATGAAAAAGATATTATACAATTGGTAGACAGAGGGATAGTAAATATAGGAGTAAATATCACGGAGAAAGGATAATCTATCTAAATGGCAAGGAGAGGAAACAGAGGGATTGAGTCATTGAGCCAGGAAGAGACTATGCGCCAAACAATGCAGATGTTAGGAAGGGCGATGGAGAGGCTAGGAGAGAATTTACAATCTCAGGAGATAACTAAAAGAATTCCTATTTTTTCCGGTGAAGCAGAAAATTTTAATGCGTGGGCAAAGGCAGTTGAATTTTGGTGCCGAAATAAGAAACTACCGCAAGCAGAATGGAAGGACATAGCATTGGCTACCAGTAGCGGAGGGGTGACAAATTGTATTAGGAGAAGGATTGAAGAAATGGGAGATGAAACGTGGCAAGACTTTATTTCCCATCTTGCAAGGCGATACGCACAGTATAAAGATGAACAACATGCAATTATAGCATTAAGGACAGTGCAACAGCAGAGAAATGAATCTATTCAGGATTATGGAGACCGCATAATGACAATAGCAGATCAAGGTTTTGGGCGGAACACTACTACTGAACAAGTTGACAAGATATTGGTGGCATCATTCATTACAGGATTAAGAAGTAGAGGACTGAAGTTACATTTAGCCAGGAAGTCGAATGCTAACCTGTCGAAAATTATAAACGCAGCAATAGAAGAAGAGAGCCTAGTACAGAGATTTGATGACAACCAACCAGCACGTTTCGGGTTAAATAGTCCTAGCAGACCAAATAACCAAAGCCAAAGGGACACAAATCTGACGAGGGGGATAGAGAGAGAACGACACTATAGTCAACCATTGAATACCATACAGGAAACCAGGAGATGTTACAAATGTGGAAGAATAGGACACATTGCAATACAGTGTCAGTCGATAATCGATGGACAGGGAAGACAGAGAAGATATCCGTCGGTGACGACACGAAGAGAACATCAAAAGGCGGAAGAGGGAGGCAGATATTCAACAATAGGAAGTGGAGAGAAATATACAGCAACAGAAAGAAGAGGAAATTATCATAGGGAAGAGAAGAGGAGAGATGGTCCGAGTCCGGGAAACGTCAGGGGTGCTCAAGGGGAAAGGCGACCGTGAGCACCAGAAGAATGCCAGATACGAAGAGGATGAAAGTGTGGAGTGACCCATGCTCATGTCTTGTACAGATTGGCAAACAAAAATGTAGAGCGTTAATAGATACCGGAGCAAGTATTAGTGTGATGAAAGGGAGTATATTTAGATCACTAGGGAAGAATGTCCCTCTTCACAGAACGCAGAGTAGGCTAGAAGCCATAAATGGACAAACCTTAAACGTGATAGGTAGGGCGGTGTTGCAGATAAGAGTAGGTGGGCGTACCATGAAACAAACATTTATGATAATAGAAGGGATGAACCGTGCTATGATATTGGGAAGAGATTGGATGCGTAGAAATAAAGTCATAGTCGACTATGGGACACACAAACTGCATATAGGAGATAAAGAGATACAGATGGAGGACGACATACATATAGTAACCTTAGCCAGGGCAGAGAAAGATATAACGTTGAACCCTCAAAAAGTACATATAGTATTAACTAAAATGAAGAAAAACGACTATATTATACCAGGTCAAGTGATCAATACGACAAGAGCCAGCCGGGACATAATGGAAGATCCAAACATACAGATAATTGATGGTATAGTAGAAATAACGGACAATCAGATAATCCCTGTGATGGTAATAAATCAATCAGGCAGGACAATAAAGATAAAGAAGGGCAAGGTCATAGCGCAGATTCACTTACAACATCAAAGGAAGGATGTAAACACGGTGGCGGACACACGAGATGGAACGATGCTGCGGAAAGAGAAGGTATTGGGTACGCGTAAACTTAACAAAGACATACAAGAAAAGAGAATCTCATTGTCAGAAGAACGAGAGAAGGAATTAATACAACAAATACAACCTCATGAAGATAACAAACAAATAATACAGGAGTTGGTGCTGAATAACCACGATATCTTTGCATTGACAGATTTTGAACTAGGAAGAACGAACACAGTACAAATGGATATAGACACAGGAGGGGCAGAACCAACCAAGATAAGAACATATAGAACACCTCTAAGAAGCAGAGAGATAGTAGAGAAAGCCATAGAGGATATGTTAAAGGCAGGAATAATAACTAGAATAACTTCCCATTGGTCGTCACCGGTAGTAATAGTAAAGAAAAAAGATGGATCACAAAGGTTCTGCTGTGATTACAGGGCATTGAATAAAATTACGAAAAATATTAGTTATCAAATGCCTCGAGTAGACGACATAATAGCTTTATTCCAGGGAATAAATTGGTACAGTATAATGGATTGTAAAGCCGGTTTCTGGGCCATTGAAGTAAAGGAATCAGTAAAACATAAACTTGCGTTCAATACACATGTGGGAACATTTACGTGGAATGTCATGCCTTTTGGTTTAAAAGGAGCGCCAGCCACTTATATGGGACTTATGAACCAAGTACTACAAGGGTTGGATACATTTGCACAGGCCTACATAGATGATATCATTATATTCACCAAGGGATCGAAACATGAGCACCTACAACATTTAGAACGAGTGTTTGACAGATTGAGGCAACACAATATAAGATTGAAAATAAGTAAATGTCAATTTTTGAAACACGAAGTAAAATACTTAGGGTTTAGGATAAATGACAAGGGAATTATGCCGGATGATGAAAAGATCAAAGCCATTAAAGATATGACACCACCTACGAGGGTAAAAGAAGTAAGAAGTTTCTTGGGAATGTGCGGTTACTACAGAAGATTTATACAGAGATTCGCGGAAATTGCTGAACCATTAACCACATTAACTAGAAAGTTTCAGAGGTTCAAATGGACACCACAATGTCAGAAGGCGTTTGAAACGCTAAAGGAAGGGCTAACGAGAATACCGATGCTGGCACACCCAAACAAAGAAGGTAGAATGATACTATATACAGATGCATCAGATACAGCCATAGGGGCATGTTTAGTGAATGAAGACATAGACATCAACAAATCCATTGAAAAACCAACCATTCAGGAACACCCAATATATTTCCTATCGCATAAATTAAGTCGAACACAAGTGAAGTGGGCCACGATTGAAAAAGAAGCTTATGCCATACATTATGCAATACAGAAATTGCATTTTTATTTATATGGAAATACAATAGTGATAAGGACGGACCACAAGCCGCTAAAATCCATCCTTGACGGGCCTATCAACAACAGGAAGATAGATATGTGGTCATTATCAATACAGAATACTGGAGCAGTAATTGAATATATAGAAGGCGCAAAGAATATATGTGCAGACTGGTTGTCCCGATTACCAACGACAAGAGAGACCGAGAAGGAGGACACAGATTCATGCACTGAAATAGATGACAGAACGTTTCAGGTGAACATAATAAATACGAACCGAAGACGACCCGGGGGAATAACAGACATAGATGAACACACATTGAGTGGTATGGAACAGGTAACTCAGGATTATCCAATATGCATTACCAGGGAGGAACAACAGAAAGACGAAAGATTGAAAATCATCATAGATGAGTTAAATAGAGGAATGAACTGTAAATGGAAACATCTCCATACAGATCAGATGGATGGAGTACTAACTTATATAGATCCAAGAGAGGGGAAACAGCCCAAAATATATATACCAGTTCACCTCAAGACGCAGGTACTGAAGGCATATCATGATCAAAACGGACACATGGGTAGGGATAAAGTGATAGACGCTATTAAAATAAAATACTACTGGCCAGGAATATATAGAGATGTCGAACAATATACTGGAAAGTGCAGATTATGTAAAACTAGAAATTTGATAGAAAAATCGGGACCAATGCAAAGTATGGATAAACAGTACTTTGCAATGCAAAAGATTAGCATGGACATAACAGGACCATTTCCCACCACAATATCAGGAAACAAATATATCCTACATATAACCGACTGTTATAGTAGATGGCCAGAAAGCTTTCCCATACCGAATAAATCGACAGACACAATTATTAAAATATTACTAAAAGAATTCATTCCTAGATTTAGTTGTCCAGAATGTATACTTACGGATAATGGAGGGGAGTTTACCAGCCAAAATTTTAAGGATACTTTGACACAATTGAACATAAAACACATTCTAACTTCTACATATCACCCCCAAAGTAATGCAATCAACGAGAGACAACATCGGACATTAAACGATATACTATCAAAAGTGACGAGAGGAAGAGAGGATGAATGGGAGGATAAGTTAAACCAAGCGTTATCAGCATTAAGGGTGAATAGGAACGAGGGGACAGGTTTTTCCCCATTTTTTCTTTTATACGGTAGGCAACCAATGTTACCATTGGATAATTTACTACAACCACGAAGAAGATACCTAGGAGAAGAAATTCATGAAATAATTATACAACACATGCATGAATCTCAAAGACTGGTATGGAGGAATTTAAAAAGAGCAGAACATCGCAACATGAAAAAGGATAAAAATAAAGTGAATATTCAATATAACGTGGGGGACAGAGTGTTTTATAAGAATCATACGGCCATTTCCAAACTAAGCCCTAAATGGAGAGAAGGATATATAGTATTAAAGAAAACAGGAGTATCCAATTATGTGATTAAACACATATATGGTAAGTCGGAAATAAGAACCCATGTGAGAAATATAAGGAAAGACGAGACCCTCTGGTCAGAACAGTCAGAAGCACAAACGGACAGACCACGAAGGAAATGCACAAGGTGTATGAGAGAATCTACAGAGGAAAGTGAAGTTGATAAGAAACACGACGTACAGACAGAAATTATAATTACCACAAAAGAAAATATGACGACCACAGACGAGAGTATAATTTCCGCGGAGGAAAGTATAATCAACACAGAAGAGGAGAGATTAGGAAAAGGGAATCCAGGAAGTCAATGTCCAATATAAGTGAAACTAGTGATGAGAGGGAAATAGAGGCCCCATATCAAAACACAAGAAGCTGGAAGATACTAGAGCAAAAACGTGATACAAGTAAAGAGACAACAGCAACATCAGATACAACAACAAGAACATTACCAAAGAAAAGTACAAGATTAAAAGATAGAGAAGGAAGAATAGTAGTTACAGAGCAATCACAACAATCAAAAAGAGAGTGGGGAAAAAGGAAGAGAAAGAGGAACGAAGAAGAGGAATGGAGAGAATGTGATACATTAAATCACAATGATGAAGAAAAGAAGAGAAAGTGGAGTAAACCGAAAGATGAAGGAAGGATAAAACGGAAGTACAAAAATAGGTTTAGAATAAATAGTAGGATAAGTAAGAAAAATGGATAGAGAAGAGTAGAGAACATTGCGGAATGCAATGAAAGGAGAAGAAAACCCGGAATGGGCGGTGAAAAGTTAGAGATATTGCGGAATGCAATGAACGGAGACGAAAACCCGGAATGGGTAGTGAAGAGTAGAGTAGAAAACATTGCAGAATGCAATGAACGGAGAAGAAAAAAAAAAACTCGGAATGGGCGGTGAAAAGTTAGAGATATTGCGGAATGCAATGAACGGAGAAGAAAAACCCGAAATGGGTAGTGAAGAGTAGAAAACATTGCGGAATGCAATGAACGGAGAAGAAAAACCCGGAATGGGTAGAGAAGAGTAGAAAACATTGCGGAATGCAATGAGCAGAGAAGAAAAAAAAAAAAAAAACCGGAATGGGTAGTAAAGAGTAGAAAACATTGCGGAATACAATGAGCAGAGAAGAAAAACCCGGAATGGGTAGTAAAGAGTAGAAAACATGGCGGAATGCAAGGAACGGAGAAGAAAACCCGGAATGGGTAGTGAAGAGCTAGAGATATTGCGGAATGCAATGAGCGGAGAAGAAAACCCGGAATGGGCAATGAAGAGTTGAAGATGTTGAATGCAATGAACGGAGAGTTGGATATATTGCGGAATAGTTAGTTAGTTGAGAGTTATCAATATAATGTTATTAATTTAAAGATTGAAAATTATTAATTTAAGGAATGGAAAGGTTAATTAGAATCCATTATGTTAAGAGTTCTTGGTTGAATGATAGTTATTATTGAATTATACGAGAGTATTATTGATAAGAGTCAAAATAGAATGAATGAAATATTATTGGGAAAATGGTAATTTAGGGAGACACCCTACAATGGGAGATTAGTTAGTCGTTTAGAATAGGACAACGACTAAGCACAGGGAGGGCGTATTGTATAGCAGAGAAGGTACGGATAGGAGTATATAATAGAGGGGAATGGAGAATAGGGAAATATAGATTAAGCACTTGCGCGAGGAAGGGTGTGAAAGAAAGTACACACCGTGAGATAGAGTATAGGGAAATATAGATTGAGCACTTACTTGTACAGAAGAGAAAATGACGTAAAGTAAGGGGCATGACGTGGCAGGGGGTTACGGTAGTGAGGTGACTAGAAGAGACTAGTCAACTTGGAGCCGGAACATCGTACTGAGAGGACGTGAGAAGAGAAGTGGTCAACATCAGGGAAAGGGACAGTCATACAGAGTAGATAGGTTAGGGAAGACAAGAAACTACAATGAAATAGGCCGATAGTTAGCTATAGATAGAATAGGTTAGGGTGGTGCGTTCGATGGGGAACGTACCAAATTAGGGAAACGGCCGAATGTAGCTAGTTTAGAAGATGTTAGATTAACGACAGAGATTAGCGATAGGGTAAGGCGAATGGAAAGAAAGTAATATCATGGAGAACATAGAGAGATTGTCATTAGCAGTAGTATGATATAGAAGACATGAAGTGAAGTAAATAAAAGGCTCCAAGAATTATATAAAGAAGCGTTGGCGTTAATGAATGATGGATGTTGTTTTTAAAGGCTTCATTACGAAATTCGATGTTGATTGATGAACGATGATTGTGAAAGAAGTCAGTGTGCCTCGTTACAATACGATGAGAGTTGATGGAGAAGGAGCACATAATAAGAAAAAAAGGCTTCTTTGCACTAACAAGGCATCTTTGCATTTTTAAAGACATCACTTCAATAGAGAGAGTTATGAAGAGTGAGGTGTACAGAGAGAGTTATGAAGAGTGAGGTGTACAGAGAGAGTTATGAAGAGTGTGCTGTACAGAGAGAGTTATGAAGAGTGAGGTTTACAGAGAGAGTTATGAAGAGTGAGGTTTACAGAGAGAGTTATGAAGAGTGAGGTGTACAGAGAGAGTTATGAAGAGTGAGGTGTACAGAGAGAGTTATGAAGAGTGTGCTGTACAGAGAGAGTTATGAAGAGTGAGGTTTACAGAGAGAGTTATGAAGAGTGAGGTGTACAGAGAGAGTTATGAAGAGTGAGGTGTACAGAGAGAGTTATGAAGAGTGAGGTTTACAGAGAGAGTTATGAAGAGTGAGGTTTACAGAGAGAGTTATGAAGTGTGAGGTGTACAGAGAGAGTTATGAAGAGTGAGGTGTACAGAGAGAGTTATGAAGAGTGAGGTGTACAGAGAGAGTTATGAAGAGTGAGGTTTACAGAGAGAGTTATGAAGAGTGAGGTGTACAGAGAGAGTTATGAAGAGTGAGGTGTACAGAGAGAGTTATGAAGAGTGAGGTGTACAGAGAGAGTTATGAAGAGTGAGGTGTACAGAGAGAGTTATGAAGAGTGAGGTTTACAGAGAGAGTTATGAAGAGTGAGGTGTACAGAGAGAGTTATGAAGAGTGAGGTGTACAGAGAGAGTTATGAAGAGTGAGGTGTACAGAGAGAGTTATGAAGAGTGTGCTGTACAGAGAGAGTTATGAAGAGTGAGGTTTACAGAGAGAGTTATGAAGAGTGAGGTGTACAGAGAGAGTTATGAAGAGTGAGGTTTACAGAGAGAGTTATGAAGAGTGAGGTTTACAGAGAGAGTTATGAAGAGTGAGGTGTACAGAGAGAGTTATGAAGAGTGAGGTGTACAGAGAGAGTTATGAAGAGTGAGGTGTACAGAGAGAGTTATGAAGAGTGTGCTGTACAGAGAGAGTTATGAAGAGTGAGGTTTACAGAGAGAGTTATGAAGAGTGAGGTGTACAGAGAGAGTTATGAAGAGTGAGGTTTACAGAGAGAGTTATGAAGAGTGAGGTGTACAGAGAGAGTTATGAAGAGTGAGGTGTACAGAGAGAGTTATGAAGAGTGAGGTGTACAGAGAGAGTTATGAAGAGTGAGGTGTACAGAGAGAGTTATGAAGAGTGAGGTTTACAGAGAGAGTTATGAAGAGTGAGGTTTACAGAGAGAGTTATGAAGAGTGAGGTGTACAGAGAGAGTTATGAAGAGTGAGGTGTACAGAGAGAGTTATGAAGAGTGTGCTGTACAGAGAGAGTTATGAAGAGTGAGGTTTACAGAGAGAGTTATGAAGAGTGAGGTGTACAGAGAGAGTTATGAAGAGTGAGGTGTACAGAGAGAGTTATGAAGAGTGAGGTTTACAGAGAGAGTTATGAAGAGTGAGGTGTACAGAGAGAGTTATGAAGAGTGAGGTTTACAGAGAGAGTTATGAAGAGTGAGGTGTACAGAGAGAGTTATGAAGAGTGAGGTGTACAGAGAGAGTTATGAAGAGTGAGGTGTACAGAGAGAGTTATGAAGAGTGAGGTGTACAGAGAGAGTTATGAAGAGTGAGGTGTACAGAGAGAGTTATGAAGAGTGAGGTGTACAGAGAGAGTTATGAAGAGTGAGGTGTACAGAGAGAGTTATGAAGAGTGAGGTGTACAGAGAGAGTTATGAAGAGTGTGCTGTACAGAGAGAGTTATGAAGAGTGAGGTTTACAGAGAGAGTTATGAAGAGTGAGGTTTACAGAGAGAGTTATGAAGAGTGAGGTGTACAGAGAGAGTTATGAAGAGTGTGCTGTACAGAGAGAGTTATGAAGAGTGAGGTGTACAGAGAGAGTTATGAAGAGTGAGGTTTACAGAGAGAGTTATGAAGAGTGAGGTGTACAGAGAGAGTTATGAAGAGTGAGGTGTACAGAGAGAGTTATGAAGAGTGAGGTGTACAGAGAGAGTTATGAAGAGTGTGCTGTACAGAGAGAGTTATGAAGAGTGAGGTGTACAGAGAGAGTTATGAAGAGTGTGCTGTACAGAGAGAGTTATGAAGAGTGAGGTGTACAGAGAGAGTTATGAAGAGTGAGGTGTACAGAGAGAGTTATGAAGAGTGTGCTGTACAGAGAGAGTTATGAAGAGTGTGCTGTACAGAGAGAGTTATGAAGAGTGAGGTTTACAGAGTGAGAGAGCAGTGCAGAGTGAGGTTGTCAGAGAGAATAGTGCAGAGTGAGGTGTACAGAGAGAATAGTGCAGAGAGAATAGTGCAGAGTGAGGTGTACAGAGAGAATAGTGCAGAGGGAGGTGTACAGAGAGAATAGTGCAGAGTGAGGTGTACAGAGAGAATAGTGCAGAGTGAGGTGTACAGAGAGAATAGTGCAGAGTGAGGTGTACAGAGAGAATAGTGCAGAGTGAGGTGTACAGAGAGAATAGTGCAGAGGGAGGTGACCATAGAGAATAGTACAGAGTGAGGTGTACAGATAGAGCTATGAAGAGTGAGGTGTACAGAAAGAGAGAGAGCTATGAAGAGTGAGGTGTACATAGAGAACAGTGCAGAGAGAGAGAGCAATGAAGAGTGAGGTGTACATAGAGAACAGTGCAGAGAGAGCTATGAAGAGTGAGGTGTACATAGAGAACAGTGCAGAGAGAGCAATGAAGAGTGAGGTGTACATAGAGAACAGTGCAGAGAGAGCTATGAAGAGTGAGGTGTACAGAGTGAGAGAGAGCAATGAAGAGTGAGGTGTACATAGAGAACAGTGCAGAGAGAGCTATGAAGAGTGAGGTGTACATAGAGAACAGTGCAGAGAGAGCAATGAAGAGTGAGGTGTACATAGAGAACAGTGCAGAGAGAGAGAGCTATGAAGAGTGAGGTGTTCAGAGAGAGAGCAATGAAGAGTGAGGTGTACATAGAGAACAGTGCAGAGAGAGCTATGAAGAGTGAGGTGTACATAGAGAACAGTGCAGAGAGAGCTATGAAGAGTGAGGTGTACATAGAGAACAGTGCAGAGAGAGAGAGCTATGAAGAGTGAGGTGTACATAGAGAACAGTGCAGAGAGAGAGAGAGCTATGAAGAGTGAGGTGTACAGAGTGAGAGAGAGCAATGAAGAGTGAGGTGTACATAGAGAACAGTGCAGAGAGAGCTATGAAGGGTGAGGTATACATAGAGAACAGTGCAGAGAGAGCTATGAAGAGTGAGGTGTACAGAGAGAGAGCAATGAAGAGTGAGGTGTACATAGAGAACAGTGCAGAGAGAGCTATGAAGAGTGAGGTGTACATAGAGAACAGTGCAGAGAGAGCTATGAAGAGTGAGGTGTACATAGAGAACAGTGCAGAGAGAGAGAGCTATGAAGAGTGAGGTGTACATAGAGAACAGTGCAGAGAGAGAGAGAGCTATGAAGAGTGAGGTGTACAGAGTGAGAGAGAGCAATGAAGAGTGAGGTGTACATAGAGAACAGTGCAGAGAGAGAGAGAGCAATGAAGAGTGAGGTGTACAGAGAGAGAGAGCAATGAAGAGTGAGGTGTACATAGAGAACAGTGCAGAGAGAGAGATAGCAATGAAGAGTGAGGTGTACAGAGTGAGAGAGAGCTATGAAGAGTGAGGTGTACATAGAGAACAGTGCAGAGAGAGAGAGAGCTATGAAGAGTGAGGTGTACATAGAGAACAGTGCAGAGAGAGAGAGAGAGCTATGAAGAGTGCGGTGTACATAGAGAACAGTGCAGAGAGAGAGAGCTATGAAGAGTGAGGTGTACATAGAGAACAGTGCAGAGAGAGAGCTATGAAGAGTGAGGTGTACATAGAGAACAGTGCAGAGAGAGAGAGAGCTATGAAGAGTGAGGTGTACATAGAGAACAGTGCAGAGAGAGCTATGAAGAGTGAGGTGTACATAGAGAACAGTGCAGAGAGAGCTATGAAGAGTGAGGTGTACATAGAGAACAGTGCAGAGAGAGCTATGAAGAGTGAGGTGTACATAGAGAACAGTGCAGAGAGAGCTATGAAGAGTGAGGTGTACATAGAGAACAGTGCACAGAGAGAGCTATGAAGAGTGAGGTGTACAGAGTGAGAGAGAGCAATGAAGAGTGAGGTGTGCATAGAGAACAGTGCAGAGAGAGAGAGAGCAATGAAGAGTGAGGTGTACAGAGTGAGAGAGAGCTATGAAGAGTGAGGTGTACATAGAGAACAGTGCACAGAGAGAGAGCTATGAAGAGTGAGGTGTACATAGAGAACAGTGCACAGAGAGAGAGAGAGAGCTATAAAGAGTGAGGTGTACATAGAGAATAGTGCAGAGAGAGAGAGAGAGAGCTATGAAGAGTGAGGTGTACAAAGAGAACAGTGCAGAGAGAGAGAGCTATGAAGAGTGAGGTGTACATAGAGAACAGTGCAGAGAGAGAGAGAGAGAGAGAGCTATGAAGAGTGAGGTGTACATAGAGAACAGTGCAGAGAGAGAGAGAGCTATGAAGAGTGAGGTGTACATAGAGAACAGTGCAGAGAGAGAGAGCTATGAAGAGTGAGGTGTACATAGAGAACAGTGCAGAGAGAGAGAGCTATGAAGAGTGAGGTGTACATAGAGAACAGTGCAGAGACAGAGAGAGCTATGAAGAGTGAGGTGTACATAGAGAACAGTGCAGAGAGAGAGCTATGAAGAGTGAGGTGTACATAGAGAACAGTGCAGAGAGAGAGCTATGAAGAGTGAGGTGTACATAGAGAACAGTGCAGAGAGAGAGAGAGAGAGAGCTATGAAGAGTGAGGTGTACATAGAGAACAGTGCAGAGAGAGAGAGAGAGCTATGAAGAGTGAGGTGTACATAGAGAACAGTGCAGAGAGAGAGAGCTATGAAGAGTGAGGTTTACATAGAGAACAGTGCAGAGAGAGAGAGCTATGAAGAGTGAGGTGTACATAGAGAACAGTGCAGAGAGAGAGAGCTATGAAGAGTGAGGTGTACATAGAGAACAGTGCAGAGAGAGAGAGAGAGAGCTATGAAGAGTGAGGTGTACATAGAGAACAGTGCAGAGAGAGAGAGCTATGAAGAGTGAGGTGTACATAGAGAACAGTGCAGAGAGAGAGAGAGAGCTATGAAGAGTGAGGTGTACATAGAGAACAGTGCAGAGACAGAGAGAGATATGAAGAGTGAGGTGTACATAGAGAACAGTGCAGAGAGAGAGAGAGAGCTATGAAGAGTGAGGTGTACATAGAGAACAGTGCAGAGAGAGAGAGAGCTATGAAGAGTGAGGTGTACATAGAGAACAGTGCAGAGAGAGAGAGAGAGCTATGAAGAGTGAGGTGTACATAGAGAACAGTGCATAGAGAGAGAGAGCTATGAAGAGTGATGTGTACATAGAGAACAGTGCAGAGAGAGCTATGAAGAGTGATGTGTACATAGAGAACAGTGCAGAGAGAGAGAGAGCTATGAAGAGTGATGTGTACATAGAGAACAGTGCAGAGAGAGCTATGAAGAGTGATGTGTACATAGAGAACAGTGCAGAGAGAGAGAGAGCTATGAAGAGTGATGTGTACATAGAGAACAGTGCAGAGAGAGCTATGAAGAGTGATGTGTACATAGAGAACATAGCAGAGAGAGAGAGAGCTATGAAGAGTGAGGTGTACATAGAGAACAGTGCAGAGAGAGAGAGAGAGCTATGAAGAGTGAGGTGTACATAGAGAACAGTGCAGAGAGAGAGAGAGCTATGAAGAGTGAGGTGTACATAGAGAACAGTGCAGAGAGAGAGAGAGAGCTATGAAGAGTGAGAGACGCGCATGATGATGAAGAAAAATAAACAAATGGATGTGAATTTACTCATCTTTCTCTCATTCTATTATATCTTTCTCCCTCACGATTGTCTTTCATAATCATCATATCTCCCTCTCTTCATATTCTCCCATGTTTATACATATCTGGTCTTCCCTGCCCTCTCTCTCTCTCTCTATCTCTCTCAACACACAACTCCAACCGTCTACCTTGTCCCTAAGCACTCCAAGTCCGCCACTATACTCCTAATAACGTATATTCATGTCTATATCTGTATCTCTACCTTCCCTCCATCCCACTCCTCATGTCTTTAATAAAGAAACGCGAGATCTTAATTCCTTCATTATCATCTTTTTTCATTCCTTTCTCAAACACACACACGCGCGCGCGCGCTTCCCACCAAGATCACACATTCTCAATTGTCCAGATTTTTCTATGAACGCCGTTCAAATAAGATATTTCAAAATATGTGCTAATTATTTCAAGATTACCTTTACACAACATAACGCCCAGATGAAGCCTTTGAGTGACAGCTTTATTTTCCTGTTTAGCCGTGCCTTTTAAATGGTTCACAATACTTTCACAAATACACTGAGCAACTTATTATGTTGGTTTTTTTTTTTTTTCGGTTGCGACGATCTTCTCTCTAATTGTTCAAATATTTGAACATTTCGTTAACGTTTTTATTATGTCTGTCTTTCATTCTTCACTTCCTCCTGTATTCGTTGGCGTGTTGGGGGGATATCTGCTTCTTGCCCTTCTTGCATCATCGTTTGTCAAATGATTTAGATGTAACATTTCTCTGATGGTGTCCATCTTACTCTGGGCCTGTCTCTAGTGTTCTCCCTTGCCTTGTATACTTTGTATGTTAAGAAATCACACGGCATTTTTTCTTGATAGGTAAACTAGTGTATTTGTTTTCTGTGTGTATTTCTAAACAGAAATTGTTCCATGAGTGCTCTATCCCTTATTTCATTTCTGGTTCTGTCTTTTCTGGCCACTTTAAGCACTTTTCTCAGACGTTTGACCATGTTTGGCATTGATAGCACAATGTGAGAATGATTATACTCGGTATAAGATGTTTCTTGATAGTAATATGTATTGCTTTGTGTTGAAGTATATAGGACAACTGTCCCAATATTTGCTTTGTGTTGAAGTATACATGATAGCTGTCCCAATATTTGGTTTGTGTTGAAGTATATAGGACAGCTGTCCCAATATTTGCTTTGATTTATTGTATAGTATATCTATTTATTTGGTAATTTTACCGTCTTCAATGTTGTTAAAGTTTGTTACTTGTTTTATAACGTTATTTTCTATAGCTATGTTTAGTGTCATTTGTTGTCTTCCTGTTGATATAACTTATGTTGTTTTTTTTTTGGTACTTATTTTATTGATTTTACATTCTTTATTCAATGACATTTCAATGGAATATTATTTAATCTTCTTGTGTCGACGTGTTATCATCGATAGGCCAACGTGTGCTCTCGGTTCGACAACAAACATCTGTTTTCACAAGAATGGCACCTTCCCGAAATGTCCACCCCGAATGTACAAATTATGTGACGGTTGATGGGGCGGAAGAATCAGAAATGATCCCAGAGAGTGGAAACAGCAAATCGTGTGGTACACAGAAGACATATTCATGGGCCGAAAGACGAATATCTGACGACCGTGAAAAAGATTTGAGCCTCATCACATACTATTCCACAGAAAGCCATGGCTAGAAGTTCTAATTTATGTCAACAAGACAAATTAGATTCTTGGGGCATGTTAAAAGACGCAGCAGCCAACTAAAGGTAATCATGGAAGGGAAAATACAAGGTAAAAGAGACAGACCAAGACTAACATGGACGAGTAACATCAAAAGATGGACAAGTCAACCTGTGACAACCTGCACCATCAAACGAAGAGACAAAGCAGAATGGCGCTCCATGGTAGCCAACCTTCGATGTGGAGACTGCACTCAATGATGAATGATTCAAGGACAGCAGACGTTGAAGTTATGTTTCTTCGGAAGCCATTAGGATCGTCAGCAAAAAGTAGTTCATTGATATCCTCAGACTGTGATTTGGCATCCTTGCATATGTGGTCAATGTCAGTTATAAACAAGAGTGGTAACAACACGTACCCTTTGTCTTACTCCAGGTGTTACTAATAATGGTTTCTTCTTCCTCTACTTTCCTTCCTCATCTGCCTTTCAGCGTCGAGGGGAGATATAATTTGCGGTCTTTTGCTCTTCTGTTCGCCTCTGCTGCTGTTATGTTTCCTAGTGCTTCTAATATTCCATCGACCCATCTTTTTCGTGGTCGACCCTAGGGTCTGGTGTTCTCACAACGTTTGTTGAAGGCTCGTTGTGTTGTGTTTTGTTCTTTCTGCCTTGTCACGAGGCCAAACCATTTTATCTGTTGTTTCCTTATATATTCTATGGCGGGGGCTATTCCTAGCTTTTTTCTCAGTTCTTCATTTCTGATCTTATCTCTCAGACTGTTTCCTGTCATTCGTCTAACACATTTCATCTCTGTAGAGGTTAATTTTCTTATTGTTCTTGCATCTAGGGTCCAGGTCTGGCATTGGTAGCACAACGTAATAATGGTTTGTGTCTCTTTTTAAAAAAAAAAGTAAAGTACAGAGCCCCTTTGCGCCAAGTGGCGTATAGGGAATAGGGTGTTAGTGACTATAATTTGTACAGTCCTTCGGCACATGATTTTTGGGATAATGTGGTCGATATTACGACCGTGCCGCTTTGCTTTCCAAGAACAAAAATCCGGTACCTGTTTAAGGCTGGGTGAGCCTGGAAGACGTAGACCTCTTGTCCTTTGTAGTCCAGTTCACTATGGGTGTCCCTTTACTTGTTCTAATTAGTACCTCGCGGCACAGGCTCCGTCTTCGAGGGTACTCATATTTTTTTCTGTCTATGAGTAATTGACGTTTCAAGCCGGGTCTCACTGCTGAGACCAGGGGTGGTTGCCGTAGAAGGAAATCACAATAGACCAGGGGTGGTTGCCGTAGAGAGAAATCACAAGAGACCAGGAGTGGTTGCCGTAGAGAGAAATCACAAGAGACCAGGGGTGGTTGCCGTAGAGAGAAATCACAAGAGACCAGGGGTGGTTGCCGTAGAGAGAAATCACAAGAGACCAGGGGTGGTTGCCGTAGAGAGAAATCACAAGAGACCAAGGGCGGTTGCCGTAGAGAGAAATCACACGAGACCAGGGGTGGTTGCCGTAGAGAGAAATCACAAGAGACCAGGGGTGGTTGCCGTAGAGAGAAATCACAAGAGACCAGTGGTGGTTGCCGTAGAGAGAAATCACAAGAGACCAGGGGTGGTTGCCGTAGAGAGAAATCACAAGAGACCAGGGGTGGTTGCCGTAGAGAGAAATCACAAGAGACCAGGGGTGGTTGCCGTAGAGAGAAATCACAAGAGACCAGGGGTGGTTGCCGTAGAGAGAAATCACACGAGACCAGGGGTGGTTGCCGTAGAGAGAAATTACACGAGACCAGGGGTGGTTGCCGTAGAAGGAAATCACAAGAGACCAGGGGTGGTTGCCGTAGAGAGAAATCACAAGAGAACAGGGGTGGTTGCCGTAGAGAGAAATCACACGAGACCAGGGGTGGTTGCCGTAGAGAGAAATCACAAGAGACCAGGGGTGGTTGCCGTAGAGAGAAATCACAAGAGACCAGGGGTGGTTGCCGTAGAGAGAAATCACAAGAGACCAGGGGTGGTTGCCGTAGAAGGAAATCACAAGAGACCAGGGGTGGTTGCCGTAGAAGGAAATCACAAGAGACCAGGGGTGGTTGCCGTAGAGAGAAATCACAAGAGACCAGGGGTGGTTGCCGTAGAGAGAAATCACAAGAGACCAGGGGTGGTTGCCGTAGAGAGAAATCACAAGAGACCAGGGGTGGTTGCCGTAGAGAGAAATCACAAGAGACCAGGGGTGGTTGCCGTAGACAGAAATCACAAGAGACCAGGGGTGGTTGCCGTAGAGAGAAATCACAAAATAAAAATCTCAACTTCGTTCGAGCCGAGATTTCAACTCGCAACCTCTCTTTCTCGAGATCCTTGCCTGAAGACCAGTGCCCTATATAAGATCTCGCAACACTATGTGTGTACTGTGTCAAACATGAAACTACTTTCATCTGTTCACTCTGTTATCTTCATTTATAATGCTTTCTTTTCTCGTGAAAATAATGGGTTTTCTGTGACACAAGTTATCAGAGACTTCCAAATACCGGTATAGTGTGCTGTTGATCTCAGCTATATTTCCTATACACGATAATAGGGATAGGGGTCGGTAGCTTCGTAGGTCATCTTGTAGTTTGTTCTTCTTGAGCAGTGGTACCACACATGGTCAGCACTTGTGTGTGTGTGTGTGTGTCCGTGAGATTGTCTCCCCAAATCGCGCTGTGACTGATACGCTCCGTCTTCGGCAGACAGGATCTTGATTTGACGTAGGAGTTTTCCTTCTCATGTGTTGGATGCGGACAGTGCCTGCCCCTGCAGCTGACTCCGATATCTGTTTTGACTGAACATGACCAGTCAACATAGAAGATACAGATGGTCGTGGACGGAGCACATTTAGCTTCAGCACAACTCTCGTGTTATCTCCCCACTCGATTGGCTAGCTAGTTTGTGTGTTTACCCACTGCGGAGTGGCAAGAAGGAATCTTTATTTAAAATAAGAAGAATTATTTATGGATTAGGTATCCAGAGTTACAAAACGATGGCCAGGTTAATCACAAACGCTGCCTGGCGCGCTCGCTCAAGTTGATCGATTGCTATCAATTGTCGCTTATTTTGGTGGCTGCTAACCATGCCATGTTGTTTATTTACACCTAACGTCGCTACTATGTCTTCACAAATAACAACAATATAAATAACATAACCAGTGTTCTTTACTAAAACAAAAAAGGGTACTGGCACAATATCACGCCCATCCTATAAAAGGAGCAAGAGCTAATGCCAGTATTACCAATACTTTAGTTGACCTGCTTATGTGTTGGTTTACAAGAACACAACATATACCTACGGTCTGTTAAACCTTAAACATGATTAGAAGATGTTGTGTCTTAAAATTTAAGAACTTTGGTGGCTAAAAATAGAATATTGCATCTCCCGAAACTCTCCGATTTGCCAATCTTTGATATTTTTGTTACATGCATTAACTACTAAACTATCATTCATTCTGTGCGGCGAGGGACAATGTCATCAACTTGCCCCTGGTCACCTCATCAGCTCCCATTCGTACTACCGGCGTAGTCGTATTAACGATATGATTGTTAAGGGAGAACCGTGAAACTGATGCTTTATTAGGATTACTTTGTTGTGTCTCCACTTGTACCGACTTTTACCTACCCCTGTTTTGCACGAGGAAAGAACATGCTCCACCGGATGTCTTCCATTGCAGAGAGGACATCGACTATCATCTGTCTTCCTCCAACTTCACAAAGTTGCAGGCTGATGGTAGAAGATCGTAAATAGATCTGATTATGTAGCTGAGCCGCAGTGATGCCATATGGCAGTCCATATTAGCGTCTTCTGATGGTCTCATCCCATGTGGAACATTGGCCTTGCTGCACCTGTTGCGCTGCCTTGTGAGCACGTTTGTTCTCCACAGCGTTTATGATCTCCCGGACTATCATGTCCCTACGTTGTCTGTTGGATGTTTTTGACCACCATTGGATGTCTCCGTGACCAAGTCCACGCCTGTTGATCTGCGTGTAGGCCATCACTTCCTTCAGTTGAAGACTTTCACGTGATTCTCTTACAGCTGCACATGACGGACATTTCCGACTAGTCTTAATGTGGGTTCCACTGTCAGGACTGCTTTGTTTGCTAAGCTTTGTAGCATAACTGCCAGTCTGGCTATTCCAGCTTTGTATTCTTCTAGGACTGACTTGAACGGTGGGACCAACTTGGCTTTCTTGCAGCACGGCGCTATATTCGCTAGTCCTGGTAGTAGTCGCAACCATTTCCGCTTTCTCATATACTTGCCACTGTTGCTCTCCATTGCTTCCTCCCTGCTCGAGCTGATCAGAGTAAGTATCAACATAAACTGGAGGAACCCCGTTTTGAACTTTCCTAAAAGTCTGCTCTGTCAATGATCTGCTCTGTCAATGATCTGCAATCCTTGGTCTGTGATCTCTCTGGATGGCTTTCAGTGAGGCGTCATACACCCTGCCGAGAGTGAGGCGTCATACACCCTGCCGAGAGTGAGGCGTCATACACCCTGCCGAGAGTGAGGCGTCATACACCCTGCCGAGAGTGAGGCGTCATACACCCTGCCGATAATTTTTATTGGCTCCTCGCGCAAATGTTAACATTGACATACATAATGATTTTAGATAAAACATTTTACATTGTGTGTGTGTGTGGTGTGCCACAAATTGAAACCACTCCTATAAAACATCAATTTTAAGAGTGAGTGGAATGTATAAGGCTCAAGATAACTTCGTACATACACGCTATACGATTTCCAAGATAATAACTAAAAAGTCACTTTGAAATGAAAACAAAAATGTCCAGGCCTTTAGAGTAGAGTATTAATATTGTTAAATATTTGATATCTGTTATTGAGTTATTTGCTGGTCATCATCATTGCACTCCGAACATGTCCATCAGATCCCCTCATCAACTCCCATCTCTTTCATCCGAAGGAGGGACGTGGACTCATGGTTGTCGAAGTCCTGTGCCCTTCCCACATCTCTGAGGGCATTGATATCTGTGCTTATTTCCAACGAAATGTTGAGAATGTAAACTGACGGCGATTCTAGTTTTAAATTTCTTATAAAATGTGTACATTGGACTGTTAAAGTCCTACAATTTTACTGGAACGCATTCCGGATCGCTCCGGCTGAAAACAATTTTGATAACAAAAAATGAAAGACGCAGTTTTGAGAAGCACTGCGGTTAGATAATATCCGTTCAGTGTTTGGCAGTGACATGTTGTTAGCATCTGGCAGGCCCCGCGCATGCGCGTGTCCCAGCTTTCCAGGGCGAGGTCGTTCCCGTCTGCGAAGTGCGACTTTAGTCACACTGTTGGGGATTTGTTTGTCAGGTCCACTTTTTGTGTTGGAGAAATGTCTACAAGCGAAGGTGGCGGCAGCGAGCCTCAGATGATCAGATTCGAATTATACATTAAGGTATGAACATTGTAAAGTTAACACGAGCGATCACTGTGTCTAGTGTCTGTCCTATTGTCTGGTCTCCCTCTCTTGATATCTCTGATGATGGCTCCATAATTATTATTAAGTTTAAGCCCTAACTGACTCTACTCTACTTCTACGAGCAACCAACCACTATTACACTATCACTAGCTATCGTTTCTAATAATTTACTATTTAACTTTGTAAAATTAATTTGTCGTTTTATTTAGCGCGAAGTAGATTTTGTCTTCTGACAATTGACATGTTATTGTTTTTTGGGGGAATCGTCAGTCCAGTCGCTGGACGGTGCGGGACTCATGCTGGGGACCTGTGGACATGTCAGAGTCAAGTGCTATGATGATAACAACGGACCCTTTATAACTCAATACATGTTTTCCCCAGTTTAACCTTGACGCTATCCTAGCTACAATACGTAACTTTCACACACGTAATTAATTCGCTATCTCATCATCTGCTACTACTACGTCCGACTACGTCGTATTTTTATTATCATCAAGTACCGGGCCTACTGCCTACTGGCGTGCGTAGGTGATCATGTCTCTCCACAACTTTCGATCTCAGCAGTTATTTATCATTTCTGTTGTTGACCTTCTGCCAAGCCATTCTCTTAAGCTGTCTGTTATTTTTCCTCTTTGCTTCCCTCTATCTCTTCGTCCCTCGATTTTTCCAGTTGTTACAATATATTCCAGTTGTTCTCTTCTCATTACATAGCCAAAAAAATGATGACTTTCTTCCTAATATTGGAAATTAGCTCTCTTTTTGATTTGACCTCTTTCAGGACATTTTCATTACTCTTCTTAGCTGTCCATGGTATTCTCAACATTCTTCTGTAAAACCACATTTCTACAGACTCCAGTGATTTTCTTGTCTGTTGTCCTATTGTCCATGATTTGCATCCATATGTTTAGACTGGCTCTACGTAACATTTAAGAACTCCTTTTCTTGTTTCTATTGTCAAAAATGGATTGCATAGTATCTTCCTCATTTTTTGGAAAGCTGCTTTTGCCTGAGCCATTCTGCATCTCACCTCTTTTGTACATCTTCCGCCTGAGGTTAACAATGTTCCCAAATATTTAAATTCATTTACCTGTTTTAATATTGTTCCACTTGTCTTTATTTTGCACTGAGGTGATGTCTTTTTCTCTGTTGTTACCATTACTTCTGTCTTTTTGCTATTAAGGCTGAGTCCTTTATTTTTGCTTTCTTTCACTATAATGTCCAACATTTCTTGTAACTCATTATCACTCTTAGCGATTAAGACTGTATCATCAGCATACCTTAGATTATATTATGACCTCCAATTGTTATTCCATGCATGTCCCTTATGGATCTTAAAATAATCTCACTATAAATATTAAACAAATCTGGTGACATCACACAACCTTGTATAACACCCTGTTTTATTTGTTGAAACATTCCCAATTGGTTTCCAGTTCTTATGGCCGGTTTGTTGCCAGTACATGTTCTTTATTATTCTTAGATCTTTGCTGTCTACGTTTATGCTTTCTAAAATGTTGATTATTTCTTGGTGCTTTCTATGAAACATAGGTATAGATCTGTTTTCACCTCTAGGGCTCTTTCTACTAAAGATCTTATTATATAAATGGCATTATTTTATGGCATTTTTATTATAATGTATTGTAATGTAACAATCATTGTAATATTATGTATGTCATAATTGCCATATGTAATGATATAATATTATTATATCAGCAGTGTGGATAATATAAATTTTACTAATTTATTTGACTTAAGTGTGTTTATTATTTATTTATTTTAACAAGGATGCTATGTCATTTTTCTGATTTCTTCTAATTAATCATCCATGATTTAAATTTAATCCTGTACCTGCAGTCAAGTGTAGTTGTAGTGTAGTAAGTCTTATGTTGTCTAAAACTAAACAAGTTATCACTGAGTACCCTACTAACTGGACATTAGAGTATTATATATCAAACTTACAATTTCATACTATATTATTATTCATATATTTCTTGACCTTTCAGCGCCACTAAACTAAACATTACTTAGGGTCATATTTTTTTTTTACCATCCCTCTCTGTCTCTTCTTGGCGAGATGTTCAACGAGTCTATGCCTGCCAACTTTCCTTTTTTCTTATAAAGTGTTCTCTTTAGTGTCTCAATAAGCCCTCCTCATTCATTCCATGTATCCTAATGTTTCCCATAGAAGAGAGCCTGTTTTGAAATATTGTTGTTGTCTCTTCTCAACACATATCATGTATTAACTCTTTCAGGACCAGAACAGGAAATTTCTGATTTTGACCAGAAAACTCGATTTTTTTTTCCTGTTTCCAGAAATTTTACCATATACCTTTTTCATTTGACTACTTCACACAATAATAAAGATAAATGTGGCATGTTTTATATAACACTGGAAAGGGAAATGGATACAGAAAATGAAAATAGCAATATATTTCTGATATGTCATTATTTAAAGGAATAGTTATATTTAAAAAAAAAAAAAATATTCAAGGTAGATAATTTTAAATTTAAAATATTGTATTTCACTTACCCATTTCCATCCAGATATGTGTTGCTATCCATTTGTCTTGAAATATTACACAACATAATCCAAATTCCTCGAAAATACAGTTTATTTGATGAATTTATGTCCACAAATAACAAAATTATGCACATTTTTATAAATGATCCAAGAATAAAAAAATTTTCAAATTTTTGTACATCACAACAATATTATTTACAAGTCAAGTTTATTATTTTTATTGACACATATGTACTTATTGTGTGTGATATTCCCTAAAGCATGTTTTAGCGCACAGATGTGGCTTATCCGGACAACCTGTACAATAATAGCTGCTTCGTTTTCTTACTTTCCGCTGCTCCGAACAATGAACACACTGCAGGTCTTTCCCATCAAAATCAATGAGATGGATGGCACCCTGATATCTCTGCGGCTTCATGTTCCATTTTTTCCCCGCTTGGATAAATCAACTTGAAGAAGGTTGTTAGGAATAGGTGTCTCTGCTCCTACTATGCTACACAATTCATAAATAAGCAGCTCCTTGAAATCTGCAAAAGGCATAGGCTTTTCGGTGTTAGGGCGGCTCAAGTTATATAAAATATGAGCATCGAGTTGTGTGATCTCAATTATCCACATAAATATTTTCTTCCACCACTTGACTGTCTTCCTTGTGTGGTTCCCATAATATGAGATCATCTGGTCTACTCTGTCACATCCATTCATTGAGTGGTTGTAGCTATGGATGGGTGATGGCTTCCTGACTTGACTCCTACTTTCAGTTCTGACCTCATATGTGACACTTCCATGTGTTGTCACTAATTGGCAGATCTTTTTGATTTTTTATCCCTCCAGCTGACACACATAACTTGCTCCTCATAATTGATGAACCACTTTGCCTCATTCACTGATATTTTTTTATTTTTGACTTCTGCTGGAAATCCGCGTCTGTTGGAATTTAGCGTTCCAGTGTAGTTGTGATTTTTCTGCTGCAGAAATTGAACAAGTGGCAGGGAAGTATAATACCGGTCAGCAAACACATGATGATGATCTGTGATGCCTTCCAGTAACTTGTCGAAAACTTTGACAGCATGTGATGAATGTGGGTCTGTTTCAGGCCTGTAAGCTGTGTCCGTACCAAAATATACCAGGAGGTTGAAAACGTATCCGGTGATTGAGTCGCAAAGTCCGTATGATTTGATATGATATTTTTTTGGCTTACTGGCATTGTACTGCTTGTACTTAAAATCTTCCCTTGTAGCATATAGCCATATCATCGATGCAGATATTTTCAAACGGATAAAACGCTTCTTGAAATTTTTCTATCAATGAATTGATGAACAGCTCAATTTTACATTTTCCAGCCGCATCAGGAACAGCCGCATGAAGCATAGATTGATAAATGAGTAAAAATCTGGTCCGACTAAACATGCACCTAAACCAAGGACTACTTTTAAATGATTGAATGGACCAGTAATCCTTTATAGAATTTTTTGCATTCATTCCCATGGCAATCAGGACTGCCAGAAACTGAAAAAAAGTATTACGGTCCAGCGGTGTCCATTTAGTAAAACTTGAATACCTGCGTACAGGAGTACTCAATTCCATTTTTTGCTGAGCATAATTGTTGATATTTTGAATCAGACTGTCAACAATTGTGTCAGTCAACAGGCTCAGAAAATACTTGGAAGGTGAAGCATTTTCTGGAAGATCTAACTTACATCCAGAATATATATTTTTTAAGCTAGATTTGCCAATGGTATCTCCATCTCTGGCTTCATGCCACCCATCAGCAGGCTTCCTAGCCACATCTGTCCTGTCAGCTTTGGCTGACAGAATAGTATCAGTTTCATCGTCAGAATCACTGCCACTAAATTCCTCTGAGTCACTGATAGTGCTGGACTGGAGGCATCGACCAGCTAAACCTAAACAAGAGAGTCTTGGTTTCTTACCACTCGACTTACCACTCGACTTACCACTCGACTTACCACTCGACTTACCACTCGACTTACCACTCGACTTACCACTCGACTTACCACTCGACTTACCACTCGACTTACCACTCGACTTACCACTCGACTTACCACTCGACTTACCACTCGACTTACCGCTCGACTTACCGCTCGACTTACCGCTCGACTTACCACTCGACTTACCACTCGACTTACCACTCGACTTACCACTCGACTTACCACTATGATTACCATGACTATCACCACAAAAACTAAAACTCTCGTCTGAATCTGAATAGTCCATTTCTGATTCACTAAATAACAATGTTTCGAACATAGATCTCGCTTGTTCTGCACTTTATCGTTTTGGGCGAGATGTACTGCAAGAACTACCAGCAGTGGGCGTGGCCATTTTGTGATAGAAATTTCAGAAAAAAAAAACAATGAATATAAATGAATAATTTTTCAAGATCCAAACGTCCACCCATGCTGTTGTAAACGGGAAGATCAAGGAAAATAACTCTCACGACCGGAAATCAAGTATTGGTTGAAACAAAAGCGAAATTCATTGAAAACGAAACAAATATTCAGCTACATCCAAATATCCGAAATGTCGGTGCTGTCCAAACGGATCAATCCGAGAACTCGGCGCTGGTCCTGAAAGAGTTAACTATAACTTATAATTGTAACCATTCTCTACTGTTTTAGAAACTGTTATTTTATGATCAGATTTAATCATTTAAAATATGTCAATTGTCATACATGATGATGTCTTCATGCCATTCTTAATAATAAAAATAGGGTGGGGGGGGGGCGATTACTTAAATTAAATGATTTGTACAATCACAATGTAACAATTTACAAAGCATATCCTTATTTCACCACACAGCCCATATGAATGAATCTATGTCTCTAGCTAGATCTCCCACAGAACGTTGCATTCACCACACAGCCCATATGAATGAATCTATGTCTCTAGCTAGATCTCCCACAGAACGTTGCATTCACCACACAGCCCATATGAATGAATCTATGTCTCTAAATAGATCTCCCACAGAACGTTGCATTCACCACACAGCCCATATGAATGAATCTATGTCTCTAACTAGATCTCCCACAGAGCGTTGCATTCACCAAACAGCCCATATGAATGAATCTATGTCTCTAACTAGATCTCCCACAGAACGTTGCATTCACCAAACAGCCCATATGAATGAATCTATGTCTCTAACTAGATCTCCCACAGAACGTTGCATTCACCACACAGCCCATATGAATGAGTCTCTGTCTCTAGCTAGATCTCCCACTTCTTCTGTTAGTTCAAGGTCTCTTTGATGTCTTGAAATAACTTTCTTCTTGGTCTGCCCTTCTCATCTTCTTGGAACCATACCTTCCATTTTTGTTCTTTCCAGCCCACTGTGTCTTTTGACATGGCCATAGTATTTTAATTTTCTCTGTAAAGTGGTGTTTATAAGTCAGTTCTTTCTAACGTTTAAACCTTTTAATGTCTTCATTGCTCTTTTTCATTATCCAAGATTTTTCTGTATCATTTTCTTTCAAATGAATCAATTTTCTTCTTTGCTGTTTGCAAGATTGTCCATGATTCATAATTATAAATTCTTAAATACATTTTATTTTTCTCAGAAATCTTCTCGATTCCTAGTTAATGTTATCATCATCATGTTTTATTGTTTATATAAACATTTTAATAAATTATTGTTTTATTATATAAGTATTAATTTAGTACATCCTACTTTTATTTTTAACATAGTGAGATCTAGTTTCTCTGCTTTGACCTGTTCTGTCAGCACGAAAACTACTACTATACTGCTTGGTAATAAATTTAGCAAGTAACTTTATTTTCCCCACCCTTCTCTGTGTGTGTAAGGGGGAATCTCTAGAAAGACATTGAAAATCATGCCAATCGCTAAATTCGAGTGAGATGTTTCAACACTGTGGCTTCCAGTAAAGTAGCTCCAGAGTGTTGAAAATGGTATCTCTTCACAGCATCTCTGTTGACCAGACTCCCATTGAGGGAAAGATTGTAAGACAGAATCATGGTTCTCTTGTCAGAAAGATGTGTTGATTCACTACAGGAGCAAAGGGATAATTCATGCTGGTTGTCTACAAATCTGAGTTTCTGGAACATTACTTAGTTGTTTGTGTCTGGATTTCAACAGCTGAAGGGCATATTATCATAACAATGTGTTTGCGATCTTGTCTGGCATATTATCATAACAATGTGTTTGCGATCTTGTCTGGCATATTATCATGACAATGTGTTTTCGATCTTGTCTGGCATATTATCATAACAATGTGTTTGAGATCTTGTCTCTGTTACTCTGTTACTTCTCTACTGAGAAGTTAATAAAACCAAACTCCCTTAAAGTAAAGGTAAAGTACAAGACTTTAATCACAGTCTTAGCACACAAGTTTTCACCCATATGTGCTCGGCTGCCTAGCCAGAAGTGTTTGGAAATTTCTGGATAGTATCGCTTCAAGCATTGAAACTCACAATGCGAGATGGCATTACTCACCTTCCCAGAGTACTACCTGGTACCCATTTCTGCCAGTGGCTGGTATTTTTTTCCAACCATGAGTGCAGCTCACATTGGTTCCAGTGGAAATTGAACGTGGGTTGTCAGAATGTTGGTAGCTTAGTCGGTTTTTCCAACTAGGCTACTGAGGCCCCCAAAATCTCCCTTACCAATATTCACTGGCACATAGAAATGGTGTGCAGTCTAATCAAAATGAGATGTATAGTTAAATGTGACCATTTTTAGTATTCAGAGAGACTAAAGATATCATTAAGAAGAGTACTACAACAGGCCCAAGCATATGGATACCTTAATGTGTTTCTGTGCTGGACATGGTTCATTTCTTGGTGTTTTTCCGTGAAGCCATGGCTCATATCTTGATGTGTTTCTGTGCTAGTCATGGCTCATATCTTAGCTTGTGTGTGTATGTGTGCTGGCCATGGTTCATTTCTTGGTGTGTGTCATGCTGGTCATATCTCATGTCTTGGTGTGTCCTTGTTAATCATGTCTCGTGTCTTTATGTGTGTATGTGTTTGGTCATGTCTCATGTCTTGGTGTGTATCTCTGTTAGTCATGTGTCATATCTTTGTGTGCGTGTTTATGTTAGTCATATCTCATATCTTTGTGTATGCATATCTGTGTATGTCACATCTCATGTCCTTGTGTGAGCATGTCTATGTTGGTCGTATCTCATGTCTTTGTGTGCATGTCTATGTTGGGCACGTGTCATGTCTTTGTGTGTGCATGTTTATGTTAGTCATGTGTCTTGATGTGTGTCGGTGTTGGTCATGCCTCGTGTCGCTGTGTGCAGGTCTGTGTTGGTCACATCTCCTATCTTTGTGTGTGCATGTCTGTGTTGGTCACCTCTAGTGACTCGGGCAGATGGTGCTCGTAAACCTGGGAGGGCCGACCATCTAAGGGCAGAATCCCCCTACAGAAAAGATCATCTGCTGCCTTGCAGAAGGATTGGGGACAATCAAAGGCTAAGGAATGCAAACCTGAATAAAATGCTGGCTGAAATCGGATGCACTGGGCCACTGGCGCAGAACACAGTGCAACGTATTAACGGGTGTTCAATCAGAGTGGATCTGGCAGACTTTAATTGTGATGTTCTGCCTGTGGGGGTGATCAACACACTTAGCCTGACGGCTGACTTCATGTGAGAGTCTGGAGTCCTGCTCTGATTGAGTCCTGATCGCAGAGAGAGAGAGAGAGAGAGAGATCTTGTCTGGCATATTATCATAACAATATGTTTGAGATCTTGTCTGGCATATTATCATAACAATGTGTTTGAGATCTTGTCTGGCATATTATCATAACAATATGCTTTAGATCTTGTCTGGCATATTATCATAACAATATGTTTGAGATCTTGTCTGGCATATTATCATAACAATATGTTTGAGATCTTGTCTGGCATATTATCATAACAATGTGTTTGCGATCTTATCTGGCATATTATCATAACAATGTGTTTGAGATCTTGTCTGGCATATTATCATAACAATGTGTTTGAGATCTTGTCTGGCATATTATCATAACAATATGTTTGAGATCTTGTCTGGCATATTATCATAACAATGTGTTTGAGATCTTGTCTGGCATATTATCATAACAATGTGTTTGAGATCTTATCTGGCATATTATCATAACAATATGTTTGAGATCTTGTCTGGCATATTATCATAACAATGTGTTTGAGATCTTGTCTGGCATATTATCATAACAATGTGTTTGCGATCTTATCTGGCATATTATTATAACAATGTGTTTGAGATCTTGTCTGGCATATTATCATAACAATATGCTTTAGATCTTGTCTGGCATATTATCATAACAATATGTTTGAGATCTTGTCTGGCATATTATCATAACAATATGTTTGAGATCTTGTCTGGCATATTATCATAACAATGTGTTTGCGATCTTATCTGGCATATTATCATAACAATGTGTTTGAGATCTTGTCTGGCATATTATCATAACAATGTGTTTGCGATCTTATCTGGCATATTATCATAACAATATGTTTGAGATCTTGTCTGGCATATTATCATAACAATGTGTTTGAGATCTTGTCTGGCATATTATCATAACAATGTGTTTGAGATCTTGTCTGGCATATTATCATAACAATGTGTTTGCGATCTTATCTGGCATATTATCATAACAATGTGTTTGCGATCTTATCTGGCATATTATCATAACAATGTGTTTGCGATCTTATCTGGCATATTATCATAACAATGTGTTTGCGATCTTATCTGGCATATTATCATAACAATGTGTTTGCGATCTTATCTGGCATATTATCATAACAATTAAGAGAGCAGATGGCAGAGTTAATAACTTTTTGGGCTCCAAACCAGAATGGTGGTTCAGATCCCAGCAGGATCTTTCTATTGGGAGTGAAATAAACACCTAGGCCCGAACACTTTGTGGCAACTGCATTGGACAAGTGACCTTTATTCTGCGGTCCTATAAGTCCCCCATCATCATCATGTGCCATACCGGTTGGCGTAGGCGATCATGTCCTTCCACAATCTTCTATCTACAGTGCATCGTATCAGTTCTGTTGTTGACTGTTTTTCATGCCATGACACCAAGCTATCCAGTATTTTCTCTCTTTGTCGTCCGCAATCTCTCTTTCCTTTTATTTTGCCAATTGTAACCAAGTATTCCAACTTTCCTCTTCTCATGATGTGCCCGAAAAATGTTGATTGTTTCTTTCTGTTTTTTAGGAGCTGCCTTTTTCTGTTGGCCTCTTTGAGAACTTCCTCATTGGTCTTTTTAGCTGTCCAGGGAACTTTCAACATTCTTCTGAGAAATCCCATCTCTGTGGCCTCTAATCATCTTTTCATTTGTTTGTCTACTGTCCATGATTCGCTTCCATAGGTCAGAATTGGTTCTATATATCACCGATGAACTCTCTTTCTCATTTCTATTGACATAGATTTGTTGCATAAGATATTTTTCATTTTCTGAAGTGCTATTTTGGCCGGAGCTATTCTGCTTTTTATTTCCGTGGTGCATCTTCCATTCGATGTTATTATTGTGCCCAGGTATTTGACGCGTTGCACTTGTTTCAAATTTGTCCTGTTTATTTTTATGCTGCATGCTGGTGATGATTGTTTCTTCGATATGACCATTACTTCTGTTTTCTTACTATTCAGACTGAGACCTTTCTTGTTGCTTTCTTTTACTATTATGTCTATCATTTCTTGTAGTTCATTCTCTGTCTCTGCTATTAAGACTGTGTCATCCGCATATCGCAAATTATTTATGTAGTGATCGTTGACTTGAATTCCTTTTTTGTTTTCTATTGATCTCATAATATATTCGCTGTAAAGTGAAAACAAATCCGGCGACAGAAAACAGCCTTGTCTGACTCCTTATTTTATATATTGGAATTGTCCTGTTTGGTTATTAATTCGTATAGCTGCTGTTTGTTGCCAGTACAAGTTTTTTATGATTCACAGATCCTTGCCATGAATGTTTAATTTTTCCAGCATATTTATTGATTATTTCCACATGCTTTACTTTATCAAATGCTTCTGTGTAGTCTATAAAGCACATATATAGGTCTTTCTTTACCTCTATAGATCTTTCTATCAATGTTCTTAAGATGTATATTGCCTTATTGGTGCCCTTTCCTTCCACAAATCCATATTGTTCCTCACTTATTTCTGGTTTTATTTTGTTCCTACCACGTCTCATGATTATTCTTAGTAATATTTTAGTCATATGGCTCATGAGCACTAATAGTGCAGGGGTCTTCACAATCAGTGGCGCCTGCCTTCTTCGGTATGGCTACAAAGATAGATTTTAGTAGATCTTTGGGTATGTGTCCAGTGTTATATATGTCATTAAGTAGTTTTGTTATGACTTGTACTCCCAGCTCTCCTAATACATTTATCTCTTCGATTGTTATATTATCGGGACCTGCAGCTTTGCTTCTTTTCATGTGTTGAATTGCGTCCTCTACTTCAGTCTGCATTATTGGTGGTCCTGTGTCTTCATTTGAATTGTTTAACTCTGGTCTTTCATCATCATAGAGTTGACTGATATATTCTGTCCATCTTTCTATTGTCTTCTCCTGTCCCATTATTATATTTCCTTCCTTTGATTTCACACATCCTGAAATTTTGACTTCTTTTCTTCCTGTTAATTCATTTAACTGATTGTGCATACATTTTGAGTCTTTCTTTTGTTGTTTTTCCATTTCTTCACATTTCTGTTTTAACCATCCTTCCTTTGCTTCTCTGCATTTGTTCTGGATCTCTCTGTGCAATATTTTGTATGACTGTTCTTCTTTCGTATGTTTTCTTCTTTCGTCCATTAGTTGTAATATTTCTTCTGTCATACATTTCTTTTTGTTGATTCTTTTGTGTCACCGGTATTTTTTCTTTTGATGTTTGTTGAATCGATTGTTTGAGCATTTCCCACTGTTCCTTGATGTCCTCTGTTTTCCCTGTATAAGTCCCCCAGTAATAGAAAAATGCTGTCAAGATAGTCCCCCCCTAATTTTCTTTTGGATCTTCTAGTATGTATCTTAGAGTGATTTGAAAATACAACTTTGGAAGTTTAATACTATCCAATCATCTGGCAAACTCTTTTTCTAATCTTTTTTCTGATCTTCTGATAAACTCAACATCTAGTTAAACAGCACTTAGGATGTCTTTGTTATGTTTTATTAGTACCTCTACCATTGTGCCTTCTGGTTCTGGTGACTTTTTATTTTTTTTTTTAGCTTTTCAATTTAATGCCTTATGGATTCTGTGGTTGGTGTCATCTTCTGTGGCCAATATCTTTCTATATATCACCAGTTTCTGCAGGTATCAGCTTATTAATGTTCATGAAACATTTCAGCAATTGTTTCATCTGTACTTTGTGTGATGTTAACATTTCAGCAATTGTTTCATCTGTACTTTGTGTGATGTTAACATTTCAGCAATTGTTTCATCTGTACTTTGTGTGATGTTAACATTTCAGCAATTGTTTCATCTGTACTTTGTGTGATGTTAACATTTCAGCAATTGTTTCATCTGTACTTTGTGTGATGTTAACATTTCAGCAATTGTTTCATCTGTACTTTGTGTGATGTTAACATTTCACCAATTGTTTCATCTGTACTTTGTGTGATGTTAACATTTCAGCAATTGTTTCATCTGTACTTTGTGTGATGTTAACATTTCACCAATTGTTTCATCTGTACTTTGTGTGATGTTAACATTTCAGCAATTGTTTTCATCTGTACTTTGTGTGATGTTAACAGTTAACCTTTGTTGTTACAGCTTAAAAATGATTTGTTCCTGATATACAGCCACCTAGAAACACTTGTCTTCCTCTCAATATTTAATGGTATTAAAGTAATACTTGTTTTTTTCCTGGAAAATAAATGGTAGTTTGGGGAGGATTTTGTTAACATAAGTTGCAGGGTGCTTTGTCAATTGTTGTGTCTGGTTTAAGTAGAGAGACTGTTTTGCTGTTGGACATTTGAGAATTGGCATTTATGATAAAGTACTTGAAATGCTTAATTAAAATTAGTTTAAGCTGTACATGTTTTCTGGCTTAGTCAGTGGGCAGGAATGTACAGTATAATAGATGGAGTGTGTCCCCACTGCAATAGTGTGTCAATAAGTGTTTAATTGATTAGGGTAATGTGTGTCTTGTAGCTGATTGCTGTATTTATCTGTTTATTAATTGGCAGATTATTACCCTTCTTATGATGAGCTATTTATGAGAGATTATGTCTCATTATTTGTGTTTGCAATGTGATTGTGTGGGTTTGTGGTCAGCTTTATGTTGGCATTGTCTGTGTGTACATTATTGTGCTAATTAACATGTTTAAAGATAATAGTCATACTGCAGACAAAATGTTGGAACTGTAATATAATACAGAATAAAAATAATACTTGAAATGATAAATAAAAACAGCCTACTCTGTTCATAATAACAGTAATAACATTTAGTTAGATATGAAAGTGTCAGGACAACATAGAAACATAATAAAAACTGCAATGTCAACATTCATGCAACATAGAGACAAAGACTAAAAGTGAGTTGGCGACCCGGATTCCTTGCGTCTTTCTCCAGTTTGCGTCATACATCTTTTAGACAGATAGCTCTTATCTTATCAGGATGGTGGCTTTACTTTTTTCTTTTCTTTGACTTGTCCATGTTTGTGAAATTTTTGTGGTTTATTTTATTTTATTTATTTTTTTTTTACAGTACATAATAGTATTGTATGTAGATGGTGACCAAGATGGCGGTTGTTTTATTTTTGGAGTGTAGTTTGTGTGATTAAAGTGATTGAATATAGTCTTTCCAATGGATTATAATTTTCAAAAAGTTGTATAAAGTTTTCTACCAAGGAGGAGGATAAGACCCGATAAGTACTTTTTAAATGTAAACAGCTAAAGATTTATAGTTAGATCGTAAATGATCACATGTGAGACCTTAGCGATCAAACACGTTGGGGAAACTCTCTCTCTCTGCGATCAGGACTCAAATCAGAGTAGGATTCCAGACTCTCACATGAAGTCAGCTGTCAGGTTAAGTGTGTTGATCGCCCCCACAGTCCGAATATCACAATTAGAGTCTGCCAGATCCACTCTGATTAAACACTCGTTAAAACGTTGCACTGTGTTATGCGCCAGTGGCCCAGTGCATCCGATTTCAGCCAGCATTTTATTCAGGTTAGCTTTCCTTAGTCTTTGATTGTCCCCAATCTTCCTGCAAGGCAGCAGATTGTCTTTTCTGTAAGGGGATTCTGCCCTTAGATGGTCGGCCCTCCCAGGTTTACGAGCACCATCTGCCCGAGTCACTAGAGGTGACTAACACAGACATGCATACAGCGATATGAGACATGACTAACACCAACACACATCAAGATATATGACACGTGACTAACATAGACATGCACATAAAGATATGAGATATGACTGACATAGGCATGCACACACAAAGATATGAGATTTGACTAACATAGGCATGCACACACAAGAATATGAGATATGATAAACACAGACATGCACACACAAAGATATGAGATATGACTAACATAGGCATGCACACACAACGATATGAGATTTGACTAACATAGGCATGCACACACAAAGATATGAGATTTGACTAACATAGCCATGCACACAAAGATATGAGATATGACTAACATAGCCATGCACACACAAAGATATGAGATATGACTAACATAAACATGCACACAAAGATATGAGATATCACTAACCCAGACATGCACACACAAAGATATGGCACATGCCTAACACAGATACACACTAAGATATGAGATATTACTAAACTCAGACGTACATAAAGATATGAGACATGATTGGCATGGACACACCAAGATATAAGATCACATCAGCTGGGCTAAACCCTCAACATGTGTTTTTCTTAAGTTAAGCCCTTAACTTACGACTGACTCAGCAGGTCGGTAAGGGATACATGTTTATGCTCAGAGAAATCACAGAAGATGGAGATAGATAAATATAAAGTAGCAACGATCAATATATGTGGGATAAAAAATAAAGAAGTCGAACTTATAGAAGAAATGACAAAAAGGAAAATTAAAATACTAGGATTAGCGAACACCAGAGTAAAAGGACAACAGATAAAGAAAACACATGGACTACACGAAAGTATTCTCAGGAATCGAAAACACAGAAAGAGCAACACACGGAGTAGGGGGTTGAGGCAGAGAAATACAAATGAATGCATAAAAATGCGAAGCTGCAGTAAAGTTGAATGTGAGGGAACATTGAAAAAAAAAAAAAAAAGAAAAAATGGTATGGTAAAAGCTTTACATGGTTAGTAGACGACACAGATTTGAACGATGTTTCGGCTCAATATGCCTTCAGCAGGAACAAACAAACAACAACACACACAGATATGTAAGTAAATATAACTAATCCTACATAGCTAACTAGTAATGAAACATCCAAAACAAAATAATTGAAAAATGTTAAAGAAAAGCAAATTGACTTCCCTGGTCAGAACGGGAAAAGGGCGAGTCACACTGGTCTAGCTGTGGTTATACCCTCTGGACAGGGGTGAAGGGTTCTAAAAATACACGAGGGGGGGGGGGGAACGCTGTCTAGGTTACGTCGACTAGCAAAGACACCGACAATGTCTGAAAGTATCTAAGGGCCCATAAATACATGTATACACACACACACAGAGATGCGTGTATACATAAATGCACATATAAGTAGACGTGCACAAACTATACATATCAACATACACATATACACACACACATACATATATGTGTATACAAGCAAGCACACACATACATGCGTATATATATATATATATACCAATACCCATACATATGAATACATACATGCATGCGCTCATCCATACGGGGGACAATCATATGTGTAGAAATGTGCGCGTAACGCCCAACTAACCAGAGGAGTTCACACCGGGGTCAGTGTGCAAGCTCGAAGGAGAAAGAATAGAATAACAGGTGCTCAAAAGGCGGAAAGAGCAAGAAGTCTGAGAGTGGGGTGCAATAAAAACATATGAGTGGTACATAGCACAGAAAAAATGTGTATACGAGAACACCAAAGTGTCTCAATGGGGAGTAGTGGAGAAGAACTTTGAATGGCATGGCATAGTAGATAGACTAAAGAGCCAAAACATGGGCGGTAGAGAGGGCTATGTAAAATGGATGGAGTAGCCGAAAGGAAACTGTACGAGTGTGATACATTCATACCTCGTGGGGTCAGCGAACCATACTTGACTATGATGCGATTCTCCAAAGCAAGTCGGCCGCGGTCGCCAGAGTAACAAAGGACAATACCAGTGATGCGGATGTCATCTTTGCCCTTGTGGTTTGGGGAGTTGAAATGGGAAGAGACTGGAGTGCCAGTATTCTGTTGAACATCTCGTAGATGTTCACAAAATCTTTCCGCTAATCGTCTACCACTCTCGCCAATGTAAGTCATGTGGCATTGTTGGCATATGATGGCATAAATGATGCTATTCAAAGTTCTTCTCCACTAGTCCCCACTGAGACACTTTGGTGTTCTCGTATACACATTTTTTCTGTGCTACGTACCACTCATATGTTTTTATTGCACCCCACTCTCAGACTTCTCACTCTTTCTGCCTTTTGAGCACCTGGTATTCTATTCTTTCTCCTTCGAGCTTGCACACTGACCCCGGTGTGAACTCCTCTGGTTAGTTGAGCATTATGCACACATTTCTACACATATGATTATCCCCCGTATGGATGAGCACATGCATATATGTGTTCATATGTACGGGTATTGGTGTGTGTATATATATATATATATATCCCCGTGTGTTACCAGGGCCTCATTATGAGGGAGGTAAAGAATAGTGACACTGTGACCTTCCAGGCATGTCGTAAGAGGCGACTAAGGAGGGTGATCGATGGCTTGACAAGCTGTCATTGTAAAAAGTATTGTTATGGAAACAACGCCATAGATTTTAGAGCAGTGATCTCTGCAATATGTGCCATTTTGGCACGCAAGGTTTCTGTTTTTGAGATTGTGGTTCTGCCCTACTATGTGCCGTCTTCGGCTCGAAAGGACGATAGATATATATATATACACACATGTATGTGTGTGTGTATATGTGTATGTTGATATGTATAGTTTGTGCATGTCTGCTTATATATGTATACACGCATCTCTGTGTGTGTGTGTATATACATGTATTTATGGGCCCTTAGATACTTTCAGACATTGTCGGTGTCTTTGCTAGTTGACGTAACCTAGACAGCGTTTCCCCCCTCGTGTATTTTTAGAACCCTTCACCCCTGTCCAGAGGGTATAACCACAGCTAGACCCGTGTGACTTGCCCTTTTCCCGTTCTGACCAGGGTCCACGACACAGGGAAGTCAATTTGCTTTTCTTTAACATTTTTCAATTATTTTGTTTTGGATGTTTCATTACTAGTTAGCTATGTAGGATTAGTTATATTTACTTACAAATCTGTGTGTGTTGTTGTTTGTTTGTTCCTGCTGAAGGCCTATTGAGTCGAAACGTCGTTCAAATCTGTGTCATCTACTAACCACGTAAAGTTTTTACCGTACCATTTTTTTTTTCTTCCAATTTTCCAACACACGGAGTAGGCTTTATCATCGACCCAGAACACGCAAAGAACATTCTATAAATTAAATACCACTCAGAAAGAATTATCACATTGAAACTACTAGAAGACGATCGAAAAACAAATTACATACAAATCTATGCACCATGCAACAACAGTGAAAGAGACAGCGAAGAATTCTATGACACATTTTGTAGCTTTCTTTTTATTAGTATTCTTACACGTCTATGATGTTCTGTTGTGGTGCCTGAATATCTAATTGTATATTTTTAGTCCTGTATGTACCCACGTTCTTTCCATCTTGTCTTTGATATGCTAAAAATATCTATGCTTAATTGTTCTGGTTGTAAAAGATTTCCCAATTTTCCTTTTTGGTAGTGTCCTAACATTTCATGTACATATTCGTGGATCTTTCTTCTGACATAACTTAGAGTTTCTCTCCGTGGCTTTCTTTGGAATAGTACATGGTGAGGCTCCAATCTCTTTCATGGTGGTCAGCCATATTCATCTTTCGTGTTCTGAGTATACCTCTTGTGTACCTTTGTTGTTTTCACTTCCTGAGCCATTGATCATTTCTGATTCTTCCTCCCCATCTACCGTCACAGACTTTGTTGTTTTCACTTCCTGAGCCATTGATCATTTCTGATTCTTCCTCCCCATCTACTGTCACACACTTTGTTGTTTTCACTTCCTGAGCCATTGATCATTTCTGATTCTTCCTCCCCATCTACCGTCACACACTTTGTTGTTTTCACTTCCTGAGCCATTGATAATTTCTGATTCTTCCTCCCCATCTACCGTCACAGACTTTGTACATTTGGGATGGACATTCACGATAGACGCCATTGTTGTGAAAATAGTTTGCCTGTCGAAACGCGAATACACATTGGCCAATCAATGATAGTATAAACACGTCAACACAAGAAGAATAAATAACATTCCACTGAAGTATTGATAGAGTTTGAATGCAGGAAAATGTCAAATTTTGAGGAATTTATGTTTTGATGTAGTAAATTTTACTTTGGTATTGTAATCTAGGGTTTAAAGATCCTGCAAATTGTTTCAACAAAGTGATCTCTATTCTTTTGCTTACAGGCTTCTGCAATTGACAAAGAAACAAAAGGATCATGTCCAATCTGTCAACAGTTCTTCATGATGACGTGTCTTCTGGGAGAGAGCCAGGATGACATTGACTTCAAGGTGTTCACTGTGCAGGCAGATTGTCCACCCAAGAACTTTGTTGCTGGCTGGAGCAAAAAGTATCCAGTGATTATGGTGAACGAAGGCAAGAGCAAGACTGGTGAGGACTTGAGCAATACTATGTGTGACACATTCGAAGAAATTGAGCAGTTCTTTGAGAAAATTAACAAAGAGTGCCCAGAGTTGAAGAGGAAAAATGCCCCAAACATAACGGCTATGCAAGTTGTGGAGAACATATTTAAGGTACATATGTAATCGTCATTTTCCTTTGTGTATAACTTCCTCATCGTGGATATATTGACTGCACTAAATATTAATTTTTAGTAACAATGAAGTAAACAGCTACTATAATATTCTTGTCCTTAGAAGCTTTAAATTAATTTGGGATTGTTTTAAAGAACATAAAAGTGAAAGTTTGTGAGTACAAAACTTCAGAATAGTGGTTGCTTTATTTTAGCACATTCGGTACCAAGGACTTTGTGGCTTGGCCATTTTTCTGAAATTAAAATAAAATATAATGAAATAACTTTACAAAAATAAGTGAAAATCAGTCAACACAGTTTGTTCAGACAATTTGCCCAGGAAGTCGTAAAAGAGGTTTAGATAAGAGAATTACAAGATTGTAGTGGAAATAATTGAAAATATCAATAAACAAAAAAGCAGCAAGATGTAGCGCATGTTACTAGAGCCACACTTAGCTGTTCGTGGTACAAAATGTTTTAAAGTGAGATAATCTTCCTTTAAAATGTAACCAATGGTGCACTAATGTGTGTTCTATTTTATTATCTGTGGTTGTGAAAGTGACCAGGATGTATTTTATTATCTGTGGTTGTAAAGGTGGCTAGGATGTATTTTATTATCTGTGGTTGTAAAGGTGGCCAGGATGTATTTTATTATCTGTGGTTGTATAGGTGGCTAGGATGTATTTTATTATCTGTGGTTGTAAAGGTGGCTAGGATGTATTTTATTATATGTGGTTGTGAAGGTGACCAGAATGTATTTTATTATCTGTAGTTGTGAAAGTGGCCAGGATGTCACTGGGGATAGGAAAGTTTCTTAAGTGTTCAAGTCTTTTGATCATGCAAACTTTGTCCTGCTTCATGTTATAAAGAAACATTGAACAGCCTAATGTAAAGACAACATAAATAACTCATTCCTTTATATTGTTGTGAATGCTGTTGCATTGTTTTAGGTAACACAGGATCCAAATATTTCTAATTTCTGTCTAATGATTTATTTAAATGGCAATAGTTGGACAACCTGTTCTCATGTCACTAACACATATACCCATATGCCTAGCTAGGCTTGGGATGGATCCTTTACACATTATTCAAAGGCATTCAGGATTAGCTGATATCATTATGGTTGGAACATTGGTTGAGTCACTGCGATTTATTTCTTTGAATATTGAGGTTTGCTCTAATAAAAAGCAGCTACTGGTTCTCAAGCTAGGCTATATTGCTTTTCTTACAGAGGCTGGAATGAGTTAGCTGTGTTGTAGGAGATGTTTAAATATAGCCTTTGGAAAATTGTAAGTGACATTTATTTATCTATCTTTAGCTCACCTGAAGTTTTGTCTTACATCTATAATGTTGTTTCTTGTATACATTTTACTCTTTTTTGTCATTCTTGCAGTGATTTATATAGTTTTGTCTATAGTGTTGTATCTATGGGCCAATGGGTTTTCCTCAGTCTACTATATTCTGTATAGTTTTGAAGTATGTGTTCAGCAGTCTGGTACGCCTGTGTACATGTGGTTGAGGTGCTAATCTTGAATTTTGTATACATGTGACTGTGGAGTCAATTGTGTCCTGTTCTGAGGCGTATAATGATAACTTAGTCCCATATATTCACAAAAGGCATCCTGATTTGGGACTTGTGGTCTTCTGATTGATTTGATTATCTGTTTTTTTTTTTTTGGTGGTATGTAACTGGTGCATTTAGTTGTGTGCCTGTTGCGTCTTCCTTTGCCTGCTGATCTGCTTTTTTGTTTCCTGGTATTCCACAGTGAGAAGGGATCTCCTGCAGGGTGACCTTGTGTTGCTTGTAGAGTTCAATCAGTAAGGTCTGCTGATGTGGTAATTTTATCTGGAAGTGAAATAACACTTGCGTGCCCCCCCCCCCCCCAATGTTTTTTTCTCTATAAGTGAAATAACATGTTTCTCTTCCCCCCTCCGTGATGTGGTAATTTTCTCTGTAAGTGAAATATCATAGCTGATGGCTTGTGCCAGGATCGGTGAACCACAACCATCCAGACCTTACTCCACCTCTTCATGGTGCCTCCAGAAACAGACTAACCTGTCTAGCCTGGCCAAGTGAATAGGGATCAAAGAGGGAAGACAACCCGGTATTCAAAATGTTGAGGTCGGATGTGTTGGGATGAAAGGCAGAAATAGAAGTTCTACTGCAAACTACAACACAACATACCTGCGTCCACTTTACATCCTTCTAAGGATGAATGATGAAGAGGACATCAATTTCTTTAGCAGTCCTCAGGTGAACGGAAGGAGGATTCACAGTGAAATATAAGAATTATGTATCTTTGTGATTTTGAAAGCTATGTGTATGTGATTTGGCTAGAACTATTATACTTTCCACTGTAGTAAGTTAGATCTTGATCAGTTAGGTGTTGTTGATGTTTGTCTTAATAAACAAACATCTGAATGTTTTGTTTTACCCTCGCCATTTTTTTGTTCCCCGTACACACTCATTATGAGTGGGGTGTCTATCACCTTCCTCTTGAGAGATACTCATGTTTTTATTCTCCAAGGCAAGGTGTGTTAGATTTTATCCCAACAATTTTGCCTGGACAACAGTTATTGGACCTACTCTTTTAGATTTAGCTGACAATGGTTCTTTAGTATGAGCTGATTGTATATGGGACCTCCAGTTTTTCTATTTTATATATCGGTTTTAACCACCTAGATACCATTGGAGGGTAATGTTGCACTGTAAGCATAAGAGCAATCAAGGGAGTGCTTATAATAAATTTATTTAACATTGGCTGGGGGTGGGGCACATAGGAAAGAAAACGTGAGAATCCTTGTTTGACCTCTAACCACATCAATGAGCCCAATACTAGCAAGTCAAGTACAAGATAAAATGCAAACTATTGAATGATGTGCCAGTTAAAATTTGGTCCTTTAGATTTGGCTTTTCAATTTGTTCACCCATCCTAAAATATCTTGATTTTTTCTACACACACATTCATCCATAATTGTCTTCTTTGGGTCAAGTTGCTACTTCCCACAAAACAAATCCTGAGCCTGTGTTAGAAAAAATACAAGTTTGTTAGAGACCATTCAGGTTATAGTTCTCAAGTCATTGGCAAAAGTAAATTGCCAAGTAACCTTTTTTTTTTCAATCTGCTTTCATCCAATGAATTTTAGTTATCTTCATCTGTCCTTTAAAGGTCATTAAGTGGGCTTAAATTAGCATAATGTTGTGGTGTACAGCACATTGCAGGTCCTGTGCCTTTCAAGTCACCACACCTGACTTGAGCACATTATTACCATGTGGCCTTCCATTTAACCCCATCTCTCCCCAGACCTCTTTTTTGTGGTGAAGGGAGGGGGAAGGATATGATCTAGATATGTTCTAGTGTACTGAAGTTAGTTGCAACAACCAGCTATGAGTTATTGGCTGCACCCAGCCCATTAACTCTCATGTCATTACTATTTCAGTACATTTTTATTCAATCAGTGTATTACTTCTCTATCTATCTATTGACCTTTCGAGCCATAGCCGGCCCAAAGGGCGTAGACCAAGATACTCCTTCTCTTATCTAAATTTTTGTTCTAGCTGTTTTAATTTCTTTTAAAGATATTTTATCAAATCTCGCCATTTGTCTCTGTTCTGTGCAAGCAGCTCTATCTCATTGAGGGGCCCGGTTCCTGCTGCTCTTGCCTCTCTCATCAATGTCTTCTCAGTGTCTCCCTGGGTCTTCCTCTTACCTGTTGTTTCCCACATGAAGGCCTGCTTTGCTATTCGGTTATTATCTCTTCTCATCACATGTCCAACATATGACCATCATCTTATCTTAATTACTGAAGATATTAGTGGTTGATTGGCAATTTCTCTAATTTCCTCGTTTGTTTTGAATTCGTTCCACGCTATACCAAGTATTACTTCTGCTCTTCTGAAATTGTAATTATTTTTAGCGATTTCTGATTGAAATAATTGAGCCATCCTCACTCAGGACATATCCACATTGCTCTGTTGTTTCCAGGATATGACACACACCTTTGTCAATCCAATTCTACTTCTACTAAAACTGATACCAAGCTAGACTCCTGATCCCCCAATTAACATCATCAATCATTAATGCTTGTTTCACCTGACATGAAGTGCCATCTGACATGAAAATTCTCACCTCTTTTGCTTTGTTCTATGTGTTAGTCCTTACCATTTAGGCCGGTCTGTCTAGGATCATCTCTTCTTGATATCCACTGAATTTTTGGCGATTCTTTTACCTGTGCTATCTTGGTCGTAATGTAGACCTGGAGGTTTACTTCTTAATAAAAAAAAAAAAAAAAAGACAAAATCTAGGAAAAAGAGATCTTTAGAAATAGTTTCATTTCCTAAGTTGCATGGGGGGGGGAGGGAAAGAACTGGTCATGGCTATCCTGGAATCTGTGAAGAAACATAATCATTTAGCTTCAACACTGATGTCCTGACCAACCAGAAGATAATATAACTTTCCCTTGTACAAAGTATTTAGCTGAAATCAGTGTACCATTAGTTGAAGACAGCATTTCACCGACTGAAATATTTCATTGAAATTATTAATCTAGCCTCAGTATTTCATTAATCTAGCAATAATATATATCATTCACCTAGCATCAATTTTTCATTGACTGACCTAATTATTCCATTAACTGGCCTCAGTAGTATTTTTCCCCAAGAATAACAGTTAGCTTGTCAGGTCCTTTGTAACTGTACACCCATTTCATATCCAGGACATAGCTTTCTGTGTGATTGATTACTGGTGTGTAGCTAGGGCAGTCATTTGTGTTCACCTATTTGAAGCATAGCTGAGTCCATAAGCAGTATCTAATGTCACTTGTTACAGATTATCACTCAAGTGTGTACATGATTATTGACTAAATGTCTTTATCTCTGCCATATCTGATAGTGAGTGACTACTTACCATAAACTGATATCGCTTCTACTGTGATTGAACTATTATAAGTATCATGGCAGGCATTGCAGTATCTACTGTCAAGAACAATGGTCCAGAAGGGACTTGCACTTGAAGGACAAGAACTATTTGGGATTGACAAGGCCACTATTGTCCAACAGGGAAATAACTCTACAGGCAAAACGGGCACTCTACAAATACAATCTTCATCCTAACATTGTGATACCAATGCCAGATGTGGACCCTAGGTACAAGAACAACAAGAAAAATAACTTCTACCAAGATGAAATGTGTTAGGTGAATGAGAGGAAACAGTCTGAGAGATAAGATAGAAATGAAGAACTGAGAAAAAAGCTAGGAATAATTCTTGCCGTAGGGGACATAAACAAACAACATATAAAATGGTTTTATCACATATTAAGGCAGAAAGATCAAAACAGTGAACCTTGAATAAATGTTTGAGGACACCAGACCCTAAAGCTGACATACAAAAAGATGGATTGATGGAATATTAGGAACACTAGGAAACATAAAACAACAGGAGAGACCTAATATCATGCCTCTAGTTTTGCTGGTTGTTATTGAGAGGCGTCTGCATATTACACCCTGTGAAGGTGTACGACAAGAGACATGTGTTTAGTCACAGCCACATTTGAACAACCTAATCTTAATAGCTCGACGACACTAAACAATCTTCAATTTATAAATGTCTTTTTATCAGACATGGACAATCTGTTGAGACATTATGTATGTCATATATAGCATAGTTGTTTTCACCAGCAACTTTGTACTCAAGAACTTGAGAACAATGATCTGGAACTGTCCTGAGTTCAGTTTAGTCTAAAATCTACTCAGTGGGCTTGGACAATGACTTTCCTTTCACTCTTACCTCTCTCTCGTACCCAACTGATCTGATCTTCGTGTCTTTCTCCCCTCAGAAGAGGCTACTTCTGATTTCACATTCATTTCTCTATTTTCCCTGGTGGGTTGGTGTTTCTTCCCAGATCGGTGACATCTCAGAATATTCATCTTTCCCCTGGACTTTAAGGTGAAGGTTAAAATCCCTGTTTTTGGAGCATGTGCCTTAAAGGTGATGTTCTGTCAGGTCTTATTCCCTAAAAAGTTTAAGGTCATGTTCATTTGGCAAATTTATAAGTTCTGAGGTATTTCCAGTGTATCCCTCTTTGCGTCAGTCACAGCGGTTTATATTCTAGACTTGCTTCTTTAGTTTTCTCATTTCTAAGTATTATATGTATATTTGTCTGGCCACTGTTTTTGTCATACATCCTTGTTTAAATATGATCTAAATGCATCTGTAGCTTGATAACGGTTACAAGACCAACAGAAGAGCAAAAGACCTCAAATTATATCTCCCGTCAAGGCTAAAAGGCAAATGGGAAGTAAAGAAGAAAAGAGGCTATATCATCTAGCAGTAGAAAAGCTCGTTTCAGCTCTGTGCTCTATTTGCCTGTTTTCTATACAGTTGTCTGCTTATTATAGAGAACATTGTGGCCACTTTGTTGGTTTCAAGATATTCTTCTGTGTCATCATTTTGTGTTGGCCCTCTCAAGCTTATTGATGATTTATTTTTATCTTATCTCAAGTGTGTATCCATTTTGTTTCTTTCATGATGATAGCAAATACTAGTCCTATAGCTTTCTCAATTTGTGTTATCCAAGCCGTTCTAGTTCTTGTATGCAATGGGTGTAGCTTGTATTTTAGTGTCCCTTATCTCTGCTAATATTTGACTTGGACCCAAACATGCCAGCAGCAGACTACCTGAATGTTTTTATTTATTTATTTAAATGACAGTTACAAACATGTACCTAATTGAAGTGGGTTAGAGCTGATATGTCGTCAGTGTTCCAGATCACTACCTTGTACACAGTCCAGATGTATGCACCTGAAAGTGTGATAATGTAGATGAAAGCAGAAATTTGGTTCAAAAGATCTAGCACCTGAATGCTGGTAGCAGTTAGTAGTTTTCAGCTCATTGTGGCATTTGAGGTCTAATCTTGGAAATATTGCACCTTTTATGGATGAAGATGTAGTACTTGCCCCTCATTCTTAACATTGCTATTTTATGGAAGTGGTTTCATTTTGTGACATCACACACACAAATCTTAAAATTGCTAGCTAATGTCAATATTTATCTATACATATTTTAGTGGTTAATTCTCATAACCAAAAGAAAAAATTCACACTTGTGAGAGTTTAGGGAGATGCAATTTTCAAATTTTAACCCCAAAAGTTTCTATATATTAAGATACAGTTTCTTGTAATCACTTTGAATGTGTAATATAAGAAATTTGTGTATTTTATCTTCCTGCAAAGACATGAATGAGCAACTAAAGTATCAATGACAAACAGCCATGTGGTACTACGGTTTTCAGTGTCTACAACATTTTTCTGACACAGCTTCCTTGTGTGTGTTTTTTCCCTTTGTAGAGTCCATTAATGTACACCGTCATGTTTTATATATATCTTGGAATAGCTTCCATTACATTGAAATGGCTCCATTATTTGAGCCAATATCTCATCTGCTGGGGCGGGCTCTAACAAGGATTAATTTGCATTTTGATGGGTCAGAAGCCCGTTTGTATTTTGTTTTTTTTTAGTGGTGGGTATTTTACTGTTTGCCTAAACATCTCACTACAAAGACATAGAATGAAGTAAATTGAAAGTCAGGAATAGAAATGCATGAGATTGTTTCAGCCTTTTTAATATTCTTTTATTTTTTAATTTTTTTTTAAGAGTGTGGGTAGTGTAGTGGTATTGTTCTGTCTTGGCATTTTAGTGCAGCTCAACACTCAGAGCCATTTGACTCAGCTGTCGGAGAAATAGGTACCTGGCTCTCACTGAGTTGGGGAAAGTAATGACAGTAAAGAAGTGTGACTGCTTTCTTTGTAAACTAACATTGCTGGTTACCATAATTGTAAACCCATAGTTGTGGAGAAACATGATCACCTATGCCAGCTATAGAGATAGAAAGGTGTGGAGAGACATGACCGCCTACACCAGCATGTACATCATTTTAACTACATGGTATAAGTTTTATTTCCCACATCAAAAAATGTGTTTCTCTGTCATCTTTTTCTTTACTCCCCTTCTTAACTTTCCTTCTTTCCTTTTATTTCTTTTAAACATTTGATGTTTGATGTTGATCATTGACTACTATCGAGTTGCCTTGTCTCCTGAACACTCTACCATACATCCAAACATTTTTCTGGTACTGCTTCTACCCACAAACACATGATCTCTGTACGTCTCATTTCTCTGTTCCATATTTATGGACTTAACAAGAAGCAGCACTTCATTCACAACACCCATTCTATTCTGTTTTTCTTGTTAGTTCAAGTTCCTGTTACAATGTAGATCAAATTATGCTTGGAAGATTGTGTTATTTCAGCTGTGAACTTAGAGGTCATTGAGTTTTAATAAGGGCTGGATTTACCTCAGGTTGTTTATATTGCTGGGGTCAGTTTGACTTGGAGTTAATTAGTTGAGAAAACATTAGCACCAGCTGTGAGGGTGTACCATTTTAATCGTTGATTGCACCACAACATGAACAAATTGATGATGTTTCTAAAAATGTTCACAAGTGTCAAGAGCTTAGCAATAGTTCCAAAATATAAGTGGTATCCAAGAATAAAATAAATGTAATAGTGGTATTTGAGTGTCAACTAATTTTTTGTTTTTAGTCTTTAGTTCAGATGGGTGTAAATTCAGTCAGAGCATTCCCATAACCTCTCTGCCGCCTGTCCAGCAACTATTGAAGTGTTCGTCTACTGATTGTTCCTGTCCTGCATTGATTGAATATGTTGTGTTCTTTGACACTATGGATGCTTTTTCTGCTTTCGCCCCTCGTGGTGCCATGTTCCAACATTCCTTTGACGTGTCGATTATCTTCAGCTTCCTTGTTGCCATCCTGTTAGAGTTATTCTTTTAAAGCCTTCCAATGTTATACATTGCCAATTTTAAGGTTTCCTGTGTTTTGGTAGAACCATGGTTATAAAATAACTGTTCAGTGGTATCTAAGTAAGTATAAAATAACTGTTTAGTGGTATCTAAGTATAAAATAACTGTATAGTGGTATCTAAGTAAGTATAAAATAACTGTTTAGTGGTATCTAAGTATAAAATAACTATAGTGGTATCTAAGTATAAAATAACTGTATAGTGGTATCTAAGTAAGTATAAAATAACTGTATAGTGGTATCTAAGTATAAAATAACTGTATAGTGGTATCTAAGTAAGTATAAAATAACTGTATAGTGGTATCTAAGTATAAAATAACTGTTTAGTGGTATCTAAGTATAAAATAACTGTTTAGTGGTATCTAAGTAAGTATAAAATAACTATTTAGTGGTATCTAAGTATAAAATAACTGTATAGTGGTATCTAAGTAAGTATAAAATAACTATTTAGTGGTATCTAAGTATAAAATAACTGTATAGTGGTATCTAAAGTATAAAATAACTGTTTAGTGGTATCTTAGTATAAAATAACTGTTTAGTGGTATCTTAGTATAAAATAAATGTGTAGTGGTATCTTAGTATAAAATAACTGTTTAGTGGTATCTTAGTATAAAATAAATGTGTAGTGGTATCTAAGTACAAAGTACATTCCACACCTGCTTATCGTGTTCCAGGCATGTAACCATACATTAGGTAAAGGATTTGTTACATGCTGATCTCTTGTGTGCCTCTGTGACAAGTTTCATTAGCAAGAAAACAATTCTATTTCTTTCCCTGTCTCCATTTCTATACATTTCAGTTCTGGTTTCTTCCAAACAACAGAGAGTGTTTGCAAGAACATACACACATGTGAGCGCGCACAATAGAAAATGTTATTGGTAGTCAGATTTGAAAACACAGAACCTCATCACTAGTTTGAAGAAGTAAACCTGTCAGGTCAATATGCCATAAGAAAGTATTGTTGTTATTATACTTAGTGCACTAAGAAAGTTATGCACCACTTCGGTTTTCTTGGAAATCGCTAATTCAAAAAGCTTGAAATTTTTACACAGCATATATGTATATGTCATGTAAACATCTGTATCATTCAACATAATCCCCATCCACTTGTATAGCTTTACATCAGCTCGTAACAAGTGCATGTACTCCTAGCCTGTACCAGTCTTTGTATTGATCTTGCAGCCATTTCTTCACTGCATGAATTACTCCTTCATCTTCTTCAAACCTTGTTCCATGAAGGGAATCTTTAAGTGGACCAAATATATAGAAATCAGAGGGTGCCAAATTTTAGGGCTGTATGGTGGATGGGGGAGTACAGTCCAACCCAATCTGGTGATTGCTTCCCCATGTTGCCAGACTTATGTGGGGCCCACATTGTCGTATAGGAGAAGCAAGTCTACAGGACTCTTGCGCGGCCAAACTCTGCGGGATCGTTGATTCAGTTTTTTCCAATGTCTTAATGTATATGCTTGCAAATTGATTCTCTCCTCTTGATATAACATCCACAAGAATCACACCTTGAATGTCCCAAAGGAACAGTGACCATGACCTTTTCAGCTGAAGGAGAATGTCTTGAATTTCTTTCTTCGTGGTGAGGGCGGATGATGCCACTCCATTGACTGTCTTGTCTCAGGTTCAAAATGATGTGTCCAGGTTTCGTCACCTGTAACAATCTTAGACAAAAGGTAAAGGTAAAGTACGAGACTTGAACCGGCATCTTAACATGCGAGTTTACACCCATGTGTAAACATGTGCTCGGCCGCTTATCCAGAAATGTTTGGATATTTCTGTATAGTGTAGCCTCAAGCATCGAAACTCAGATGCGAAGCGACATTCCTCACCTGGTACCCATTTCTGCCAACGGCTGAGTCGACCGTGGGGGGTATTTTTTTCCAACAACGAATACAATTCACACTGCTCCCAGCGGGAATTGAACACGGGTTGTCTGAACGTCGGTAGTCCCGTCGGGTGGTTTTCCCAACTAGGCTACCGAGGCCCCCAACAAACAAAAGGTTCTCTCCATCAACACTGAAGTGCTCAAACAGTTCAGAAGAAATTGCTTTTCTTTGCAATGGGTGCTCATTTGTGAGATTTCGTGGAACCCATCGTGCACAAACCTTAGAGAATCTGGCTGAGAGTTTTTATAATTGCATTTGCACTATCTATGCTGACTGACAACATGAAGGCCTATTATTGAGTAGTGATGCGCCTATCAGCAAAAATAATGCCCTCAGAGCATTCCAGCATCTCTGCATTGGTGGCTGTAGAAGGCAATCAGCAGCGTGGTCGATCAAGAAGCTCTGCTTTCCGATCCTTTCATTGTCTGAAACCAGCGACTTACTGTGCTCCTGTCGACTGCAGAACTTCCATTCGCATCACATAGACGCTTGTGAATGTTTCACAAGTTTCTTTCTCTAAAATGAGAAAATCTATCACAATTCGCTGCTTATAATGCAAGTTGCTAATATGCTCCATTTCAGTGGCTTAGTGCAGTTGTATTATTTGGCTGATAGCAGTGCAATTTGGTGCACACAATTGACACATGCCATATTTAAAGTGTGCAAAATGTCATGCTTATATGTTTATTATTAGCTGAGAGAATCTATGTGGTGCATTTTCTTTTGAATGCCCCTCGTACATTTAGACAGTTAACAAGGAAAGATCTCCCAGCTGATGACAGGTCATGCCAATTCAATCTGTCAATGAGAAATCGTTATTATTATTGTACCACAAAGAGGTTGCTGATCATATAAAGTAGTTAGAAATGAAATAAAGAGATCCTGTGAGAGAACCATGTAAACACTACCAACACCATGTGGAAATTGACATGTATTAGTGTACTTTATGGAGATGATATATTTGCCTACATTGTATTTTTTTCTTTTTCAGCATTTCAACCATTACATCTCAGGCCAGTCTGAGAAAGGCTTGCTCGGGGAGTTTAGAAAATTGAATGAGTACTTGGAAAGTCAGGACACCAAATTTCTAGTTGATGATGTGCTGTCATTTGCAGATTGTCATCTCTTGCCTCGGCTACAGCACATACGGGTTGCATGCAAAGTACGTAGACTTTGTTTAAGTGTCCCCATTGTGAATTGTTTTGTGATATAGACAATCATTTGCTTTGAATGAGTACATATTGAACTCTTCAATTTCCCTTTGATTTTCAGCCACCTTTTGTTGTCCAAGCTATTTTGTTTCCAGAAATTTCCCCCTTTTTTTTAAATTTCAAATTGTCATAAGGTGTTAATAGCATGTGTTTTTTTTTAATAACTTTCGACCATGGAACATAGGGCTCTTCAACAAGCACTGTCCAGGCCATTCTATTTTTTGCTGTTCTCTTAAAATTGTTCCATATTCCCCATTCTCTTCATCTCTGCTTCCACTTTTCCTTTCCAAGTATATTTTGGTCTTCCTCTTTATCTCCTCTTCTAGGTATTTCAAAAAGGTCTTTTGTGTAATGCTCCTCAGTGCTGTGTCCTATCCAATGCCATAGTCCCTATCTTATCTTTTTGTCCACTTGTATTTGTCTGGTACTTTCCCCATAGTTCTATATTAGTGGTTTTGTCTTTGTCCTGCCATTTCCATCCTTCTATTCTGTGTAAGTATCTGTTAATAAAAGTCTCTATCTCTGTGACTGTTATTTTTGTTGTTCTCCATGTTTCACAGCCATATAATAGGACTGACTTAACATTGGAGTTGATATTAAATTTGTGTATTTAATCTAATTTCTTTGGATTTCCATATATGTTTCCTAGCGCAATGAAGGTTCCTCTTGCTTTTAGTATCATTCTCTGTTCATTTATTGCCTATATTACTGTCAAAGTTGATATAAAATGTTATATCTTGTAGAGGTATTTCTCCTAGTGTTATTTTTATTATTGCCAAGTCATAATTGTGGTCTTATCTCTATTTATTTTCAGTCCCAGCTGTTGCGATCTCTCATCAAGTATGCTCATTTTTATCTTGCATCTGTTAATGATTATATGACAGATGAGCTGTGTCGTCAGCAAAGTCATTAAGTTGCTTGGTCAGTGACCACTAGATTCCATTTCTGTTCTGAGTTTTCATAATTCAGTCTGTGGCCAGTAGAAAGAGAAATGGAGATAGATGTCCCTGCCTTATTCCTGTTCTTGTTTAAATGCTTCTGTGAAATGCCCTTCATGCACCACTCTACATTTCATTCGTTCATACATTGTTCGTATCAGGTTAATAAACTTTATGGGGATTCCGCAATGACTCAGTAACTTCCAAAACATTCTTCTGTCTAAACTATCAAATGCCTTCTCGTAATCAATGAATCTGATATTCTAAGCTTTGCTCAACTATTATACATCATCATCATGTGCCATACGGGTTGGCGTAGGTGATCATATCCCTCCACAATCTTCTATCTACAGTGCATCGTATTAGTTTTGTTGTTGACTGTTTTCCATGTCATGACACCAAGCTATCTATTATTTTCTCTCTTTGTTGCCCGTGATCTCTCTTTCCTTCTATTTTGCCAGTTGTAACCAAGTATTCCAACTTTCCTCTTCTCATGATGTGCCTGAAAAATGTTGATTGCTTCTTTCTGATGTTTTTTAAGAGCTCCCTTTTTGTGTTGGCCTCTTTGAGAACTTCCTCATTGGTCTTTTTAGCTGTCCAGGGAACTTTCAACATTCTTCTGAGAAATCCCATCTCTGTGGCCTCTAATCGTCATTTCATTTGTTTGTCTACTGTCCATGATTCGCTTCCATAGGTCAGAATTGGTTCTATATAGCACCGATGAACTCTCTTTCTCATTTCTATTGACAATAGATTTGTTGCATAAGATATTTTTCATTTTCTGAAATGCTATTTTGGCCGGAGCTATTCTGCTTTTTTTTCTGTGGTGCATCTCCCATCTGATGTTATTATTGTGCCCAAGTATTAGAAACATTTCACTTGTTTCAGATTTGTCTCGTTTATTTTTATGCTGCATGATGGTGAAGATTGTTTCTTCGATATAACCATTACTTCTGTTTTCTTACTATTCAGACTGAGACCTTTCTTGTTGCTTTCTTTTACTATTATGTCTATCATTTCTTGTAGTTCGTTGATTTGTCATGATTATTCAAGGCAATTTAAGAAGGTAGTTTGCCATTCCTTTCCTTCTTGGCAGTGACTGTACTAGTCGGAAATCGCAGCCATTGTCTCTATACATGAGATCCTCTGCCTGCCATCGCGGTGTGGGGACCATAACTGGCACTACTTGTCGGCTGCTCCCACAACACCATCCACCACCTGCTCCAATGGCTTCACATAACACTGATAGGGGGGGGGGGGGGGGGGGGCTAAATGGGAGCTCCACCTTGCCCAGGGGTGTCCCGAAGACTAGCGGAGGAAAGGAGACGTCTTACTCCTCCTTTGGTAGGGCAGAACTCTACCCCGCTAACCTATTATACATAGGGTAGTTATTTGATCAGCACATGGACTGTTTTTCATAAAACCTGCTTGTTCATCTCTCAATTGTTTCTCTATGGCCTCTTTTAGTCTCCCCAGAATTATTCTGCTTAGTATTTTTTCTGGCACTGTAGTGTAATTCCCCTATAATTTGTGCACTGCTGTAAACTTCCTTTCTTTGGTAGTTTGATCATATAACCTTCTTTCCAGTCTTTAGTAATTCTTCCCTCTCCCAAATTTTATCTAGTAGATTATGTCTACATCTTGTTAGAGGTGTTAATATCTGCTTTGATGGCTTCTAAAGGAATTTCATCTGGTCCTGTGGTGTTACCTTTTTTAATAGCTAGATTAATGTTAGTTTTCATTTCTTCCTTGCTTGGCTTTCCATAGTTAATGTGCAACTCTTCCTCTGCTGGTGGTATATCTGGAGGGTTATTGAGGTCTGGTCTGTTCAAATGTTCTTCAAAGTGCTCTTTCCATCTCTTCTTTTGTTCCCTTATATTTCTCAGCAGATCACCTTTCTTATTTTTAATAAAGGCATTAACCTGTTTGTTTATGGCTATATATTTCTTTATGTTGTTGTACAATTCTTTCATTTTATATTTGTTTATGTATGTTTCCTGCACCTTCACCAGAGTATTTTGTATTTAAATCTGCTTTCTTGTTCTTTTTAAAATTTCTTCTAGGGTCTCTGCTGTCATTCATAATCTTATTCTGGCATTCTCTTTTCCCCAGTTTTTTCACATCTTCTTCATTGATATTCACATTTCATTGGCATCATCTCTGTCAGTTCATTGTTACATTAGAAGATATTAACATTTCATTGGCATCATCTCTGTCAGTTCATTGTTACATTAGAAGATATTAACATTTCATTGGCATCATCTCTGTCAGTTCATTGTTACATTAGAAGATATTCACATTTCATTGACATCACCTTTGTCACATTAGAAGATATTCACATTTCATTGACATCACCTCTGTCAGTTCATTGTCACATTAGAAGATATTCACATTTCATTGACATCACCTCTGTCAGTTCATTGTTACATTAGAAGATATTCACATTTCATTGACATCACCTCTGTCAGTTCAATGTCACATTAGAAGATATTCACATTTCATTGGCATCATCTCTGTCAGTTCATTGTTACATTAGAAGATATTCACATTTCATTGGCATCACCTCTGTCAGTTCATTGTTACATTAGAAGATATTCACATTTCATTCGCATCATCTCTGTCCGTTCATTGTTACATTAGAAGATATTCACATTTCATTCGCATCATCTCTGTCCGTTCATTGCCACATTAGAAGATATTCACATTTCATTGACATCATCTCTGTCAGTTCATTGCCACATAGAAGATATTCACATTTCATTGGCATCACCTCTGTCAGTTCATTGCCACATTAGAAGATATTCACATTTCATTGACATCATCTCTGTCAGTTCATTGCCACATTAGAAGATATTCACATTTCATTGACATCATCTCTGTCAGTTCATTGCCACATTAGAAGATATTCACATTTCATTGACATCATCTCTGTCAGTTCATTGCCACATTAGAAGATATTCACATTTCATTGACATCACCTCTGTCAGTTCATTGCCATATTAGAAGATATTCACATTTCATTGACATCACCTCTGTCAGTTCATTGCCACATTAGAAGATATTCACATTTCATTGACATCACCTCTGTCAGTTCATTGTTACATTAGAAGATATTCACATTTCATTGACATCACCTCTGTCAGTTCATTGTTACATTAGAAGATATTCACATTTCATTGACATCACCTCTGTCAGTTCATTGCCACATTAGAAGATATTCACATTTCATTGACATCATCTCTGTCAGTTCATTGTCACATTAGAAGATATTAACATTTCATTGACATCACCTCTGTCAGTTCATTGTTACATTAGAAGATATTCACATTTCATTGACATCACTTCTGTCAGTTCATTGCCACATTAGAAGATATTCACATTTCATTGGCATCACCTCTGTCAGTTCATTGTTATATTAGAAGATATTCACATTTCATTGACATCACCTCTGTCAGTTCATTGTTACATTAGAAGATATTCACATTTCATTGACATCACCTCTGTCAGTTCATTGTTACATTAGAAGATATTCACATTTCATTGACATCACCTCTGTCAGTTCATTGCCACATTAGAAGATATTCACATTTCATTGACATCATCTCTGTCAGTTCATTGTCACATTAGAAGATATTAACATTTCATTGACATCACCTCTGTCAGTTCATTGTCACATTCTTGCTGCAGAGACCTAGAAATGTTTGACTTTTTTTACAGAACTTTGTTGTGATTTGTTTAAACATGAACATATTTTGTGTCCATTCTCTTGATTTGTAATCTCAATTTGCCTTCTGCTCTTGTGTGTGTGCTCAGGTCATTTGTTACATGTTGTGGTCACATCTTTTGTGTGTTTATTATGACTCCTCACAAAGAGAGATGAATCAGCATTGCATTTGTGTTTTGTTAACAGATCTTTTATATTTTCCAGGCATATCATGACTTTGACATACCAAAAGAGTTTGTTTACATTTGGAAGTACCTGAAGAATGCCTATGAGCAGGAGGCTTTCAGGTCTACCATGCCAACAGACCAGGACATAGTGCTTCAGTATGAAAAAAAGGCAAAGAACCCACCACGGAAAGGCTGTCGGCCGACTAAACCCACATTACAAAAGTCCACATACACGACAGATGTGCCAGAAGAGTTTTTGAATGGTATTGATAATGGAGACAGCCAACACGCAGAGCAAGAACAGGTATGGGAACATTTCTCTTGTCTCTACACCTCTTTACTGAGTCAAATATTCTGCTGTTGGGAACATTTCTCTTGTCTCTACACCTCTTTACTGAGTCAAATATTCTGCTGTTGCTAACATTACCATTAGAAATGTGAGCTAATGACTGTAATCGTGACCAGACATCAATTGCTGTTATGTCTCTATTTAATGGGCCTCTTAAGGTGCATGCTTGTAATAAACCATGAACTGCTGCAGCGAGCCAGGCAATTATTCTGTCTGCCCAAGTTTGCTGGTCCACCACTAGCCTGGCAATTATTCTGTCTGCCCAAGTTTGCTGGTCCACCACTAGCCTGGCCATTATTCTGTCTGTCCAGGTTTGCTGGTTTACCACTAGCCTGGCCATTATTCTGTCTGCCCAAGTTTGCTGGTCCACCACTAGCCTGGCCATTATTCTGTCTGTCCAGGTTTGCTGGTTTACCACTAGCCTGGCCATTATTCTGTCTGCCCAAGTTTGCTGGTCCACCACTAGCCTGGTCATTATTCTGTCTGTCTAAGTTTGCCGGTTTACCACTAGCCTGGCCATTATTCTGTCTGCCCAAGTTTGCTGGTCCACCACTAGCCTGGCCATTATTCTGTCTTCCCAAGTTTGCTGGTTCACCACTAGCCTGGGCATTATTCTGTCTGTCCAAGTTGGCTGGTTCACCACTAGCCTGGCCATTATTCTGTCTTCCCAAGTTTGCTGGTTCACCACTAGCCTGGCCATTATTCTGTCTGCCCAAGTTTGCTGGTTCACCACTAGCCTGGCCATTATTCTGTCTGCCCAAGTTTGCTGGTTCACCACTAGCCTGGCCATTATTCTGTCTGCCCAAGTTTGCTGGTTCACCACTAGTCTGCCCAAGTTTGCTGGTCCACTACTACACTAGTCTGCCTAAGTTTGCTGGTTCACCACTAGTGTGGCTGCCCACGTTTGCTGGTTCACCACCAGTCTGCCCAAGTTTGCTGGTCCACCACTAGTGTGGCTGCCCACGTTTGCTGGTTCACCACTAGTCTGCCCAAGTTTGCTGGTCCACCACTAGTCTGCCCAAGTTTGCTGGTTCACCACTAGTGTGGCTGCCCAAGTTTGCTGGTTCACCACTAGTGTGGCTGGCCAAGTTTGTTGGTTCACCACTAGCCTGGCCATTATTCTGTCTGCCCAAGTTTGCTGGTTCACCACTAGCCTGGCCATTATTCTGTCTGCCCAAGTTTGCTGGTTCACCACTAGCCTGGCCATTATTCTGTCTGCCCAAGTTTGCTGGTTCACCACTAGCCTGGCCATTATTCTGTCTGCCCAAGTTTGCTGGTTCACCACTAGTGTGGCTGCCCAAGTTTGCTGGTTCACCACTAGCCTGGCCATTATTCTGTCTGCCCAAGTTTGCTGGTTCACCACTAGCCTGGCCATTATTCTGTCTGCCCAAGTTTGCTGGTTTACCACTAGCCTGGCCATTATTCTGTCTACCCAAGTTTGCTGGTTCACCACTAGCCTGGCCATTATTCTGTCTACCCGAGTTTGCTGGTTCACCACTAGCCTGGTCATTATTCTGACTGCCCAAGTTTGCTGGTTCACCACTAGCCTGGTCATTATTCTGTCTGCCCAAGTTTGCTGGTTCACCACTAGCCTGGCCATTATTCTGTCTGCCCAAGTTTGCTGGTTCACCACTAGCCTGGTCATTATTCTGTCTGCCCAAGTTTGCTGGTCCACCACTAGCCTGGCCATTATTCTGTCTACCCAAGTTTGCTTGTTCACCACTAGCCTGGTCATTATTCTGTCTGCCCAAGTTTGCTGGTTCACCACTAGCCTGGCCATTATTCTGTCTACCCGAGTTTGCTGGTTCACCACTAGCCTGGCCATTATTCTGACTGCCCAAGTTTGCTGGTTTACCACTAGCCTGGCCATTATTCTGACTGCCCAAGTTTGCTGGTTCACCACTAGCCTGGCCATTATTCTGACTGCCCAAGTTTGCTGGTTCACCACTAGCCTGGCCATTATTCTGTCTTCCCGAGTTTGCTGGTTCACCACTAGCCTGGCCATTATTCTGTCTGTCCAAGTTGGCTGGTCCACCACTAGCCTGGCCATTATTCTGTCTGTCCAAGTTGGCTGGTCCACCACTAGCCTGGCCATTATTCTGTCTGTCCAAGTTGGCTGGTTCACCACTAGCCTGGCCATTATTCTGTCTGTCCAAGTTGGCTGGTCCACCACTAGCCTGGCCATTATTATGTCTGTCCAGGTTTGCTGGTTCACCACTAGCCTGGCCATTATTCTGTCTTCCCAAGTTTGCTGGTTCACCACTAGCCTGGCCATTATTCTGTCTGCCCAAGTTTGCTGGTTCACCACTAGCCTGGCCATTATTCTGTCTTCCCAAGTTTGCTGGTTTACCACTAGCCTGGCCATTATTCTGTCTGCCCAAGTTTGCTGGTTCACCACTAGCCTGGCCATTATTCTGTCTGCCCAAGTTTGCTGGTTCACCACTAGCCTGGCCATTATTCTGTCTGTCCAAGTTTGCTGGTTCACCACTAGCCTGGCCATTATTCTGTCTGTGCAAGTTTGCTGGTTCACCACTAGCCTGGCCATTATTCTGTCTGTCCAAGTTTGCTGGTTCACCACTAGCCTGGCCATTATTCTGTCTACCCAAGTTTGCTGGTTTACCACTAGCCTGGCCATTATTCTGTGTCCAAGTTTGCTGGTTCACCACTAGCCTGGCCATTATTCTGTCTTCCCAAGTTTGCTGGTTCACCACTAGCCTGGCCATTATTCTGTCTGTCCAAGTTTGCTGGTTCACCACTAGCCTGGCCATTATTCTGTCTTCCCAAGTTTGCTGGTTCACCACTAGCCTGGCCATTATTCTGTCTTCCCAAGTTTGCTGGTTCACCACTAGCCTGGCCATTATTCTGTCTGCCCAAGTTGGCTGGTCCACCACTAGCCTGGCCATTATTCTGTCTGTCCAAGTTGGCTGGTTCACCACTAGCCTGGCCATTATTCTGTCTGTCCAAGTTGGCTGGTCCACCACTAGCCTGGCCATTATTCTGTCTGTCCAAGTTGGCTGGTCCACCACTAGCCTGGCCATTATTCTGTCTGTCCAAGTTGGCTGGTCCACCACTAGCCTGGCCATTATTCTGTCTGTCCAAGTTGGCTGGTCCACCACTAGCCTGGCCATTATTCTGTCTGTCCAAGTTGGCTGGTCCACCACTAGCCTGGCCATTATTCTGTCTGTCCAAGTTGGCTGGTTCACCACTAGCCTGGCCATTATTCTGTCTGTCCAAGTTGGCTGGTTCACCACTAGCCTGGCCATTATTCTGTCTGTCCAAGTTGGCTGGTTCACCACTAGCCTGGCCATTATTCTGTCTTCCCAAGTTTGCTGGTTCACCACTAGCCTGGCCATTATTCTGTCTGTGCAAGTTTGCTGGTTCACCACTAGCCTGGAAAATTATTCTGTCTGCCCAAGTTTGCTGGTTCACCACTAGCCTGGCCATTATTCTGTCTGTCCAAGTTTGCTGGTTCACCACTAGCCTGGCCATTATTCTGTCTTCCCAAGTTTGCTGGTTTACCACTAGCCTGGCCATTATTCTGTCTGTCCAAGTTTGCTGGTTCACCACTAGCCTGGCCATTATTCTGTCTTCCCAAGTTTGCTGGTTCACCACTAGCCTGGCCATTATTCTGTCTGTCCAAGTTTTTTAATGTCTGGACCAATTTTCAAATGCTGATTTTGTTACAATTATCACCTTTTTATTTCTTACAAATTACATTATATTTTAGTGAATTTGTCTACATTTAACAAATTCTATGCCAAATGCACATTTGATGCAAAGTCTAATGGGTCATGATAGGGATTGAAATGATCCCCTAGGCAAAGAGCTAACTGAAAATAGGCCAGATATTGAAACAGTTGTTTATACTGAGCTACATAACAAACTAAAAGTAGTGAGGTTGGCACTTCATGAAACCAAGTCTGGACAGTTGTCCTGTAAGGCTGACACACAATAAGATAGTCTGTCATGGAGCACATTGATAACAGAATGGAGTTCTAATGTCATCAGTACTGCTATGGTGATTTATGAAAAATGGAGATTTATTTGGCAGCTTATCTGTTACTGCTTCTACAGAATATTTTGTATTTATTGCTTACTTATTGGCTTTAACTTGATATATCAAATGATAAAGTTTCACCAACAAAGCTTTGAAGTCATTGTGCTTAGTAAATGATTCAAAGTATTTTTACTTTGAATAAATTTCTTCTCTTGTTTTTCAGAGTTAATTCCATCACAGGTAACATTGCGTAATCTAAGCAGGCGTTTGTCATTTCTACCATAGGATAACTAACATAGATGATGTCACACGATAATATTGTTTTGATGTTTTGAAAAATGTTTTGGATTTTTTTTTTTTTTTTTTTTTTGTTGAAACAGTCTTGCATGAGATATATTTGTCTTTCTAGTTTTTGGTTTGTGTTTGAATGCAAAGTTCCTTAGATATGACTTGGCCCGGCATATGTAAATACTTCTGATAGGAAATTGTCAAAGAGATCAATACTCTAGTAAATAGATGGATATGAGATGATGAGTCAGTGACTAGTAGCTGACCAACATTATACTCACTCCACCCCAATGTTGAGACTACCAACTTAGCCTACCTCCCCTATGGTTATCTGGAGACTGGCAACTCAGCCTACCTCTATGGTTATCTGGAGACTGACAACTCAGCCTACCTCTATGGTTATCTGGAGACTGACAACTCAGCCTACCTCTACGGTTATCTGGAGACTGGCAACTCAGCCTACCTCTACGGTTATCTGGAGACTGGCAACTCAGCCTACCTCTATGGTTATCTGGAGACTGACAACTCAGCCTACCTCTACGGTTATCTGGAGACTGGCAACTCAGCCTACCTCTACGGTTATCTGGAGACTGGCAACTCAGCCTACCTCTACGGTTATCTGGAGACTGGCAACTCAGCCTACCCAAGTGAAGAAGGATCAAAGGCAGAAATAGAAACTGTTCCCATAACATTTAGATCCCAGAGGTTGAGGAGACACAACTGAAGTGTGATGTGCAGAAGAAAACACAAAAGAGATGCTTTAACTGTGAAGCTTTCACACCACACCCCCTAGGACCACCTGCAAGTGGAAATATCACACACACAGATGTGTTCCAAATCAAATGGAAATATCATACACACACACACACACACTGGGTGTTTCAAATCAAATGGAAATATCATACACACACACAGGGTGTTTCAAATCAAATGGAAATATCATACACACACACACACACAGGGTGTTTCAAATCAAATGGGAAAACAGTTTTACAGTGAGATTGAATACTGCAGTCAGGACATTCTCTGCTGTACATCTTCACTGGAAGAGGGAGGATGCTGCAAGTGAGGTCTTAACAAACATCATGAAGTGAGTTGCTTCAAGATAAACAAAACAATTCACATAAGCTTGTCAAGTAACTAGAAATGTAGCTGGTTTTTTTAGCTTGTTGCTGGTTTTTTTTTTTGTTCTTTGTTCATTCTCAGTTTAGACCAACCATGGGAGCATGCCTTTTCTATATTTGGACTATGGAGCATTTTATTTTAAAAATCAAACCTCTATGTTTTCCTCTTCACCTCCCCTTATTTTTATTCCTTCATTTCCACTCCTCTATAACACTATCATTATTGAAAGTTAATCTTTCCTGCCTTGTTTTTATAAATATTTGTATAACCTTTAATTGACATTTTGTATAAAGTCATTATTTGTTTCCTATTTATTCCTAAATGTTTTTATTTACTTTGTACTAATTAGTTATTGCTTTTTATATAACATGCAGCTATTAATAGATATTTAAAGATAAAACTAATAGTAAAGATGGTAGAGATAACTTTGTGCCAATGTCTACTGTTAGTTATGGGGAAGGGGGGAGACAGGCTCTCTACATATTGACTTTGGCATATATTTTCTTACCATAGACGGCTTTATCTGCTGCTGGGTGTGTACCACTTGTCTCGTTTCATATAACACTTAAAGGCTGGCTGTTTCAGCTTTGTCAACACAAGACTAAAGTCTTATATTGTCATATTTGGCATATAGATTTTCTTACCATAGATGGCTTTATCTAATGCTGGATGTGTACCACTTGTCTCATTTCATATAACACTTAAAGGCTGGCTGTTTCAGCTTTGTCAACACAAGACTAAAGTCTTATATTGTCATATTTGGCATATAGATTTTCTTACCATAGACGGCTTTATCTGCTGCTGGGTGTGTACCACTTGTCTCATTTCATTTAACACTTAAAGGCTGGCTGTTTCAGCTTTGTCAACACAAGACTAAAGTCTTATATTGTCATATTTGGCATATAGATTTTCTTACCATAGACGGCTTTATCTGCTGCTGGGTGTGTACCACTTGTCTCATTTCATTTAACACTTAAAGGCTGGCTGTTTCAGCTTTGTCAACACAAGACTAAAGTCTTATATTGTCATATTTGGCATATAGATTTTCTTGCCATAGATGGCTTTATCTGCTGCTGGGTGTGTACCACTTGTCTCATTTCATATAACACTTAAAGGCTGGCTGTTTCAGCTTTGTCAACACAAGACTAAAGTCTTATATTGTCATATTTGGCATATAGATTTTCTTGCCATAGATGGCTTTATCTGCTGCTGGATGTGTACCACTTGTCTCATTTCATATAACACTTAAAGGCTGGCTGTTTCAGCTTTGTCAACACAAGACTAAAGTCTTATATTGTCATATTTGGCATATAGATTTTCTTACCATAGATGGCTTTATCTAGCTGCTGGGTGTGTACCACTTGTCTCATTTCATATAACACTTAAAGGCTGGCTGTTTCAGCTTTGTCAACACAAGACTAAAGTCTTATATTGTCATATTTGGCATATAGATTTTCTTGCCATAGATGGCTTTATCTGCTGCTGGATGTGTACCACTTGTCTCATTTCATATAACACTTAAAGGCTGGCTGTTTCAGCTTTGTCAACACAAGACTAAAGTCTTATATTGTCATATTTGGCATATAGATTTTCTTGCCATAGATGGCTTTATCTGCTGCTGGATGTGTACCACTTGTCTCGTTTCATATAACACTTAAAGGCAGGCTGTTTCAGCTTTGTCAACACAAGACTAAAGTCTTATATTGTCACTTAGAGACAATAACAAATGAAGCAGATGTATGTACATCTTTACACAGAGACAATAACAAATGAAGCAGATATGTGTACATCTTTACACAGAGACAATAACAAATGAAGCAGATATGTGTACATCTTTACACAGAGACAATAACAAATGAAACACATATGTGTACACCTTTACACAGAGACAATAACAAATGAAGCAGATGTATGTACATCTTTACACAGACACAATAACAAATGAAGCAGATATGTGTACATCTTTACACAGAGACAATAACAAATGAAGCAGATATGTACATCTTTACACAGAGACAATAACAAATGAAGCAGATATGTGTACATCTTTACACATCAGAAGAAATGTAAACAATAGTAATAATGCCATAGTGCCAATTAGGGTTGCCAGGTTAGAATAGAAGCTTTTTGTTAGGAGGAACGGGACATTGTTGCCAGGGAAAAAAGGGAGAGTTTCACAATTTACCATCATCCATTTATGGTACTTAATGTTATAACATGACATGTAGTCTGCTAGTACAACTAATAGTAGCACCACATTAATAGCTGATTGAGGCTACCAGATCTCATTAAAACCTATCAAAAAAGGCATTGTGATAACATCAATGAAAATTTGACATTAGTGACATGTCTTTTCTTTTTATTATTAGTAACAAAATTGGAGATCAAAAGTTGTGAAGAGAAGTGGTCACCTAGACCAGCAGGCATGGTACCTGGTGATGATGAATAAATAAAATATTGTTAACCATGAGCAGGAATGGTGTCAAATGTTAAATTCCTGCAAAGTTTAAAATATTTAAAAAATGTTGTGGATGTGAGAATAACGTCAGAAATAGGTTGACAGGAAAAATACAAATGTTAGCCATAAATGTTATGGGAAAAAATGTAAATGTAAGGGGGAAAACATAAGACCTGGCAACCATAGTGTCAACAAACATGAAATGAGATGTCACATAGCAAGTTAAGATGAAATGAGCTGTTGTAAAACTATACATAGAGATGTGATCAAGTTAATGTAACACTGATCAGAGATGTGATCAAGTTAATGAAACACTGATCAGAGATGTGATCAAGTTAATGTAACACTGATCAGAGATGTGATCAAGTTAATGAAACATTGATCAGAGATGTGATCAAGTTAATGTAACACTGATCAGAGATGTGATCAAGTTAATGAAACACTGATCAGAGATGTGATCAAGTTAATGTAACACTGATCAGAGATGTGATCAAGTTAATGTAACACTGATCAGAGATGTGATCAAGTTAATGTAACACTGATCAGAGATGTGATCAAGTTAATGAAACACTGATCAGAGATGTGATCAAGTTAATGTAACACTGATCAGAGATGTGATCAAGTTAATGTAACACTGATCAGAGATGTGATCAAGTTAATGAAACACTGATCAGAGATGTGATCAAGTTAATGAAACATTGATCAGAGATGTGATCAAGTTAATGTAACACTGATCAGAGATGTGATCAAGTTAATGAAACACTGATCAGAGATGTGATCAAGTTAATGTAACATTGATCAGAGATGTGATCAAGTTAATGAAACACTGATCAGAGATGTGATCAAGTTAATGAAACACTGATCAGAGATGTGATCAAGTTAATGAAACATTGATCAGAGATGTGATCAAGTTAATGAAACACTGATCAGAGATGTGATCAAGTTAATGAAACATTGATCAGAGATGTGATCAAGTTAATGAAACATTGATCAGAGATGTGATCAAGTTAATGAAACATTGATCAGAGATGTGATCAAGTTAATGAAACATTGATCAGAGATGTGGACCATTGCTTGTCCATTCCCAGTATCTGACCATGGTCTTGTCTTCTGAAGCTTGGGTTTTTTTTTTTTTAAAACCTCTTTTAACAATTTTTTGTTTATTTTATTTAATTTTGTGTGTGGAGGGAATATTTGGAATTCTTACTTTGCATTTTCTTTCCTGCTCAGTTGGTTCTTGTGCATGCTGTTTGTGTTTTATTTCCAGAAAGTAGAGAATTCTTTATTTGAAAGTTCCAGTAATTCTTGCTTGTTAATAAATAAATTTAAAAATGCCTGCGAAAAATACTTTGTACCATGGAATGAGTTCAAGACTAGTGCAGAAATCAGGGACAAACGATCGTAGAATATCATCTATAATCAAGAGTAGAAAGTGGTCATATGTTGGACATGTGATGACAGACAACAAGAGAATCTCCAAGCAGATCCCTCAAATGGCTCGTAAGTAAAGATACAAAAAATCATGGAGCAAAGGCGCACCTCCCAGCACCTGAGCTGGAAGTTGTCAGTGACCCACAGTTCACCAGGATCGGTGAACCAAAACCATCCAGACCCTGCTCCAACTCTCCGTGGTGCCTCCAGTAACAGACTAACTAACCTGTCTAGTCTGGCCAAGCGAGCAGGGATCGAAGAGGGAGGACAACCCGGCACTCAAAATTGTCATGCTGAAGTCGGATGTGTTGGGCCGAAAGGCTCAAATATAACAGTTATACTGCAAACCACAACACAACGCAGACACACCCACTTAACGTCCTTTTAAAGGCGGATGATGAAGAGGAATTCTACAGTCTAGGAATACTCTAGAATACTTTAGTCATCGGGCGAACGTAAGCAAGCAAAATCATGGAGCGAAAAAATACAAGGAGCTTTCAGAGTATTACTCTGAGTAATACTAGACAGATACAGATAACAGTGGGGAGATATAGACTAACTGGGTAGATAACAGTGGGGAGATATGGACTAACTTGTCAGATAACTGTGGGCAGATATGGACTAACTGGACAGATAACGGGGGGGGGGGGGGGGATATTGACAAACTGGACAGATAACTGTGGGGAGGTAAGGGCTAACTGGGTAGATAACAGTGGGGAGATTTGCACTAACTAGACAGATAACAGATATGCACTGACTGACAGTTAACAGCATTAGTTAAACTTAACAGAAGCCTGCATTAGGCAGAGAAAAAACTTAAAATGTTATCAAAATTGTTTGGAGCTAAGGACGAGTTCCAGACAATGGGTGAAGCTCACGACAAGCACTTGCTTCACAGTATAAACACCCCAATGTTTACACTAGAAGTGTTTTTGTCAGAAGTGTGATTAAACACTGGCTTTAAGTTTGTTGGTTCTTTCTTTAAACACATCCATAAACAATGCAGATGGTCAACAATGTTGTTGCAAGAATTAACGACTTCCAGAATGTGTTGCAGCCCTGTAGGTGCTCAGATCCTTTTAGGATTTGTCAGAAAGTAAAATTAATGACTTCCAGAATGTGTTGCACCTAGCACAGCCCCATAGGTAGCAGCTCAGATATTTAGATGTTGGAAAGTATACATTTATCATTGATTTGTTGGATAAGCACATCTTATTCATCCCTTTGTAGTCTGGCCTTGATTGATTCTAAACTCCATTTGCTTACAGATTTGTATTTTCTTGATTAACCACATATATGTCACAATGTTATGATACTGATATTTTAGTTGCCATGAGATTAGTTAACAAATTCTTCTGTGGCCCTAGTTGCCTAAAGGAAGTTATAACTTGTATTGTAAACAAAATATGTGTAGTTAGCTTTACTACCAAGTTATGTCATTAAGTTTAGCATTACTACCAAGTTATGTCATTCAGTTTAGCTTTACTACCAAGTTATGTCATTCAGTTTAGCTTTGCTACCAAGTTATGTCATTAAGTTTAGCTTTACTACCAAGTTATGTCATTAAGTTTAGCTTTACTACCAAGTTATGTCATTAATTCAGTCTAGCTTTACTACCAAGTTATGTCATTAATTCAGTCTAGCATTACTACCAAGTTATGTCATTAATTCAGTCTAGCATTAATACCAAGTTATGTCATTAATTCAGTCTAGCATTACTACCAAGTTATGTCATTAATTCAGTCTAGCATTACTACCAAGTTATGTCATTAATTCAGTCTAGCATTACTACCAAGTTATGTCATTCAGTTTAGCTTTACTACCAAGTTATGTCATTCAGTTTAGCATTACTACCAAGCTATGTTATTCAGTTTAGCTTTACTACCAAGCTATGTCATTCAGTTTAGCTTTACTACCAAGTTATGTCATTCAGTTTAGCTTTACTACCAAGTTATGTCATTCAGTTTAGCATTACTACCAAGTTATGTCATTCAGTTTAGCTTTACTACCAAGTTATGTCATTAATTCAGTCTAGCATTACTACCAAGTTATGTCATTCAGTTTAGCATTACTACCAAGTTATGTCATTCAGTTTAGCATTACTACCAAGTTATGTCATTCAGTTTAGCTTTACTACCAAGTTATGTCATTAATTCAGTCTAGCATTAATACCAAGTTATGTCATTCAGTTTAGCTTTACTACCAAGTTATGTCATTCAGTTTAGCTTTACTACCAAGTTATGTCATTCAGTTTAGCATTACTACCAAGTTATGTCATTAATTCAGTCTAGCATTAATACCAAGTTATGTCATTCAGTTTAGCTTTACTACCAAGTTATGTCATTCAGTTTAGCTTTACTACCAAGTTATGTCATTCAGTTTAGCTTTACTACCAAGTTATGTCATTCAGTTTAGCTTTACTACCAAGTTATGTCATTCAGTTTAGCATTACTACCAAGTTATGTCATTAATTCAGTTTAGCATTAATACCAAGTTATGTCATTAATTCAGTTTAGCATTAATACCAAGTTATGTCATTAATTCAGTCTAGCATTACTACCAACTTATGTCATTCAGTTTAGCTTTACTACCAAGTTATGTCATTCAGTTTAGCTTTACTACCAAGTTATGTCATTAAATCAGTTTAGCATTAATACCAAGTTATGTCATTAATTCAGTTTAGCATTAATACCAAGTTATGTCATTAATTCAGTCTAGCATTACTACCAACTTATGTCATTCAGTTTAGCTTTACTACCAAGTTATGTCATTCAGTTTAGCTTTACTACCAAGTTATGTCATTAAATCAGTTTAGCATTAATACCAAGTTATGTCATTAATTCAGTCTAGCATTAACACCAAGTTATGTCATTAATTCAGTCTAGCATTAACACCAAGTTATGTCATTCAGTTTAGCTTTACTACCAAGTTATGTCATTCAGTTTAGCTTTACTACCAAGTTATGTCATTCAGTTTAGCTTTACTACCAAGTTATGTCATTCAGTTTAGCTTTACTACCAAGTTATGTCATTCAGTTTAGCTTTACTACCAAGTTATGTCATTCAGTTTAGCATTAATACCAAGTTATGTTATTAATTCAGTCTAGCATTAATACCAAGTTATGTCATTAATTCAGTTTAACATTAATACCAAGTTATGTCATTAATTCAGTTTAACATTAATACCAAGTTATGTCATTAATTCAGTTTAACAATAATACCAAGTTATGTCATTAATTCAGTTTAACATTAATACCAAGTTATGTCATTAATTCAGTTTAACAATAATACCAAGTTATGTCATTAATTCAGTTTAACATTAATACCAAGTTATGTCATTAATTCAGTTTAACAATAATACCAAGTTATGTCATTAATTCAGTTTAACATTAATACCAAGTTATTGAATCTTTGAAATATGTATTCCCATAACCATCTCTCTATAACAAAACAATGAAACCAGAAAAGTTACATTTTTTAAGGTGTCACAAATTGGACCCATTCCATTTCAATACTAATATTAAGTGAGGAGAATGTAGGTCGTTTTCTCTCACAAATTGCTGTAATAATTCTTAAAGCCGATACACCAGTCATCTCTGTATTGCAATGGCATTCATGTAAACGTTACCTTGCTATGCATGTTGTTATATTTATGGTAGTAGAGTTTGTTGTCCCAAACATTTTGTGGACTTCCTTCACTGATCAAGCATCTTAGTGCCAATATTGTCACTACCAAATATTCCCAGATGACATAGGTCAGCTAGAAAACTATCTGCCAAGACATTACAAAAATATCATTAATTACGTATCTCTTTAATAGCAAACACTGGTAATTTGTCACATTTGATCTTGTCTAACAGTAGCTTAAAAAGATTCCAGTTAAAAATAATGTTAAAGATTAAACAATGTATTTGTAACATAAATTTACATACATTTTTGTGTGTTTTAGCTTTTTCGGTGTTTAATACAGTGTTCTTATTTCTAAATATACTTTTTTGTGGGTTTTTTTTTTGTTGTCATGTGAATTAAAATAATAAAAGATAATTTCTTTAGATTTTGTCATCACTGAATGTCATAACTTTATTTCTCCATTTTGTAGAGAAACAGAAACTGTTGTTACTGTGTTTTGATCTATTCATTTTAGTAACATGGCTGTGATGCAGTCCCTGGACCAAATACAAGTTCATTGTATCTTGTATATGATTACAATCATATACAAACAATTTTGTTTCATCTTATGGTTCATGTTTTAAAAAATGCATATAAATTATAGTGCTTTCAGTTTTGTTTGTTAAAAACATTAAGTTTAATGCTAAATTCTAATATTAAATAAAATATGTGACAATATTCTCAGGTTCATGAACATGTCCTGGCACAGGAGCTGTACCCAGAGCCAGAACTAGTACCGGAGCATAACTCAGATCAGGAATTGCTGCCAGAACCTGACTTTATTGCAGCAGATCCTGACTTTGTTGCTGCAGATCCTGATTTGGAAGAATCTGCATCACTACAAGACCACCAGCAAGAAGAAGATTATCCAACAGAAAATAATGAAGATTAAACAGTTTTGACAATCCCCCCCCCCTCCCAAAAATATTTTTTTTTTTTTAAATTGACATTGGGAGAAGTAACACATGTGCCCGACAAGGTAAATCTTTGGATATCAGCAGTTGAGCTGAGTTTGCTATTTAGAAAAAAATATAACAAATACATTGTGCCAAAATTTGATGGTGAATTTTTTTACCTCCAATATTTTACAATTCTTTAAAGTATAAGCAATATTTGATCAAGTTTGGCACATGTGCCATTTTATATTTAGTTAGTACTTAACTGCCCCAATTGACTGCCGGAAGTCATATTCTGCATTATAAGTCAGACGAATTGTGTAGTTATATTATTCTTGTAATAATGTATTTGTTAGCTTCAAAATGACATATTTAGTCTAATCGTAAACTAACCAGACATCATCTAGTCAGGCTGATATTTCTTTCCAAAACTGAGCAAGTTAGACACAAAAATATAAAGAAAACTATGAAAATCAAACAACAGAAGAGATAAAAAATGTTGTTATAGCAGTCTTCTCATCCATGTAGGTTCTATTTGATGGCATTTCTCTGGGGGTAAAAGAAATCATTTCATTTGTAGTAAGAGGAAAGCTCTGCCAGGATTTTATGAAACTGCAGTTTTATTGTAGTATGCCTCTTGTATTTTGTTCTTTCGATGGCGTATTCTTTCACTATTTATGTGTCCGCATATTTGTGTCAATAGCCAATTTTGTATTTTCATTTGTAGATGTTTCTTTCATTTTTGATAATCTTTACAATCGTGTTGACAAATAATTTTATCAAATGTTGTTATGTGTAGCTGATCTGAACTTCATGATTACTGTTGTTTTATCTTCCAAGTTGTGCATTTGTTGGATGTGACTTTTTTCATCAATTTTTTTTAAAACGGTTCAATTATTTTTTAAAACTCACATTTCTAAATAACTTCAAACAAATCTCTAGCCAATTGCTGCTGTTGAAATAAATTGATTTTTATCTTGTTACCACAAAAAGCTGTGACTTTCTTGTTTCTGTGGTATTCATATTCTTCCTTGAGGTGGCTCACATTTTTGTGACCTCACTTTCTTTTTATTCTTCATTCTCCTTACACTATCCTTGGTGGGTTACAGTTTTGTTTGTTTCCTGAGATTGTCCTCTACAGTTTTGTTTGTTTCCTGAGATTGTCCTCTACAGTTGTTTGACATTCTCCAAAGTTTGTTCTTTCATTCCTTCCCTTTTCTGGCTGGTTTTGATCAAACAATTAGTCTAATTGTATCAGTGGTTATCACATTCAAAATGGTGGCATAACCAAGAGAGAACAGAACACTAGAAGGTGATTGGTTGGTCTTGAAGGTACTGTTGACATTTGAAGGCTCATTGCTTGAGATTGTGTTGAGTCATCACCAACCTTGTAGTTTGTGGCAATGTGGTGTTAGCAGAGTCTGAATTTGTCTACAACCCTTGCATGAGTGACAAGATCATGTCGGACTGCCCTTTTTAGCAGAGAAAATCTCAAGCACCTATTTCTAAATTTGTGTCTATCTGTGAAATATTGCCTATTTGGGGTGTGTCAGTCCATCACTAACTACACACAGTAGTTTCTTCTATTCTTTAAGAAGCTTTCTTTATCACCACTTGCTGGGGAACTTGTGCCTGCCCACAATAATATATCAGTGCCAGCTTAGTCAAGAAATGTTGAATCAAGGCACCAAAAGTAAAGAAAAACTGCCAGAAAGGCTAGAACAGCCAACTATCAGGGAAGGCATACAACATTGTTAGTGATGAATGTGGATTGATTTATTCAGGTAGAACTGCTGCACAACTGGAGCACCTGTGAGTCTGCCCGAAATGTTCTGTCCTCCAGTGATTGATAACCACTGTTGTTCTATCTCTTGTTTTATCAGTTCTTGTTAACATCTTTCTTGGTGTCTTCTGTGTCCAGCCATTGAGGCAGTAGTTGGACAGAGACTCCTTTGTCCATACTTCATCAGAGTATTATTGAGACTGGGCTTAGTTGAGCCTTTATTTTTGTTTGGTACTATGATGTAAAGCAGGTTTAGGTCAGCTGTGGTTCACTGGAAGCAATCATCTCATGTAATAAACAGCATCAGTGGATCCCTTCAACTGTGACTTGACAGCTCTATCACTGGTGTCCAGACTCTCATATCAAAATATGATCAACCCATTTCCAATGTCTTCCCATAATTCCCAGTGTTCATTGAATCTGACTGACTCGAAGTATACCTTTTTTATTTTTAAATTCTGTGTATCTTATTTTTATGAGGAAATTTGCCAATTTGTGTATTTTACAATTAATGAATGACCTTTCCAATACATTCATAATATTATTGCTGAATTTTGATGAGTATTATATATTTTATTATATTAATGAAATAGTTGTGTAGCCCAGTGTCTTTAAGTTATACAGAGTTTAATCACTAGTCAAATTTTGAGTAATTAATCATTGTAATACACATATCATTATCTCGTCATTATGGAGTTACAAGTTTGTTCACTTTTGTGAGAAATTATTGTTCATTCATTTATAATAAATCAAAATATAGGGCATGTGAGAGACATTGGGGAGTTTAGTCAGAGAGATTGTAAGCTTCTAGGAACTGTGGGGTAGGGGGCCTGTAAGCTTCTAGGAACTGTGGGGTAGGGGGCCATATAAAGAGCCATGGTCTAATAAATGTATGATGTGAATGGGATTTTCTGATTTGTCGGACTGTGTCTGGCTGAAAGGTGCGACTATCACGCTTTGCTGTAAATTGGCGACATAATGCATCTACACCCGCTTTATGTATTTCTAAGAGGAAACCAACAAATATTCAACCTTTGCATTAGGAACAAGATGCAGTTGATTTGATTAATCAAAGCACAGACTTTGTAAAGACAATAATTTGTGAAATGATGTCTTTGGTGGCGTTTTTATTATTGAGTTTTCTATCAGGGGAGGAACATGATGTGAGTAAAGTGGCCCCAGAACCAGCTCCGGTAAATTAACACCCAGAACCAGCTCCGGTAAATTAAATTAACACCCAGAACCAGCTCCTGTAAATTAACACCCAGAACCAGCTCCGGTAAATTAACAGTATTTAGTAGAACAAAATGTCTTTTTTTCTGCTACATTTTGTCCATATTATCCCTTATCTAATGGTCGTGCCCCTCCCGCAATCAATACTAGCAAAACTTTCATTACCACTAGACTTGCCAAGGACATCCACACCAAACACTGAATGCTCATTGAGGCTTATAAATGACATGTGCCATAGCTACCTCATGTCTTTGATGAAATCTTGTTTGGGATACATTGTTATACTCCACTGAAAAGGTGCGGCCCAATGTGAAATCTTCCCTGCCCACTTTTTCCCCATAAAGATACATTCCTGAAATTTGGCTACAGGTCAGTCTTATGATTTATGGCAGAAATAAAACTGATATGTGAGGCATGGGAAGGATCAAGATACAAATTTGAATTTAATTAAAACGAGAGAAATGTGGACAATAATGCTCACATAAACATGTATATGGGCTTCTCAACAGTGGCACCCGTCCCCAACCATACTCTGATCTCCCAGAATGAAAACTTCATTGATTGTGGTGACCTACCTTAATCAAACTGCCATCACTGTGTAACCTATGACCCTGGTGGTGTCCTTAAAATCCCCAATGTCTCTATGGTTAAAGATGGTTTTCAAATCAAATACTGGTCATTGTATCCAATTATTGTTTACAGTATGCATTCACAATCAGTCATTCTTTTTTTAGTTTTATTTTTGGTCTTCAAAAGTTAATTTTCCAGTTTTTATTTTAGTAATTGAACATTGTACATTACATATGTTAATTGAGGCAATAAATGAGTTTAGCAACTTGTTAGAAAGTGCTCTCCCATGTGTAACCACAGAGAATAAAATGTGTACACTCAATCATGTTTTCATCTTGCACTGTGTGAACTTTGTTTTTGTCTGAAAGTTATTGTGTGTTGATCAACCACAGATTAAGGTGGGCAGGTTGAAAATAAAACCCAACTAGTGTGATATTTTCAGAGATGGATGCTGCCTATAGATGGCTAATGTCACTCTACCCACAACTCCTGCTTGCAAACATGCCAGTTGGAGGTTTTATGGGATTCCCTCTCAGCCTGCAAGCCTTAGTTGTGATTCAAGCATCAGATGAAGACCATATCTGAAGATAAATAGTGAGAGAGACCATTTGGATTTCTAAAGTTCTGCCCCAGAATATGTGCATAATTTGTTTTAAACCAAAGACATATTTGGTGTACGCTAAAATTTGAATTTCTTTTACAGAACGTTGCTTTACCCCAGCATTTTTTGGTTGTGTAAATTGTCTAAGTATCATACATCAGTCACCACCTTGTGGGGACAAAAACAAGAGAAATCTGGACAACAACGCTCACTTACACACAAGACATGGTAGCTCAGTTATTTTGAGTTTTATTCAAATGATATCTATACAAATAATAATAAATTGGTAAATAATTCAGCTATGAGTCACAACACTGACGCAAACACCAACAAATTGGAAACTAACACCGCATGTATATCCTAAAGACGACTGAGTAGAACAAGCTCACAGCAATTTCTCAACTTAGTAATGCTTGCATCCAGTTCTTGCTAAGGTTTAGTATTTTGTCTGTGGCATCAACAAAGAGATGCCACACCACAGTGGAAATCAGAAATAACCTGAATTCTTTATGGCATGATTTAACATTTCAGAAATGATGTCATAATTACTTCCAAATAAACAACCTGTTATTGACTTATGGGAAATGTCCATTCTGTTCCCAAGACGACCAGTACGTGTAATGTGGTCTTTATTTGACTATTTGGTTTCCCCCACACAAAAACCCCAGTACCCATTTTCAGAATAGGGGTGAATGTTGCAGCTATGTCTTGTCACATCAGTGGGAGTTGAACCTGGATCCACCCAATTAAATGCAAGCGAGTCCATCAATGCTTCCAACTTTTTTATTTTAACAGTTTTAACTTTTATTTTTTTAAAATAATTTGGTTAAAATGATTATACTTTTGTCAACATTTTTCTGATAACTCCCTGTCTCAGTTTACATAACACAGACAATGTTTACTTCAGTAATAGCAGATCAAGAACACTAAAATGCACTCTTCTAAGCCAGTGGTGGGCCACCAAACAATTTTGACTGGCCTGCAAAGCTCTTTGAAAGCTATTATGTACTGATAAACTTTGGATAGGACACACAAAAAAAGCGGTCCAGTGGCCAAACACACTTGTGCTGGAAGTTCACAACCATATAGGGAAACCTCCCATTGATTGATCTATACTTTTCTCCCACTTTCCATCCCCAATTCCCACTTTCCATTAATTTCTATATTATAACAGATTGTGTATGCTAAATAATCTATTTAAGGGTTTCAATAGTTTTCTGACCCTCATCATTGTCAGGTCAGTAAGAAGGTTGCCCACCTCTGTGATACGCTGCTCTCCAGGGGAAGTAACCACACGAACAAGCTTCACATATCCACATGTATACTTCTTTGTCACATTATCAGCTACACATTTCTGGATCAAACAGAAGAGAAACACATTTCTAATGAGCTAAAGATACTAATTACTCACGAGTAGATACACATGTAACTACGGGACTCGTAACATTTGTAAAAAGCCGTTTTGATTTGAAACGACAAAATATCCACTGGATGACTGGAATTATAGCAGCAATAACATATCAAATAAATAATGAGCAAAATATTGACAAATCCAAGGTGAGATGACATACAAGTGAATGCTATTGTAACATGATTATAACAACAGAGAAAAAGTAACTGGCTAGCAAAATGACAACATATGATGTAACTAATACAAACATAATTACATGGGCAATGTTATGTACAAGATCTGCTGTCCCTACAATATGTCAAAAGTTACTCCACATGAATTTATCATAACACCCTGAAACAGTTTGAGATTCTTTCTTGGGGATTTACTTTTCCTTGGCTTGGATTCGAAAACAATTCCTTCAGGCTCCATTTTTAGGGAACTACCCTCTTCTTGTGAATAGACAAACCAAGACCCATTCATTCCTTCATAATTTTTCCATTTTTACTCCTGTCTTCACATTTTCTTTGCCCTTTCTAGCTAGTTGGATGGTTTTGTCAAGATAAAAAAACCCATTCCCTGTTCAAGGTAGCTGGATGGGTTTGTCAAGATCAATGAGCAGCTCATTCAGTGTTTTAGTCAGATGAATGGGTTTGTCAAGATCAATGAGCAGCCCATTCAGTGTTTTAGTCAGATGAATGGGTTTGTCAAGATCAATGAGCAGCTCATTCAGTGTTTTAGTCAGATGAATGGGTTTGTCAAGATCAATGAGCAGCTCATTCAGTGTTTTAGTCAGATGAATGGGTTTGTCAAGATCAATGAGCAGCTCATTCAGTGTTTTAGTCAGATGAATGGGTTTGTCAAGATCAATGAGCAGCCCATTCAGTGTTTTAGTCAGATGAATGGGTTTGTCAAGATCAATGAGCAGCCCATTCAGTGTTTTAGTCAGATGAATGGGTTTGTCAAGATCAATGAGCAGCCCATTCAGTGTTTTAGTCAGATGAATGGGTTTGTCAAGATCAATGAGCAGCCCATTCAGTGTTTTAGTCAGATGAATGGGTTTGTCAAGATCAATGAGCAGCCCATTCAGTGTTTTAGTCAGATGAATGGGTTTGTCAAGATCAATGAGCAGCTCATTCAATGTTTTGGTAAGATGAATGGGTTTGTCAAGATCAATGAGCAGCCCATTCAGTGTTTTAGTCAGATGAATGGGTTTGTCAAGATCAATGAGCAGCTCATTCAATGTTTTGGTAAGATGAATGGGTTTGTCAAGATCAATGAGCAGCCCATTCAGTGTTTTAGTCAGATGAATGGGTTTGTCAAGATCAATGAGCAGCTCATTCAATGTTTTGGTAAGATGAATGGGTTTGTCAAGATCAATGAGCAGCCCATTCAGTGTTTTAGTCAGATGAATGGGTTTGTCAAGATCAATGGGCAGCCCATTCAGTGTTTTAGTCAGATGAATGGGTTTGCCAAACAGTGGTTTACACCACTGAGTAAATATCGTCAATTCTCAAATTGATCGAACAAAAAAAAATGAATGTACATGAAACACTTCTTGATATTTCGAATTATTGTACAACTGTCCTGCCAACCAGCTGTAGAGAGAATTCCCACATGATGGTTGCTTGTTGAAATCAGCTCATTACTCAAGAAGTGCTTTATTGTCAATCTAAGTCAGTCACTTGTGGAGCTAATGACTTGTTTCTGAAACCAAAAAACTGAACAAAAACAAAACCTGTACACAACAATCATTTCTTTTTTTTTTTTTTAAATAACATAAGTGGTCTTTCTCAATTAAAAGCTACAATCTTTCTTAAGCAGAAAGTTCAAAGAATTATTCAAATCTACTGAAATATTTTCTATTTAAATCATTTCTTCCCACAATTCGTAAAATGCTGTGGTGTGCTGCTCTTAATTCATCGTTTTTGTAATTATTTTCACTAAAACCCTGTAATTCACTTATTTAAACATTTTTCAGATTTCATGAACAAATTGTCCCAACAAAATGCTTATTTTCAATCAATTCTCATTTATTTGCTCTCTGTGATTTCAAATTTTACCCCAAAAAAATTCAGAACAGCGTGCTGGCAGCGAATGTGTTAAGTATTTTGTTAATTTATTTTCTTCATTCTTTCCTTGTATGTGCTTCTTGAGTGACTTTGTTTAGCAATTTTGTGCTAGGTCTGTTCAAGTGATAATGACAAGAGTGTAGGTGAAAAGTTGACAACAAGAAAACATTCGCCCAATCATGAAAAAAGTCAATCTATAAAGTCATGAGTGTCAGCCAGTCAGCTTCCCTGAAGCCTGACAGAACAGTCAACACTACAGACACACCTTGATGTACGATCGTTTGAGTTACGATAGTTCAGAGTTACGATACACGTGAAATACATGTATTGAGCGGAAATTCTATGATACCATTTTCTATATTTAGCCATGTTTGTTTCATTACATCTAGTTGGAAATTGAAATAAAACATGAATGGGTTATCAATTCTATTCTATTTCGGAAGCCTGATACAAAATTGTGTATAGCCTAGGATATCATGATACTTTCAACGTACTATATTTCTGATTTATTGTTTTTCTGAACATTGGGTATATCACAATTTGAGAAAATGCATCAAAAAGAATTCTAACTGGTTGGTAAAGGACCTAAATCTGTTGAAGTTGAAGAAGAAAAAAAAAAAGCAGTCATAATAACACCAGCTTGAACCAGAAGTATGTCTGCGTGGTCTCAAACAAGTGACTATTTTCAATTTGTGTATATCATTTTGTTTTGAGGGGCAGTGGGGATGGGGGATCACCTTCCACATAAACTACAATGGTAACTTTGACATGACAAGACTGGCAGAACTTTTCTTGAAGTCGCTACAATAGAACACTTCCAGTGTCTGGAGTTATCGAACAAAAACAAATATAATATAAAAGAAATATCACAGAACAGGGTGTCGATGAACGTCAAATATTGATGAGTTGTGTGCTAGCTACACCATATGCCACTGCATGAGTAGATTATTTACAACAAAACACAAGGAACACATTTTAGCAGTGCCACCGACACTCCCCAAGATACAGTTTTTACATCAATAATAAACATATGTGTTAACTGAATGAGTCCTTGTCTCCTAGTAGCTGAGTGTGAGTGGAAGAGTCCTAGTCACTGAATGTGAGTGGATGAGTCCTAGTCACTGAATGTGAGTGGAAGAGTCCTAGTCACTGAATGTGAGTGGATGAGTCCTAGCAGTGAATGTGAGTGGATGGGTCCTAGTCACTGAATGTGAGTGGATGAGTCCTAGTCACTGAATGTGAGTGGATGGGTCCTAGCAGTGAATGTGAGTGGATGGGTCCTAGTCACTGAATGTGAGTGGATGGGTCCTAGCAGTGAATGTGAGTGGATGGGTCCTAGTCACTGAATGTGAGTGGATGGGTCCTAGCAGTGAATGTGAGTGGATGAGTCCTAGCAGTGAATGTGAGTGGATGGGTCCTAGTCACTGAATGTGAGTGGAAGAGTCCTAGTCACTGAATGTGAGTGGATGGGTCCTAGTCACTGAATGTGAGTGGATGAGTCCTAGTCACTGAATGTGAGTGGATGAGTCCTAGCAGTGAATGTGAGTGGATGGGTCCTAGTCACTGAATGTGAGTGGAAGAGTCCTAGTCACTGAATGTGAGTGGATGGGTCCTAGTCACTGAATGTGAGTGGAAGAGTCCTAGTCACTGAATGTGAGTGGATGAGTCCTAGCAGTGAATGTGAGTGGATGGGTCCTAGTCACTGAATGTGAGTGGATGAGTCCTAGTCACTGAATGTGAGTGGATGAGTCCTAGTAGCTGAGTGTGAGTGGATGGGTCCTAGTCACTGAATGTGAGTGGATGAGTCCTAGTCACTGAATGTGAGTGGATGAGTCCTAGCAGTGAATGTGAGTGGATGAGTCCTAGTCACTGAATGTGAGTGGATGAGTCCTAGTCACTGAATGTGAGTGGATGAGTCCTAGCAGTGAATGTGAGTGGATGGGTCCTTGTCACTGAATGAGTCCTTGTGTCCTAGTCACTGAATGTGAGTGGATGAGTCCTAGTCACTGAATGAGTCCTTGTGTCCAAGTCACTGAATGTGAGTGGATGAGTCCTAGTCACTGAATGAGTCCTTGTGTCCTAGTCACTGAATGTGAGTGGATGAGTCCTAGTCACTGAATGAGTCCTTGTGTCCAAGTCACTGAATGTGAGTGGATGAGTCCTAGTCACTGAATGAGTCCTTGTGTCCTAGTCACTGAATGTGAGTGGATGAGTCCTAGTCACTGAATGAGTCCTTGTGTCCTAGTCACTGAATGTGAGTGGATGAGTCCTAGTCACTGAATGAGTCCTTGTGTCCTTGTCACTGAATGAGTCCTTGTGTCCAAGTCACTGAATGTGAGTGGATGAGTCCTAGTCACTGAATGAGTCCTTGTGTCCTAGTCACTGAATGTGAGTGGATGAGTCCTAGTCACTGAATGAGTCCTTGTGTCCTAGTCACTGAATGTGAGTGGATGAGTCCTAGTCACTGAATGTGAGTGGATGGGTCCTAGCCACTGAATGAGTCCTTGTGTCCAAGTCACTGAATGTGAGTGGATGAGTCCTTGTCACTGAATGTGAGTGGATGAGTCCTAGTAGCTGAGTGTGAGTGGATGGGTCCTAGTCACTGAATGTGAGTGGATGGGTCCTAGTCACTGAATGTGAGTGGATGGGTCCTAGTCACTGAATGTGAGTGGATGGGTCCTAGTAGCTGAGTGTGAGTGGATGGGTCCTAGTCACTGAATGTGAGTGGATGAGTCCTAGTAGCTGAGTGTGAGTGGATGGGTCCTAGTAGCTGAGTGTGAGTGGATGGGTCCTAGTAGCTGAGTGTGAGTGGATGGGTCCTAGTCACTGAATGTGAGTGGATGAGTCCTAGTAGCTGAGTGTGAGTGGATGGGTCCTAGTCACTGAATGTGAGTGGATGGGTCCTAGTCACTGAGTGTGAGTGGATGAGTCCTAGTCACTGAATGTGAGTGGATGTGTCCTTGTCACTGAATGTGAGTGGATGTGTCCAAGTCACTGAATGTGAGTGGATGAGTCCTTGTCACTGAATGAGTCCTTGTGTCCAAGTCACTGAATGTGAGTGGATGAGTCCTAGTCACTGAATGTGAGTGGATGTGTCCTTGTCACTGAATGTGAGTGGATGAGTCCTAGTCACTGAATGTGAGTGGATGTGTCCTAGTCACTGAATGTGAGTGGATGTGTCCTAGTCACTGAATGTGAGTGGATGTGTCCTAGTCACTGAATGTGAGTGGATGAGTCCTTGTCACTGAATGAGTCCTTGTGTCCAAGTCACTGAATGTGAGTGGATGAGTCCTTGTAGCTGAGTGTGAGTGGATGGGTCCTAGTCACTGAATGTGAGTGGATGAGTCCTAGTAGCTGAGTGTGAGTGGATGAGTCCTAGTCACTGAATGTGAGTGGATGAGTCCTTGTAGCTGAGTGTGAGTGGATGGGTCCTAGTCACTGAATGTGAGTGGATGAGTCCTAGTAGCTGAGTGTGAGTGGATGAGTCCTAGTCACTGAATGTGAGTGGATGAGTCCTAGTAGCTGAGTGTGAGTGGATGAGTCCTAGTCACTGAATGTGAGTGGATGAGTCCTAGTCACTGAGTGTGAGTGGATGAGTCCTAGTCACTGAATGTGAGTGGATGAGTCCTAGTAGCTGAGTGTGAGTGGATGAGTCCTAGTCACTGAATGTGAGTGGATGAGTCCTAGTAGCTGAGTGTGAGTGGATGGGTCCTAGTCACTGAATGTGAGTGGATGAGTCCTAGTCACTGAATGTGAGTGGATGAGTCCTAGCAGTGAATGTGAGTGGATGGGTCCTAGCCACTGAATGAGTCCTTGTGTCCAAGTCACTGAATGTGAGTGGATGAGTCCTTGTCACTGAATGTGAGTGGATGAGTCCTTGTCACTGAATGTGAGTGGATGAGTCCTAGTCACTGAATGTGAGTGGATGAGTCCTAGTAGCTGAGTGTGAGTGGATGGGTCCTAGTCACTGAATGTGAGTGGATGAGTCCTAGTAGCTGAGTGTGAGTGGATGAGTCCTAGCCACTGAATGAGTCCTTGTGTCCAAGTCACTGAATGTGAGTGGATGAGTCCTAGTAGCTGAGTGTGAGTGGATGAGTCCTTGTCACTGAATGTGAGTGGATGTGTCCTAGTCACTGAATGTGAGTGGATGAGTCCTTGTCACTGAATGTGAGTGGATGAGTCCTTGTCACTGAATGTGAGTGGATGTGTCCTAGTCACTGAATGTGAGTGGATGAGTCCTTGTCACTGAATGAGTCCTTGTCACTGAATGTGAGTGGATGTGTCCTAGTCACTGAATGTGAGTGGATGAGTCCTTGTCACTGAATGTGAGTGGATGAGTCCTTGTCACTGAATGTGAGTGGATGTGTCCTAGTCACTGAATGTGAGTGGATGTGTCCTTGTCACTGAATGTGAGTGGATGAGTCCTTGTCACTGAATGTGAGTGGATGAGTCCTTGTCACTGAATGTGAGTGGATGTGTCCAAGTCACTGAATGTGAGTGGATGAGTCCTAGTCACTGAATGTGAGTGGATGTGTCCTTGTCACTGAATGTGAGTGGATGAGTCCTAGTCACTGAATGTGAGTGGATGTGTCCTAGTCACTGAATGTGAGTGGATGTGTCCTAGTCACTGAATGTGAGTGGATGTGTCCTAGTCACTGAATGTGAGTGGATGAGTCCTTGTCACTGAATGAGTCCTTGTGTCCAAGTCACTGAATGTGAGTGGATGAGTCCTAGTCACTGAATGTGAGTGGATGTGTCCTTGTCACTGAATGTGAGTGGATGAGTCCTAGTCACTGAATGTGAGTGGATGTGTCCTAGTCACTGAATGTGAGTGGATGAGTCCTTGTCACTGAATGAGTCCTTGTGTCCAAGTCACTGAATGTGAGTGGATGAGTCCTTGTCACTGAATGTGAGTGGATGAGTCCTTGTCACTGAATGTGAGTGGATGTGTCCTAGTCACTGAATGAGTCCTTGTGTCCAAGTCACTGAATGTGAGTGGATGTGTCCTTGTCACTGAATGTGAGTGGATGAGTCCTAGTCACTGAATGTGAGTGGATGTGTCCTAGTCACTGAATGTGAGTGGATGTGTCCTAGTCACTGAATGTGAGTGGATGTGTCCTTGTCACTGAATGTGAGTGGATGTGTCCTAGTCACTGAATGTGAGTGGATGTGTCCTAGTCACTGAATGTGAGTGGATGAGTCCTAGTCACTGAATGTGAGTGGATGAGCCCTAGTCACTGAATGTGAGTGGATGTGTCCTTGTCACTGAATGTGAGTGGATGAGTCCTAGTCACTGAATGTGAGTGGATGTGTCCTTGTCACTGAATGTGAGTGGATGAGTCCTAGTCACTGAATGTGAGTGGATGAGTCCTAGTCACTGAATGTGAGTGGATGAGTCCTTGTCACTGAATGTGAGTGGATGAGTCCTAGTCACTGAATGTGAGTGGATGTGTCCTTGTCACTGAATGTGAGTGGATGAGTCCTAGTCACTGAATGTGAGTGGATGTGTCCTTGTCACTGAATGTGAGTGGATGAGTCCTTGTCACTGAATGTGAGTGGATGAGTCCTTGTCACTGAATGTGAGTGGATGTGTCCTTGTCACTGAATGTGAGTGGATGTGTCCTTGTCACTGAATGTGAGTGGATGTGTCCTTGTCACTGAATGTGAGTGGATGTGTCCTTGTCACTGAATGTGAGTGGATGAGTCCTTGTCACTGAATGTGAGTGGATGTGTCCTTGTCACTGAATGTGAGTGGATGTGTCCTTGTCACTGAATGTGAGTGGATGAGTCCTAGTCACTGAATGTGAGTGGATGAGTCCTAGTCACTGAATGTGAGTGGATGAGCCCTAGTCACTGAATGTGAGTGGATGTGTCCTTGTCACTGAATGTGAGTGGATGAGTCCTAGTCACTGAATGTGAGTGGATGTGTCCTAGTCACTGAATGTGAGTGGATGTGTCCTAGTCACTGAATGTGAGTGGATGTGTCCTAGTCACTGAATGTGAGTGGATGAGTCCTTGTCACTGAATGAGTCCTTGTGTCCAAGTCACTGAATGTGAGTGGATGAGTCCTAGTCACTGAATGTGAGTGGATGTGTCCTTGTCACTGAATGTGAGTGGATGAGTCCTAGTCACTGAATGTGAGTGGATGTGTCCTAGTCACTGAATGTGAGTGGATGAGTCCTTGTCACTGAATGAGTCCTTGTGTCCAAGTCACTGAATGTGAGTGGATGAGTCCTTGTCACTGAATGTGAGTGGATGAGTCCTAGTCACTGAATGTGAGTGGATGAGTCCTTGTCACTGAATGTGAGTGGATGAGTCCTAGTCACTGAATGTGAGTGGATGAGTCCTAGTCACTGAATGTGAGTGGATGAGTCCTTGTCACTGAATGTGAGTGGATGTGTCCTTGTCACTGAATGTGAGTGGATGTGTCCTTGTCACTGAATGTGAGTGGATGTGTCCTTGTCACTGAATGTGAGTGGATGAGTCCTAGTCACTGAATGTGAGTGGATGAGTCCTTGTCACTGAATGAGTCCTTGTGTCCAAGTCACTGAATGTGAGTGGATGAGTCCTTGTCACTGAATGTGAGTGGATGTGTCCTAGTCACTGAATGTGAGTGGATGAGTCCTAGTCACTGAATGAGTCCTTGTGTCCAAGTCACTGAATGTGAGTGGATGAGTCCTTGTCACTGAATGTGAGTGGATGAGTCCTAGTCACTGAATGTGAGTGGATGAGTCCTAGTCACTGAATGTGAGTGGATGAGTCCTTGTCACTGAATGTGAGTGGATGAGCCCTAGCCACTGAATGTGAGTGGATGTGTCCTTGTCACTGAACGTGAGTGGATGAGTCCTTGTGTCCTAGTTGCTGAATGTGAGTCCTTGTGTCCTAGTCACTGAATGTGAGTGGATGAGTCCTTGTGTCCTAGTTGCTGAATGTGAGTCCTTGTGTCCTAGTCACTGAAAGTGAGTGGATGAGCCCTAGCCACTGAATGTGAGTGGATGTGTCCTTGTCACTGAACGTGAGTGGATGAACCCTAACCACTGAATGTGAGTAGATGAATCCATGTGTCCTAGTCACTGAATGCGAGTGGATGGGTCCTCATGTCCTAGTTACTGAATGAGTGGATACACAACACAGAGAGCCGTCAATAGATGTTTCAAGAACACCAGACCCAAGGGCTGACCACGAAAAATATGGATTGATGGAATATTAGAAACACTAGGAAACAACAGAAGAGCAAAAAAAATGCAAATTATATCTTCCCTCGACTTTGAAAAGCAAATGAGAAAAGGAAAGAAGAAGAGAGCTAAACATAGATCATTTGTATACCTTCTCATTCAACAATTTTCACAACTATTCTAGATCTAGATCATTATTTATCAAGAATACCAGGAATTTTTCATAATATTTCAGATGGTTTCTGTCAATTCTTGTCTGTTTTCTAACTTTTCATTATTCCCAATTTTCCTTTTTGTGCCAGGATTTTAGTAACAATGTCTTTCTAAAGTTTCTTTTCCTGGCAATGTGTGTACCACCCAGACTTCTTAGATGCATATAGCTTTTGTTGTAACATTTAATAGCCCATCATAGAAAGCTCAACCGGTTAACAAGAACACTCTACAATGTAAGATAGCTCTTTATTTATATGGAAGAATATCATGGACCACCAGGCAACATACAATTCTGTGGCAGAACATTACAAGTCAGCAACTAGTGGGTCAAGGACTTGAATTACTCCAACAGGAAGACACATGAAGTAGTCACTTCTTTGATTGGAACTTACATTCCTGGATACTTGATCCTACCAGCACCGTTAGTCGTTACATCAATCTCTATTCTTGGCGAAATGGTCGATCTTATCTAATGAGTCTATGCCTGCCAGCTTTGCTTCTCTTATAAGTGTTCTTTTTAGTGTATCTCTAGGTCCGTAATTTCTTTCCATCCATCTTCACATTTACAACTCTGACCTGGCAACACATTTACAACTCCGATTCAGCCAGTAATTTCTTCTCTTCGTATCCACATTTACAACTCTGACTTGGCCAGTAATTTCTTATCTCCGTATCCACATTTACAACTTTGACATGGCCACACATTTACAACTCTGACTTGGCCAGTAATTTCTTATCTCCGTATCCACATTTACAACTTTGACATGGCCACACATTTACAACTCTGACTTGGCCAGTAATTTCTTATCTCCGTATCCACATTTACAACTCTGACTTGGCCAGTAATTTCTTCTCTTTGTATCCACATTTACAACTTTGACATGGCCACACATTTACAACTCTGACTTGGCCAGTAATTTCTTCTCTTTGTATCCATATTTACAACTCCGACTTGGCCAGTAATTTCTTATCTCCGTATCCACATTTACAACTTTGACTTGGCTACACATTTGCAACTCTGACTTGGCCAGTAATTTCTTATCTCCGTATCCACATTTACAACTTTGACATGGCCACACATTTACAACTCTGACCCGGCCAGTAATTTCTTATCTCTGTATCCACATTTACAACTTTGACTTGGCTACACATTTGCAACTCTGACTTGGCCAGTAATTTCTTATCTCCGTATCCACATTTACAACTTTGACTTGGCCACACATTTACAACTCCGACTTGGCCAGTAATTTCTTATCTCTGTATCCACATTTACAACTTTGACTTGGCTACACATTTGCAACTCTGACTTGGCCAGTAATTTCTTATCTCCGTATCCACATTTACAACTTTGACATGGCCACACATTTACAACTCTGACTTGGCCAGTAATTTCTTATCTCTGTATCCACATTTACAACTTTGACTTGGCCACACATTTACAACTCTGACCCGGCCAGTAATTTCTTATCTCCGTATCCACATTTACAACTTTGACATGGCCACACATTTACAACTCTGACTTGGCCAGTAATTTCTTATCTCTGTATCCACATTTACAACTTTGACTTGGCCACACATTTACAACTCTGACCCGGCCAGTAATTTCTTATCTCTGTATCCACATTTACAACTTTGACTTGGCCACACATTTACAACTCTGACCCGGCCAGTAATTTCTTATCTCTGTATCCACATTTACAACTTTGACTTGGCCAGTAATTTCTTATCTCCGTATCCACATTTACAACTCCGACTTGGCCAGTAATTTCTTTTCTCTGTATCCACATTTACAACTTTGACTTGGCCACACATTTACAACTCTGACCCGGCCAGTAATTTCTTATCTCTGTATCCACATTTACAACTTTGACTTGGCCACACATTTACAACTCTGACCCGGCCAGTAATTTCTTATCTCTGTATCCACATTTACAACTTTGACTTGGCCAGTAATTTCTTATCTCCGTATCCACATTTACAACTTTGACTTGGCTACACATTTGCAACTCTGACTTGGCCAGTAATTTCTTTTCTCTGTATCCACATTTACAACTTTGACTTGGCCACACATTTACAACTCCGACTTGGCCAGTAATTTCTTATCTCTGTATCCACATTTACAACTTTGACTTGGCCACACATTTACAACTCTGACCCGGCCAGTAATTTCTTATCTCTGTATCCACATTTACAACTTTGACTTGGCCACACATTTACAACTCCGACTTGGCCAGTAATTTCTTATCTCTGTATCCACATTTACAACTTTGACATGGCCACACATTTACAACTCTGACTTGGCCAGTAATTTCTTATCTCCGTATCCACATTTACAACTTTGACATGGCCACACATTTACAACTCCGACTTGGCCAGTAATTTCTTATCTCTGTATCCACATTTACAACTTTGACTTGGCCACAAATTTACAACTTTGACTTGGCCACACATTTACAACTTTGACTTGGCCACACATTTACAACTCTGACCCGGCCAGTAATTTCTTATATCTGTATCCACATTTACAACTTTGACTTGGCCACACATTTACAACTCTGACCCGGCCAGTAATTTCTTATCTCCATATCCACATTTACAACTCTGACTTGGCCACACATTTACAACTTTGACTTGGCCACACATTTACAACTTTGACTTGGCCACACATTTACAACTTTGACTTGGCCACACATTTACAACTCTGACTTGGCCACACATTTACAACTCTGACTTGGCCACACATTTACAACTCTGACTTGGCCACACATTTACAACTCTGACTTGGCCACACATTTACAACTCTGACTTGGCCACACATTTACAACTCTGACTTGGCCACACATTTACAACTCTGACTTGGCCACACATTTACAACTCTGACTTGGCCACACATTTACAACTCTGACTTGGCCACACATTTACAACTCTGACTTGGCCACACATTTACAACTCTGACTTGGCCACACATTTACAACTCTGACTTGGCCACACATTTACAACTCTGACTTGGCCACACATTTACAACTCTGACTTGGCCACACATTTACAACTCTGACTTGGCCACACATTTACAACTCTGACTTGGCCACACATTTACAACTCTGACTTGGCCACACATTTACAACTCTGACTTGGCCACACATTTACAACTCTGACTTGGCCACACATTTACAACTCTGACTTGGCCACACATTTACAACTCTGACTTGGCCACACATTTACAACTCTGACTTGGCCACACATTTACAACTCTGACTTGGCCACACATTTACAACTCTGACTTGGCCACACATTTACAACTCTGACCCGGCCACACATTTACAACTTTGACTTGGCCACACATTTACAACTCTGACCCGGCCACACATTTACAACTCTGACTTGGCCACACATTTACAACTCTGACTTGGCCACACATTTACAACTCTGACCCGGCCAGTAATTTCTTGTCTCCGTCTCAGTCTGAAGTGCATGAAGTGTTTCCACATAGCAGTTCTGAGATGATCCAGATTGATAAAGTTATCAAAGTTGTGCCTTCTCTTTGTTCTCTTCAGAAATTAAAAAAAAACATATTTAATAAAAAAACCTGAATCAACAAGATGCTCACATTCAAGCTGGACAAGAGACAAGCATTGGAAATGTTTTTGCCCAAACATTCTAGTCTTGTTCACCAGCAACAGAATAGTTCCTGGTTCAACAAGGAAAAATGTTGATAAAATGTCATTAATAATGAAATGTTTGTTCCAAATAATGAAATGACCATCACAAACATACACAGCGAGAAAGAGAGAGAGAATGACATAAATGAAACCTAAAGTGATAACGGAGATAAATATCAAGATTTCAGTAACAAAACCAAAGTCAACATCACATGAGTGAGAGATTACAAAGATACTTGAAATAACTTTGACAACACACACATAAGAAAGAAAGACAATTAAACAAGAAACCAAAATAAGAAATCAAGCACATGAGAGAAGTAGGAAGAAAACAGATATAAAATGATTGTTTCATAAATAGAAAGCCAGAAATAACTAATTTTGAGGACGAAAATACAAAATTCTCAAATACAAAAACAGCAATGAATCAAAACCCAAATAACAATGAGCATCAAATAAAAACATTCAACAATGCAGAAACAGGTAATAACAATCAGGCATGGCATCCAAAATAGATCAGGGGCCCTGTCTCACATCAAACAAAATACATCAGGGGCCCTGTCTCACATCAAACAAAATAGATCAGGGGCCCTCTCTCACATCAAACAAAATAGATCAGGGGCCCTGTCTCACATCAAACAAAATAGATCAGGGGCCCTCTCTCACATCAAACAAAATACATCAGGGGCCCTGTCTCACATCAAACAAAATACATATTTTGTGAGAACTGACACGCGAAACAATGCGTGATGAGAAATGATTCACAACATTGTGGGCTCTGTCGCTGCTTCTATCTACATTATTGGTGGCACAGCAGAACAACTGAAAGCAATCTCATTTTTATTCTTGCAGTTAATGAACTTAGCTTCCAAAAAAATGATACATCAAACATGAGTAACTTAGGCAACAACCAACACAAACATTTTGCAACAAAATTTGGGAGAAAACAGCCAGCTGGAGGTCAGTTAGTTATCAATGACAGATGTTAGACGAAAGCAGATGGCTTAATTCATATGGAGACCAACTTGGTCACAAACCAGCAGTTATTTCAAATACAATGAACACAAAGCTAAATATGTTTAACACTCACTGCTCACATCGACTCAGATAAGGCTCATCGACTGGCTTCTTATTAAGAAATGCAAACACCGCATTCAAATAAATCATAGCTGTGGACACTTGGATTTGTGCAAGAACATATCAAGCGACTAATGAGGCAGCTCTAATGTTTCAGCACATACAACAACTCAAATCAGTTCAGGAAAACAGTGTAACAAAAAAAAAAAAAAATAATAATTTCTCTCAGAAATAAATATAATTAAAAACAATTCACAGAAATGAATACCATTTTACAAAATTTATCAGAAATAAATACCATTATAACAATTCTCTGAAAGAAATTAAAAAAAAAATAATTCCTAGAAAAAATATTTCTCAGAGTCAAATACCATTAAAAAAAATAATGATAAAAAACAAATACCATAAAGAAAAATAATGATCAAAAACAAATAAAACCAAAAAAATTATCAGAAACAAACCAAAAACATAGTTTTGAGAAACAAAAACCATTAACAAAAATCATTTCAGAAATTAAATGCAAAAAAAAACAAAACATTTCTCCAAAACAAAGACAAGAAAAGAGTTCAACAACCTTCATATTATAGACAACAGTGATATGTTATTTTCTTGCCACACAGATAATTGTTGCATGGTCCTGGTAGCAATAAAACTGTAGTCTCCCAACACTCCCCACAAATGCTTGCAATCACAACAATTCTAACTATTTTACATCACAAGAATGAAAAAACAAAAAACAAAAAAACACACGGATACTTTGTTAGTAAATGCAGACTGCAACTCTCACAAAATACTCTAAACCATAAAGTGCCACTAAAAACAGCTACATCCTTTCTAGCACACACATTTTAATGTGAAAAATGTTTAACTCCAATATTAAGCTGATCCTATTATATGGCTGTGAAACATATGCTCCTCAGGGAGCTGAAAGTGTTTGTTGAAGACCTATGCTCCACAGGGAGCAGAAAGGTAGAAGAAGAAGAAATTGTAATCTGGCCATTCCCAATTTAACAATTGATGAGTTCATATTTCTAACAAGGCCATAATCTTCTCTAGCATTATCAACAGTAACAGAGCAAAGTACAACTTCTCTCTACTCCTGAACTCTTTCACATTATCCCATTTTCCAATTTGATTAAATTCTCTTGGAACATTCCTTCATTTCTGAGCTCTTCATATTTGGGATATTCCTATTGATAAATTGTCTTTGAGAGATGCTTTAGGTCATTCGTATATGTCCATGATCCACACCCACATAACTGTATTGTTTTATAAGCCAAAGGTCAGGTACTGCTTCTTCTTCTTAGTGTTCACCCATTAAGTGGGCACAGATGCCTTGTGTCACTAACTGACAACTTCACATCTGTGCCTTGTGTCACTAACTGACAACTTCACATCTGTGCCTTGTGTCACTAACTGACAACTTCACATCTGTGCCTTGTGTCACTAACTGACAACTTCACATCTGTGCCTTGTGTCACTAACTGACATCTTCAGCATGAGTAGATTTTGTTTAACAATTTTGTCAGCGCAGCAGCCATTATGGCCTACTCATTATTTAGACTTTTAATTGCCAAGGGTTTTTTTTAACAAGCATGAATGCACATAGGCGTTCCTGTTTTTCATTGACATCCGAGAAGGCTAGACATCAGATCTCACTACCCAGAGAGGGCTAGACATCAGATCTCACTACCCAGAGAGGGCTAGACATCAGATCTCACTACCCAGAGAGGGCTAGACATCAGATCTCACTACCCAGAGAGGGCTAGACATCAGATCTCACTACCCAGAGAAGGCTAGACATCAGATCTCACTACCCAGAGAAGGCTAGACATCAGATCTCACTACCCAGAGAGGGCTAGACATTGGATCTCACTACCCAGAGAGGGCTAGACATTGGATCTCACTACCCAGAGAGGGCTAGACATCGGATCTTACTACCCAGAGAGGGCTAGACATCAGATCTCACTACCCAGAGAGGGCTAGACATCGGATCTTACTACCCAGAGAGGGCTAGACATCAGATCTCACTACCCAGAGAAGGCTAGACATCAGATCTCACTACCCAGAGAGGGCTAGACATTGGATCTCACTACCCAGAGAGGGCTAGACATTGGATCTCACTACCCAGAGAGGGCTAGACATCGGATCTTACTACCCAGAGAGGGCTAGACATCAGATCTCACTACCCAGAGAGGGCTAGACATCGGATCTTACTACCCAGAGAGGGCTAGACATCAGATCTCACTACCCAGAGAGGGCTAGACATCGGATCTCACTACCCAGAGAGGGCTAGACATCGGATCTTACTACCCAGAGAGGGCTAGACATCAGATCTCACTACCCAGAGAGGGCTAGACATCAGATCTCACTAATAAAAGGCTGGGTAGAGCCACACAAAAAACCACAGATTCAAAGTGAAAAATTCCCACCACACCTTGTTGTATTCGAACCTGGGACCTTCCTCTAACTAATTAGTAAGTGAATAGCTTTAGGTCACCCAGTCCCCAGGTACTAATTAGTAAGTGAATAGCTTTAGGTCACCCAGTCCCCAGGTACTAATTAGTAAGTTAATAGCTTTAGGTCACCCAGTCCCCAGGTACTAATTAGTAAGTTAATAGCTTTAGGTCACCCAGTCCCCAGGTACTAATTAGTAAGTTAATAGCTTTAGGTCACCCAGTCCCCAGGTACTAATTAGTAAGTGAATAGCTTTAGGTCACCCAGTCCCCAGGTACTAATTAGTAAGTTAATAGCTTTAGGTCACCCAGTCCCCAGGTACTAATTAGTAAGTTAATAGCTTTAGGTCACCCAGTCCCCAGGTACTAATTAGTAAGTTAATAATTTTAGGTCACCCAGTCCCCAGGTACTAATTAGTAAGTTAATAGCTTTAGGTCACCCAGTCCCCAGTCCCAGCCTCTATAAGATATCCTTGGTTATACAAAAGTTATACAAATACTCTGCAACAGCAATGTCCCCATACTGAAGATTCAGTGCAGGAATTTTCTAAACACAGATATAGGAACAACTTTTCCCCAACACAGGTATAGGAACAACTTTTCCCCAACACAGGTATAGGAATAACTTTTCCCCAACAGAGGTATAGGAACAACTTTTCCCCAACACAGGTATAGGAACAACTTTTCCCCAACACAGGTATAGGAACAACTTTTCCCCAACACAGGTATAGGAACAACTTTTCCCCAACACAGGTATAGGAACAACTTTTCCCCAACACAGGTATAGGAGCAACTTTTCCCCAACACAGGTATAGGAACAACTTTTCCCAAGTTCTGCTTCACATTGTGAAAGGCCAGCCCCATCATGAAACAGCACAAAAGGTCAAGTTCGTGTGATCAAAAGATTTGGAAGCTAAAGAAGAAGAATATTTTCCCTAGAAGAAGAATAATATGACCACACCAGGGACAACATGACCCCACTTTTCATGACTGAGAGACCCTGACGCTCTCACTTTCCACCCATCCATTGAAAAAACTTGATAAACTGATGACCTTTCTTCACCTCGTTATCAATTTAAATCGTAATCTAAAAGGGTGTATCACTCTCTCTGTGCGTAATAAATTCATTTATTCAAGCAAAAATGCAACAACAAAATAACGCATTTATTTCAACAAAAATTTTCACAATTTACTGAAACAAGAAATAAATAAACAAATTTAACTTTCTGAACTATTTAAAAAATACAAAAATTGGACATTCCCAGAATGCACTGCAAATTCACAATAAATACTTGAACCTCAATCAAAACTCCAAACTCATCAATCCAGACAAAGAGTCCAACAGTGTGTCCACTGCTTGGGAATGAAGCCAAAAAGATTGGAATTGTTTCAAAGCAACACAGAATTTAATCTATTTTGGTTCTGCACATCAGCAAACAAAAAATCAGATCAAACAGACACAACCTCAAGAATAAGCTTCAGCAACAACTGCCCACACTCAGCAGCAATGAGCTATCTACTTTGTCTAACCTACTTGAACAAAATGAAACAGTCCAGCCGATTCATGAAGTCTTGGACAGAGACCAGTGAATGACACATAGACCTGAACATATAACTCTATCACAGCTAAGGGACAACGTTGAACATTTAGCATGTCAAATAAATATCACTACACAGGAATCTCTAATACTGTCCTTGGGATAGTCATGATCTCTCATGGAAGTGCAAGAATGCTTTTTCAAAAACATGGTCCATTTGATGGCAGGTTTGTACATCTCCTATTTTAATATTTTAGAGTTTTCTTTTTCCGTAAGAATGTTATAAAACGTGCCACTGTATGTTTTCTAAGTTGTTTCTGTGGACAACTTTAAGCCATCTCATTTGAAGTTTCCAATAGCATGCTAGCACAAGCAGGGACCCCATGGTACACCCACTAATATTATGATGGTTCTCAATCTAGCAGATTCATAAGTTTCACTTTTTTTAAAAGTAGATTTTTGTAGGAGTTCATTGGAAGCATGTCTCCAAACTGTGGCATATTCCATTTCTGCAGACAATCCACATGTTTTTCTTTTCTTGATGGAAACAATATAACATTCATCAACTGACATCTGTTGTCATCAAAATAATCTTCGTTATCTGCTTCGAACTTGAGAACAAACTTCTGTAACGATCGTACCTTGACACTCTGGTTAGACAAATAACACTTCTTTACAAATGCAATCTACGATTTTCCTTATCTAGAACTAGATCAAACTAGACCTGAGAACAATTTTGGAAAAGCACTCTTTACAAGAACTAGTATGGGTCGCAAATGACTATTATTAGAATGCATGAGCCACAGCAGAAATATGGTGATTATACGAGAGACTTCATATTTCCTTTTCATTGACCTCTGGTGAAATGGTTTCTTGAGAATGTGCACTTTACCCGTAACACCATCTTTGCTAATGCCATCAATACACTGACAAGTACAATAAAGTCATTCACAAACTTCAGCTAAAGTTATGAACTATCTTTAAACTGCTACATTTCTGCTGTCTTGTGTTGCAATAATGGAAGTGATTTCATGTCTGCAAAAGATATGAGATTACAGAGAATTGATTAGAAAATAGCAGTGCTACACTTTTGTTGCATTTATTGACCTACCATGGACAGAAAACAATATAAATGTGAACCACATTGTGGAAAAAAAAAACAAATAAGCCTAACCCTTAAATCTCACAAACAACAAGTCCAACCCTCAAATCTCACAAACAACAAGTCCAACCCTCAAATCTCACAAACAACAAGTCTAACCCTCAAATCTCACAAACAACAAGTCCAACCCTCAAATCTCACAAACAACAAGTCTAACCCTCAAATCTCACAAACAACAAGTCCAACCCTCAAATCTCACAAACAACAAGTCCAACCCTCAAATCTCACAAACAACAAGTCTAACCCTCAAATCTCACAAACAACAAGTCCAACCCTCAAATCTCACAAACATGTCCAACCCTCAAATCTCACAAACAACAAGTCCAACCCTCAAATCTCACAAACAACAAGTCCAACCCTCAAATCTCACAAACAACAAGCCTAACCCTCAAATCTCACAAACAACAAGTCTAACCCTCAAATCTCACAAACAACAAGTCCAACCCTCAAATCTCACAAACAACAAATCTAACCCTCAAATCTCACAAACAACAAGTCTAACCCTCAAATCTCACAAACAACAAGTCTAACCCTCAAATCTAACAAACAACAAGTCCAACCCTCAAATCTCACAAACAACAAATCTAACCCTCAAATCTCACAAACAACAAGTCCAACCCTCAAATCTCACAAACAACAAGTCTAACCCTCAAATCTCACAAACAACAAGTCCAACCCTCAAATCTCACAAACATGTCCAACCCTCAAATCTCACAAACAACAAGTCTAACCCTCAAATCTCACAAACAACAAGTCTAACCCTCAAATCTCACAAACAAGTCTAACCCTCAAATCTCACAAACAACAAGTCCAACCCTCAAATCTCACAAACAACAAGTCTAACCCTCAAATCTCACAAACAACAAGTCTAACCCTCAAATCTCACAAACAACAAGTCCAACCCTCAAATCTCACAAACAACAAGTCTAACCCTCAAATCTCACAAACAACAAGTCCAACCCTCAAATCTAACAAACAACAAGTCTAACCCTCAAATCTCACAAACAACAAGTCCAACCCTCAAATCTCACAAACAACAAGTCTAATCCTCAAATCTAACAAACAACAAGTCCAACCCTCAAATCTAACAAATAACAAGTCCAACCCTCAAATCTCACAAACAACAAGTCCAACCCTCAAATCTCACAAACAACAAGTCCAACCCTCAAATCTCACAAACAACAAGTCCAACCCTCAAATCTCACAAACAACAAGTCTAACCCTCAAATCTCACAAACAACAAGTCTAACCCTCAAATCTCACAAACAACAAGTCCAACCCTCAAATCTAACAAACAAGTCCAACCCTCAAATCTCACAAACAACAAGTCCAACCCTCAAATCTCACAAACAACAAGTCTAACCCTCATATCTCACAAACAACAAGTCCAACCCTCAAATCTCACAAACAACAAGTCTAACCCTCATATCTCACAAACAACAAGTCCAACCCTCAAATCTCACAAACAACAAGTCCAACCCTCAAATCTAACAAACAACAAGTCTAACCCTCAAATCTCACAAACAAGTCTAACCCTCAAATCTCACAAACAACAAGTCTAACCTTCAAATCTCACAAACAACAAGTCCAACCCTCAAATCTCACAAACAACAAGTCCAACCCTCAAATCTCACAAACAACAAGTCTAACCCTCAAATCTCACAAACAACAAGTCTAACCCTCAAATCTCACAAACAAGTCTAACCCTCAAATCTCACAAACAACAAGTCTAACCCTCAAATCTCACAAACAACAAGTCTAACCCTCAAATCTCACAAACAACAAGTCCAACCCTCAAATCTCACAAACAACAAGTCTAACCCTCAAATCTCACAAACAACAAGTCTAACCCTCAAATCTCACAAACAAGTCTAACCCTCAAATCTCACAAACAACAAGTCTAACCCTCAAATCTCACAAACAACAAGTCTAACCCTCAAATCTCACAAACAAGAAGTCTAACCTTCAAATCTCACAAACAACAAGTCTAACCCTCAAATCTCACAAACAAGTCTAACCCTCAAATCTCACAAACATGTCCAACCCTCAAATCTCACAAACAACAAGTCTAACCCTCAAATCTCACAAACAACAAGTCTAACCCTCAAATCTCACAAACAAGTCTAACCCTCAAATCTCACAAACAAGTCTAACCCTCAAATCTCACAAACAACAAGTCCAACCCTCAAATCTCACAAACAACAAGTCTAACCCTCAAATCTCACAAACAAGTCTAACCCTCAAATCTCACAAACAAGTCTAACCCTCAAATCTCACAAACAAGTCTAACCCTCAAATCTCACAAACAACAAGTCTAGCCCTCAAATCTCACAAACAACACGTCCAACCCTCAAATCTCACAAACAACACGTCCAACCCTCAAATCTCACAAACAACAAGTCCAACCCTCAAATCTCACAAACAACAAGTCTAACCCTCAAATCTCACAAACAACAAGTCTAACCTGCAAATCTCACAAAGAGCCAAATGGATCATTGATATTACTCGACTGTCCCTGTTGTTGTTGTTGTGTCTGTGGCTGTTGAAAGCCTGCCATCATAGGCATTCTCTGACCCCCATACATGGCTGGTGCCTGCATGTTCACTGCTGGATGCATGCCCATTCCAACCCCCATAGGTTGGCCCATTCCCTGCACAAAATGATCAAGAATTGTGTTTGCCATCCTCTACTGAGGTTCTCACATAAAATAAAGATAACTGTACATCACTGTGACTGTCACAATTCCGTTGTAAAAATTACTACCACTAAAATGTAACATTTTGAGTTTTGAAAATCAAACTTTCTTTGGACTTTTTCTACACAGCAGTGTGCTTACACAAGATGAGAAATGGGGATAGAATGTGGTAAACCATGCACTGATTTATGGTCAATATATAGCCTGAAACTCAACCACATGGCCTAGCAGGCTAACCTTGTCTATTCACATGGTGGCCATCAGCTGTAATTTTAGCCTGTATTTTCAGCACCCTCTTTGCACTGTTTGCTAAATTTCCCTTGCTACACAAGTTACTTTGAAGTCATTCTGACGACAGCCAAGGAGATTTCCCCCGTCATGAGGGGAAAAAAATACATTTTCTTGAAAATTGGCTGATTTAAAAAAAGAAAACAGGTGTGTGTTTATGATACTGAGGTACTTTTTACTGTGTGAATGAACAAAAATAATCCAACATCAAAGGAAAGAAATCAGGAGATTCAGGGGTCACCAGAAGTGATAATTAGCTCAGATTTGGAGGGAGAATGTTTGCCTGTCAAAAACTGTCAAATTTAAAAAAAAATGTATTTCAAAGCAGTAATTTTCATGACAGAATCGTAGTCTAGGGTTCAATTTCTAGAGATCACCACTAATGATCTGTAGTCACTCTACATACTATCAGTATCACTTCTACTTATATATCATTCTATTTAATGACTATTTAATAGACTGAAGTGGAGTTTTGCATGCAGTCTTAGATTTTCACTGACCTTAAGATTTGCTAACATATAGGTCCAATGGCAGCCTGGATTTTGCACAAATAATGTTTTGCTTTATATAACTTCAGGAAAATTACAAAAAGGGTGCCCTAAACATGAGATTTGAGCAGCAAATCACTTTGATTGTTAAAGGTGAATCATATAAAGACACACGAATAAAATAAGTCAATAGTGACCCAGTAATTATACCACTGATGATACAGTGCCGATTGGTTCATGTAAAAATAGTTTTTTTTCCACACATTCAAGCTATACATTGCAGGTGGTGTGCGCATTATTGGAATGGAAGAGTTGAATGTTCGGTCACACTGAGAACTGTCTGTCCTTGCAGCCACAAGCATATTCTACATAACTTAAATAAGAGAGATCCATGGTGCCCTATTTTTATCACAGCAAACCTCTGCTACCAATTTCCAAAGCTGGATAACCCCTGATACTGTACAATCAATTCTAATAAACTTCAATAAAAGTTCTATGTAATGAGACACAGAGCCAAACTAATCATTGTAATAAAAATTACTTTCAACAGTGGTCAATGTTACAGAAATTGTCTCTCAGTTGTAACATTTATTTATAAACATCAAATCATTTTGAAACAGACAGGGCTGTTACTGAGTTTATTTTCACAGTTGCTTGTCACTGATACTTTAGTTAATTTGCTTATTTCTGTCTCTCCAGGAAGATCAAATATTCTTCTATTATACATTTATGTCTCTCCAGAAAGATCAAATATTCTTCTATTATACATTTATGTCTCTCCAGAAAGATCAAATATTCTTCTATTATACATTTATGTCTCTCCAGAAAGATCAAATACACAAACTTCTTCCATTATACATTCAAAGTAAGTAAAAACTTTTGAGGTTAAAAGTAGAATATTGCATCCCCCGTAACTCTCAGATTTGCCATATTTTTGTGATGATCATTAACTGCTAAAGTATCACTCACACGTCAACATTGAGCTAACAACTGATAACTACTAAAGTATCACTCACACGTCAACATTGAGCTAACAACTGATAACTAACTGCTAAAGTATCACTCACACGTCAACATTGAGCTAACAACTGATAACTAACTACTAAAGTATCACTCACACGTCAACATTGAGCTAACAACTTATAACTAACTACTAAAGCATCACTCACACACCAACATTGAGCTAACAACTGATAACTAACTACTAAAGCATCACTCACACACCAACATTGAGCTAACAACTGATAACTAACTACTAAAGCATCACTCACACGTCAACATTGAGCTAACAACTGATAACTAACTACTAAAGTATCACTCACACACCAACATTGAGCTAACAACTGATAACTAACTACTAAAGCATCACTCACACACCAACATTGAGCTAACAACTGATAACTAACTACTAAAGCATCACTCACACACCAACATTGAGCTAACAACTGATAACTAACTACTAAAGTATCACTCACACACCAACATTGAGCTAACAACTGATAACTAACTACTAAAGTATCACTCACACACCAACATTGAGCTAACAACTTATAACTAACTACTAAAGTATCACTCACACATCAACATTGAGCTAACAACTGATACTAAAGTATCACTCACACACCAACATTGAGCTAACAACTGATAACTAGTAAAGTATCACTCACACACCAACATTGAGCTAACAACTGATAACTAGTAAAGTATCACTCACACACCAACATTGAGCTAACAACTTATAACTAACTACTAAAGTATCACTCACACATCAACATTGAGCTAACAACTGATAACTAACTACTAGAGCATCACTCACACACCAACATTGAGCTAACAACTGATAACTAACTACTAGAGCATCACTCACACATCAACATTGAGCTAACAACTGATAAGTTGTGCGCCTGCTGTCACAAACTGAAACCACTCTCATAAAATAACTTCAACCCTAGATTACAAAACTACAGTTACAAATTAACACATCAAAAGACAAATTCTTCCAAATTTGATAGTTTGCTGTGTTCAAACATTACCTCCCTTCATGTGCCTCCCTAATTACTACTTCCGGTGATCCCTGAGTGTTTCATTTGTTTCTAATGATGTAGGATTTTTTTTTCTATTTTGTGAGATACAATCCTACAATTAAAAGAAAAATGTGCCAAATTTCAACAAATTGGTTGTTTTTCTTTCTTTCTTTTTTCCCTTTGACCAGGGAAATTTCCTTGGTTGTCAGCAACATCAAACAACTGTTTGTGACTGAGGAAACTCAGCAAATAACGCTTTGAGGTAGCCGAACATACTTACAAACTTACAGCCCCGTCTATTTGAATAGACAAAAAACATGTCCGGTCCTAGTGGTCAATTTCGGGTCATAAATCAACTTGAGACAGGAAATCAGAGTTCTCCATGTTTAATTGGTAAACACACAGCTGTGTGTCAAAAGTTCAAAGAAAATACTATTTTTAGTGCTTCTAATGTTACAATTAAGTGGTAGTAGTTTGTACTATGGAATGTAATGAAGACACCACAGTTAGGTATCATAATTAAGGATTAACGATGAAAGCACTAAACTCAGGATATCTTCAGCCATAAACGCTGCTAAATTTCCAAGATTTGAACTAAAATGCCACTTTAAGATTAAAACAAACAGCTGTGTTTATTTCTCTCTTTTATATTTTTTTTTATTTCACTGCAAAGTTTTCAGTGGTTATCATTTTACAGACATGATACTGTTATCTTCTATTGTTCATATCAATGCCACCATTTTTGCATCTTCCAATGTTCATATCAATGCCACCATTTTTGCATCCTATTGTTCATATCAATGTCACCATTTTTGCATCTTCCAATGTTCGTATCAATGTCACAATTTTTGCATCTTCCAATGTTCATATCAATGCCACCATTTTTGCATCCTATTGTTCATATCAATGCCACCATTTTTGCATCTTCCAATGTTCATATCAATGCCACCATTTTTGCATCCTATTGTTCATATCAATGCCACCATTTTTGCATCCTATTGTTCATATCAATGCAACCATTTTTGCATCCTATTGTTCATATCAATGCCACCATTTTTGCATCCTATTGTTCATATCAATGCCACAAATTTTGCATCCTATTGTTCATATCAATGCCACCATTTTTGCATCTTCCAATGTTCATATCAATGTCACCATTTTTGCATCCTATTGTTCATATCAATGCCACCATTTTTGCATCCTATTGTTCATATCAATGCCACCATTTTTGCATCCTACTGTTCATATCAATGCCACCAATATTGCATCCTATTGTTCATATCAATGCCACCATTTTTGCATCCTATTGTTCATATCAATGCAACCATTTTTGCATCCTATTGTTCATATCAATGCCACCATTTTTGCATCCTATTGTTCATATCAATGCCACCATTTTTGCATCTTCCAATGTTCATATCAATGACACCATTTTTGCATCCTATTGTTCATATCAATGCAACCATTTTTGCATCCTATTGTTCATATCAATGCCACCATTTTTGCATCCTATTGTTCATATCAATGCCACCATTTTTGTATCTTCCAATGTTCGTATCAATGTCACCATTTTTGCATCTTTCAATGTTCGTATCAATGCCACCATTTATGCATCCTATTGTTCATATCAATGCCACCATTTTTGCATCTTCCAATGTTCATATCAATGTCACAATTTTTGTATCTTCCAATGTTCGTATCAATGTCACAATTTTTACATCTTCCAATGTTCGTATCAATGTCACAATTTTTACATCTTCCAATGTTCGTATCAATGTCACAATTTTTACATCTTCCAATGTTCGTATCAATGTCACAATTTTTGTATCTTCCAATGTTCGTATCAATGTCACAATTTTTGCATCTTCCAATGTTCATATCAACAACAGACAAGAAAATCACTGGAGCCTGTAGAAATGTGGTTTTACAGATGAATGTTGAGACACCTAAGAAGAGTAATGAAAACATTCTGAAAGAGGCCAAAGCAAAAAAAGAGCTAATTTCCAATATTAGGAAGAAACAATCATCATTTTTTGTCCATGTAATGAGAAGAGAACAGCTGGAATATATTTTAACAACTGGGAAAATTGAGGGATGAAGAGAAAGAGGGAAGCAAAGAGGCAAGATACTAGACAGCTTAAGAGAATGGCTTAGCAGAAGATCAACAACAAAAATGATAAATAACTGTCATAATCGAAAGATGTGGAGAGACATGATCACCTACGCCAGCAGGCCCGGTACGTAATGATGATGGTTCTTTATATCAAAGTCACCATTTTTGCATCCTCCATATCAGTTATATTCCATCTTTCACTACTCACTAGAACCTTCGTAGCATTCACTACTCACTAGAACCTTTGTAGAATCACTACTCACTAGAACCTTCGTAGAATCACTACTCACTAGAACCTTCGTAGAATCACTACTCACTAGAACCTTCGTAGAATCACTACTCACTAGAACCTTCGTAGCATCACTACTCACTAGAACCTGCGTAGCATCACTACTCACTACAACCTTCGTAGAATCACTACTCACTACAACCTTTGTAGAATCACTACTCACTACAACCTTCGTAGCATCACTACTCACTAGAACCTTCGTAGAATCACTACTCACTACAACCTTCGTAGCATCACTACTCACTAGAACCTTCGTAGAATCACTACTCACTACAACCTTCGTAGCATCACTACTCACTAGAACCTTCGTAGAATCACTACTCACTACAACCTTCGTAGCATCACTACTCACTAGAACCTTCGTAGAATCACTACTCACTACAACCTTCGTAGCATCACTACTCACTAGAACCTTCGTAGCATCACTACTCACTAGAACCTTCGTAGAATCACTACTCACTACAACCTTCGTAGAATCACTACTCACTACAACCTTTGTAGAATCACTACTCACTACAACCTTCGTAGCATCACTACTCACTAGAACCTTCGTAGAATCACTACTCACTAGAACCTTCGTAGCATCACTACTCACTAGAACCTTCGTAGAATCACTACTCACTAGAACCTTCGTAGCATCACTACTCACTAGAACCTTCGTAGAATCACTACTCACTAGAACCTTCGTAGAATCACTACTCACTAGAACCTTCGTAGAATCACTACTCACTAGAACCTTCGTAGAATCACTACTCACTAGAACCTTCGTAGAATCACTACTCACTAGAACCTTCGTAGAATCACTACTCACTAGAACCTTCGTAGAATCACTACTCACTAGAACCTTCGTAGAATCACTAATCACTAGAACCTTCGTAGCATCACTACTCACTAGAACCTTCGTAGAATCACTACTCACTAGAACCTTCGTAGCATCACTACTCACTAGAACCTTCGTAGAATCACTACTCACTAGAACCTTCGTAGCATCACTACTCACTAGAACCTTCGTAGAATCACTACTCACTAGAACCTTCGTAGCATCACTACTCACTAGAACCTTCGTAGCATCACTACTCACTAGAACCTTCGTAGAATCACTACTCACTAGAACCTTCGTAGAATCACTAATCACTAGAACCTTCGTAGAATCACTACTCACTAGAACCTTCGTAGAATCACTACTCACTAGAACCTTCGTAGAATCACTAATCACTAGAACCTTCGTAGAATCACTACTCACTAGAACCTGCGTAGCATCACTACTCACTACAACCTTCGTAGCATCACTACTCACTAGAACCTTCGTAGAATCACTACTCACTAGAACCTTCGTAGCATCACTACTCACTAGAACCTTCGTAGCATCACTACTCACTAGAACCTGCGTAGCATCACTACTCACTAGAACCTTCGTAGAATCACTACTCACTAGAACCTTCGTAGAATCACTACTCACTAGAACCTTCGTAGCATCACTACTCACTAGAACCTTTGTAGAATCACTACTCACTAGAACCTTCGTAGAATCACTACTCACTAGAACCTTCGTAGAATCACTACTCACTAGAACCTTCGTAGAATCACTACTCACTAGAACCTTCGTAGAATCACTACTCACTAGAACCTTCGTAGAATCACTACTCACTAGAACCTTCGTAGAATCACTACTCACTAGAACCTTCGTAGAATCACTACTCACTAGAACCTTCGTAGAATCACTACTCACTAGAACCTTCGTAGAATCACTACTCACTAGAACCTTCGTAGAATCACTACTCACTAGAACCTGCGTAGCATCACTACTCACTACAACCTTCGTAGCATCACTACTCACTAGAACCTTCGTAGAATCACTACTCACTAGAACCTTCGTAGCATCACTACTCACTAGAACCTGCGTAGCATCACTACTCACTAGAACCTTCGTAGAATCACTACTCACTAGAACCTTCGTAGAATCACTACTCACTAGAACCTTCGTAGAATCACTACTCACTAGAACCTTCGTAGAATCACTAGTCACTAGAACCTTCGTAGCATCACATTCTCCTCTTCTGCTGTTTGTTCCAGTGTCACTTTCTCACAACCTTCTGTTATGAAACCAATCAACCAGAATGTGACTTCCAAATGTTGATAATATTTACAGTTAACACAAGAAAAGGCTTAAATTAGTGCTTACCATCATTGGCTGCCCCATTGGTTGACCAACTGGCTGACTGTACATCATAGGTGCTCCCATCTGTGAATGTAGGTAAACAGAGCAAGGAATTCTTCAAGCAATGTGTGTGTGTGTACAAATGACAAGCATGAATGTCATTATTAGAGATTATTTCTCACTGTCTTTAGCTTAATTGTATTCCCCTGGTGATGACTTGTCCTTTTTGTCTGCTCTAAAGATAGTTTTAAATAGCACATATGTGCATTATTTTGGTTTAAAACATGGCATTTTTCTGTCCAATTATCAAACTTCAGCAATACTTGTTTTAACACATTCTAGACCCTTAACCAACACATCGATTCACTATATGAAGCAACTATAGGATCAAAGACCAACACATCGATTCACTATATGAAGCAACTATAGGATCAAAGACCAACACATCGATTCACTATATGAAGCAACTATAGGACCAAAGACCAACACATCGGTTCACTATATGAGGCAACTATAGGACCAAAGACCAACACATCGGTTCACCATATGAAGCAACTATAGGACCAAAGACCAACACATCGGTTCACCATATGAAGCAACTATGGGACCAAATTTTGTGAAGAAAACAGACTGATAATATGAAACACCTTCTTTGAGCAAGAGAAAAGGAAATTATACACATGGAAAAGCCCTGGAGACAGGAAGAGGAATCAAATAGATTACATAGTGATAAAAGACAGATTCCGGAACAGCGTCAAGAAAGCCAAAACCTACCCAGGAGCAGATATTAATTCAGATCACAATCCTGTAATGATAAAAATGAAAATCAAATTAAAGAGAAACAAACAAAAAACTAATTCAGCAACACCAATAGATATAACAGCGATAAACCAGAAAGATGTAAAAGAAACTTATACTGTACAAGTAAAGAACACATATCAGAAGCTGCTAGAAGAGGGGATTGAGCAGTACAGAAGAGAAAATCCTGAGGAAAAAGTCACAACAAAATGGCAATGCATAAAAAACAGCATGCAAGAATCCTGCAACACCTTGCCCAAAAAGGAAAGTAACAAAAAACAAAAATGGGTAACTGACAAAATATTAGAAAAAATGGAAGAAAGAAGACAAGCGAAAAACACTGCCAGATACAAGGATATAGACAATGAAATACGGAGAATGTGCAAAAAGGCAAAAGAAGACTGGCTCAACCAAAGATGTCTAGAAGTTGAAACAATGGAAAGTAAACAAAACTTAAGAGAGATGCACACAGAAATAAAGAGAATGGCTAATAAAGACAAAAAAGCTGCAGGAAAAGGATGTATTGCAAACAAAGAGGGAAGAATGCTAACAGACAATAAAGATATAATAGATAGATGGCAAGAATATATAACAGAATTATTTCATGACGAAAGGGACAAAAAGCCAGACATAAAATGTACATACAACTATAAAATCCTGAAATCTGAAGTAGAAAAAGCTATAAAAACAATTAAAAAGGGAAAGGCAGAAGGACCTGACAATATACAGTTAGAGATGATACAGGCTCTAGAAGATTTTGGCATTGAATTGATCACAGACATATGCAATGACATATACCTTACAGGATACATATCAAGCGAACTAAAAACATAAACTTTCATTGCATTGCCTAAAAAGAATGGTGCAGTTGAATGCAGTGATTTTAGAACAATAAGCCTAATGAGCCAGGTAACAAAAATTTTACTAAAAGTTATACAGGGAAGGATTCAGAATAAAATCAATACTGAATTAGATGAGCAACAATTTGGATTCAGGAAAAACAGTGGCACAAAAGAAGCCATATGAGAACATTGATTGAAAAGTACATAGAAGTAAGCAAACCAATATATGCCTGCTTCATAGACTACACCAAAGCTTTCGATAGAATACACCATAACCAACTTATAGACTGCCTAAAGGATATAAATCTAGACGACACAGACATACGACTAATACGTAATTTGTACTGGGAGCAAACAGCAATAATAAAATATAACAAGGAGAACTCTACACCCATGGACATAAAAAGAGGAGTAAGACAAGGATGCATCCTATCACCAAGCTTGCTCAATCTATACACTGAGCAAATCTTTAAAAACATCTCAGAAATGCCAGGCCTAAACATTAATGGAAAGATAATCAACAACCTAAGATATGCTGATGATACTGTTCTACTAGCAGAAAATCCTAAAGACCTACAACAATTGCTTAATGTGATAAACATAACAAGCAAAAAATATGGACTAGATATGAATATAAAAAGACTAAATAAAACTATGATCATAAATAAAGATAATTCTCAAGATCTACAATTAAATATCACAGTTGAGGGAATACATCTGGAGACAGTTCAGAACTACAACTACCTGGGACATACTATAACCAATGATGGAAAATGTAAAATTGAAATAAACAAAAGAATAGGTATGGCAAAAAGTAATTTTAATGCCATGAAAAATATACTAACAAAAAAAAAATATCAGCAGGGCTGAAACTAAGAATGGCAAAATGTTACATCTTCTCAATATTCCTGTATAGTGCAGAAACATGGACATTAGACAAGAAACAGAATAGAAAATTGAAGCCTTTGAAATGTGGACTTATAGAAGAATAGGTAGAATTGGATGGAAAGAAAAGAAAACAAACGATGAAGTTTTAAAACAGCTGAAAATAAAAAGAGAACTACTAAATACAATTAAGACAAGACAAATGAAATTTTTGGGGCATGTTAAAAGACACAACAGCCTACTAAAAGTAATATTGGAAGGGAAAATACAAAGTAAAAGAGGCAGAGGCAGACCAAGACTAACATGGATGAGTAACATCAAAAAATGGACAAGTCAATTTATGACAGCCTGCACCATCAAAGCAAGAAACAGAGTAGATTGGCGATCCATGGTAGCCAACCTTCGTTGCGGAGAAGGCACTCGATGATGATGATAGGACCAAAAACCAACACATCGGTTCACTATATGAAGCAACTATAGAACAAAAAATCAACACATTGGTTCACTATATGAAAAACTATAGGACCAAAAATCAACACATTGGTTCACTATATGAAAAACTATAGAACCAAAAATCAACACATTGGTTCACTATATGAAAAACTATAGAACCAAAAATCAACACATTGGTTCACTATATGAAAAACTATGGAACCAAAAATCAACACATTGGTTCACTATATGAAGCAACTATAGGACCAAAAACTAACACATTGGTTCACTATATGAAGCAACTATAGAACAAAAAATCAACACATTGGTTCACTATATGAAAAACTATAGGACCAAAAATCAACACATTGGTTCACTATATGAAAAACTATAGAACCAAAAATCAACACATTGGTTCACTATATGAAGCAACTATAGAACAAAAAACCAACACATCGGTTCACTATATGAAAAACTATAGGATCAAAAACCAACACATCGGTTCACTATATGAAGCAACTATAGAACCAAAAACTAACACATCGGTTCCCTATATGAAGCAACTATAGGACCAAAAATCAACACATTGGTTCACTATATGAAGCAACTATAGGACCAAAAATCAACACATTGGTTCACTATATGAAGCAACTATAGGACCAAAAACCAACACATCGGTTCACTATATGAAGCAACTGTAGGACCAAAAACCAACACATCGGTTCCCTATATGAAGCAACTATAGAACAAAAAACCAACACATCGGTTCACTATATGAAAAACTATAGGACCAAAAATCAACACATCGGTTCACTATATGAAAAACTATAGGACCAAAAATCAACACATTGGTTTACTATATGAAAAACTATAGGACCAAAAATCAACACATCGGTTCACTATATGAAAAACTATAGCACCAAAAATCAACATATCGGTTCACTATATGAAAAACTATAGGACCAAAAATCAACACATTGGTTCACTATATGAAGCAACTATAGAACAAAAAACCAACACATCGGTTCACTATATGAAAAACTATAGGACCAAAAACCAACACATCGGTTCACTATATGAAGCAACTATAGAACCAAAAACTAACACATCGGTTCCCTATATGAAGCAACTATAGAACAAAAAACCAACACATCGGTTCACTATATGAAAAACTATATGACCAAAAATCAACACATTGGTTCACTATATGAAGCAACTATAGGACCAAAGACCAACACATTGGTTCACTATATGAAGCAACTATAGGACCAAAGACCAACACATTGGTTCACTATATGAAGCAACTATAGGACCAAAAATCAACACATCGGTTCACTATATGAAAAACTATAGCACCAAAAATCAACACATCGGTTCACTATATGAAAAACTATAGGACCAAAGATCAACACATTGGTTCACTATATGAAAAACTATAGGACCAAAGATCAACACATCGGTTCACTATATGAAGCAACTATAGGACCAAAAATCAACACATTGGTTCACTATATGAAGCAACTATAGGACCAAAAATCAACACATTGGTTCACTATATGAAGCAACTATAGGACCAAAAATCAACACATTGGTTCACTATATGAAGCAACTATAGAACCAAAGACCAACACATTGGTTCACTATATGAAAAACTATATGACCAAAAACCAACACATTGGTTCACTATATGAAGCAACTATAGGACCAAAGACCAACACATTGGTTCACTATATGAAGCAACTATAGGACCAAAAACCAACACATTGGTTCACTATATGAAGCAACTATAGGACCAAAAACCAACACATCGGTTCACTATATGAAGCAACTATAGAACAAAAATCAACACATTGGTTCACTATATGAAGCAACTATAGAACAAAAATCAACACATTGATTCACTATATGAAGCAACTATAGAACAAAAAACCAACACATCGGTTCACTATATGAAAAACTATATGACCAAAAATCAACACATTGGTTCACTATATGAAGCAACTATAGGACCAAAGACCAACACATTGGTTCACTATATGAAGCAACTATAGGACCAAAGACCAACACATTGGTTCACTATATGAAGCAACTATAGGACCAAAGACCAACACATCGGTTCACTATATGAAGCAACTATAGAACAAAAAACCAACACATCGGTTCAGACAGGGTACGGTTGAATATTTTAAAGTAAAGAACAGATTTTGTATTTATATTCACAAACACTTGTATTCAATACATAGAAGAAGCTTTATAATTACTTCCTGTCGAGTGTTTATACCAAATGTGTTTATACCAGATGTGTTTATTGTGTTAACTGTAGATTATTAGTTTAATTTTCAATGTAAATGTGTGTTTATTTCTGACAAACAGTGGCCACACCCACTACTACTATTTCTTGTGCATAATTTCATTACTTGTGGATGTCAATGCATCTCAAATAAAGTGTATTTTGAAGAACTTTGGATTAAATTGTGAAAAATTTAAAGAAGAACGGATAGTGACACACATCAGTGAAAGGAAAATAGATGTACGTGAAATACAATATCTTGAATTGAAAATGATTTGCCTTTGAATATTTTTTCCGTCAGATATCGTCAATAGATTGCTATTTTCATTTACTTTAACCATTTTCCTTTCTGGTGATGTATAACATGTACCACATTCAATTATATTATTGTATGAAGTTGTCAAATGAAAAAAAGATGTGATGGAATTTGTCTAAACTGAAAATGAATCTGGTCTAAACCTCAAGAAAAGCAAACAATTCAAGTGTGGAAGGAGTTGAGTCAACCCTAATAGAATCAATCATTGGGGGGAAAGGCCATGTTACACTGCTTGATGGACAGCAATTTATCTGGAAGCAAGTCAGCATATATTTAACATAAATTGACAGGCCATGTGTGTTGCACCTATCCAGGTCAACTGTGCTGGGCAGATAAGATATAAGAAATCGATATGTCCTAAACTTGTTAATGAGACACACATTTAAACCAGTCAAATGATGTCATTGATAATATTAAAAACATAATTAGCGTAACAGAGCTCTTATAAAATACAGGGGATTGTTAGAAATGTCACTGTGGACTCTAGCTGCTTGCTTGATTTCACCTGATGACTTCATCATCCGCATTTAAAAGGATGTTAAGTGAGCATGTGAACGTTGTGCTATAGTAGAACTGTCATATTTGTGCCAAAGCATCCAACTTCAGATTGGCATTTTTGGGTACTGTGTTGCCTTCCCTGCTGATCCCTACTCACTTGACCAGTCGCTGACAGCTCTCAGCTCTGTTCCTGTCACATACCTCTGCTCACAGATCCTTGTTCATTTAAAACAAACAAAAACTTCAAGAGAAAACAAATAAAATATTGACTGCAATGACAGCAATAATAACAAATGAAAAGATCCTATAAATACAGGGAAAAAAAGCAGGATTGTTACCATAGCAGGCTGCTGTAGGCCAGATTGTCCACTCCACGGGGTGGTGGTTGACTGTGCCATTGGTTGTCGCTGGAATGCATTACCACCTGTTAGTTTGCTCTCTCCCTTGGGCTGCCACTGGTGATCTCTTCCAAAGAAAGATTTAACAAAATGTAATGTACAGTCAAATTACAGATCTTTTATGGCGAGATTTGATAACAGACTTTCACAAGGATTGAAAACTGCTAGAATAAAAATTTAGACAAGAGAAAGGGTATCTAGGTCTATGCCCTATGGGCCGGCCACGGCTCAAAAGGTCAATAGATAGATAAATAGATAGAATGTACAGTCAAGGAAGGTGAGATAGATCAAGGAAAAACAAATTAAACATTCCCACCCAACCGTTTAGATGCCTTGCAGAAGAGACACTGGTAATAGCTATAAATGAAAACACAAGCATTTGGTCAAAAGGCGAAGAGGAAACAATCCCTGGTTAAAGGAATCAAAATAATGTTCTCCAAAATAAGACACCCATGGGTTTGAATTGTGAGCGGATCCAAAAATTATTCCTATCTCATGGGTGAAATAATAATTCTGACTGGAACACCTCATGGTGACCACACTGAACATGTTGTCTTTATTCTCCAGTAGGCCTCTGGCAGGTCACACTGACTGGATTAGTGCTGTCATGATACCTCTGGCAGGTCACACTGATTGGATAAGTGCTGTCATGATACCTCTGGCAGGTCACACTGACTGGATAAGTGCTGTCATGATACCTCTGGCAGGTCACACTGACTGGATAAGTGCTGTCATGATACCTCTGGCAGGTCACACTGACTGGATAAGTGCTGTCATGATACCTCTGGCAGGTCACACTGACTGGATAAGTGCTGTCATGATACCTCTGGCAGGTCACACTGACTGGATAAGTGCTGTCATGATACCTCTGGCAGGTCACACTGACTGGATTAGTGCTGTCATGATACCTCTGGCAGGTCACACTGACTGGATAAGTGCTGTCATGATACCTCTGGCAGGTCACACTGACTGGATTAGTGCTGTCATGATACCTCTGGCAGGTCACACTGACTGGATAAGTGCTGTCATGATACCTCTGGCATGTCACACTGACTGGATAAGTGCTGTCATGATACCTCTGGCAGGTCACACTGACTGGATTAGTGCTGTCATGATACCTCTGGCAGGTCACACTGACTGGATAAGTGCTGTCATGATACCTCTGGCAGGTCACACTGACTGGATAAGTGCTGTCATGATACCTCTGGCAGGTCACACTGACTGGATTAGTGGTGTCATGATACCTCTGGCAGGTCACACTGACTGGATAAGTGCTGTCAAGATAGTGTATGTAAACTAAACTTTTTCTCAAAAGTGTTTCTGTAAAGAGGGTGGTGCTTTTATTTCACATTGGTGTTCCATCACACGGAAACACATTTACGATATCACTTCAACTAAAAGGTTGAGGGAGATATATGTGACAGTGTCACTCATCCATGTAGGATAATGGGAGGAGTAGAGGAAGAAATGACGATCTTCGGAGGATGAATAAAAAGACGATGCGACGACGATGTGAAGTAGGATAGTTTTAGGCGGTGTAGAATTAAAGTGAAGTCTTGAGGATTAGCAAGGAGACGTTAAGTCTACCGAACTCAGTCGCTGTGTCGTAATCAACTTTTAGATTACAGGGGAATGCATACAAATGGTCAGCCTGAGCCAGACAGATGTTTTCTCTGGCCGACAAAGTTGCGTAACGCAACGATGCGGCCACTCGTTCCTAGACATCTGCTGATATGGGATGGCTAGCACAGCCCTGTAACATTCAGAGTTAAGCCGAAAAAGGGCGTAATCAAAATACCAGGTTATCTTTATGTTCAGCAGTGGGTAACGCTTGGAGTCTCTCTCTGAGTTGGAGATCAAAGAGGGCCGCACGTAAACAAAGAGCCAAGGGAGGAGTTCTAGTTATGGTTTGAGTTGTGGAAAAACAATGTTTGAGAAGATTGACAGTTGTCGACTGAACTCCTAAAGTGATTAAAGTAATAAACTATGGACATAGTCAAGAAAGGCGGAGTTACAGAAGTAGTGATAGCTAACAGACGTAGGTTAAGCCGTATCTATAGCCAGGTGGGTGTGGCTACATGGAGACTAAAAATGCGAGACATTTAGGATTCAGGGATTCAGAATTGAGATATAGAGGCACAGACAGATAGAGGAGACACAGACACAGATAGGAGGGGCAGATAGGAGAGACACAGAGAGATGGATAGGAGAAACGGACAGAGATAGTCAGACACACAGAGAGAAACGTAGATAGGCAAGTAAACTTAGAACGTACAGAACTTTAGACTTAGAAACCACGGAACTGAAAGAACTTAGACTTAAGAACATTTTACGATCACGAGTTACTGACAAATAATTATCGCCTGTCGGCTATGTCATGTAACACAATTGTTGTAAGGGAATATAATATGAAACATGTTGAGAGAGTCAGAGGATTTGTCAATCTATTGTTATTCAAGTGGAGATCTTCAATAAAGACTTGATTTATACTTGTTCAAAATTGCTGATGAGTTATATATTTATATGTGTGCCTCTACATTATTAAATGAAATCAACAAGCCGGCGAGAAGATATGAAAGCCTGTCAAAGCCTATAAAATAAGATTCCAGACAACAAAGATATGAAAGAACGTCAACAAGTTAGAAAACGAGATAACAGTCTATAAGAAGATTCTTCAAGAAGTTAGAAAGTTGTTAGAAGTAGATTCCTCAACTCATAAAGAAGATAGAGCATTTAAGAGAAGAAACACTGCCACAACAGTGCTTCCTCCAAGAATCCCAACAGTCTACATTGTGAATCAGTGCCTCCTCCAAGAATCCCAACAGTCTACATTGTGAAACAGTGCCTCCTCCAAGAATCCCAACAGTCTACATTGTGAAACAGTGCCTCCTCCAAGAATCCCAACAGTCTACATTGTGAATCAGTGCCTCCTCCAAGAATCCCAACAGTCTACATTGTGAAACAGTGCCTCCTCCAAGAATCCCAACAGTCTACATTGTGAATCAGTGCCTCCTCCAAGAATCCCAACAGTCTACATTGTGAATCAGTGCCTCCTCCAAGAATCCCAACAGTCTACATTGTGAAACAGTGCCTCCTCCAAGAATCCCAACAGTCTACATTGTGAAACAGTGCCTCCTCCAAGAATCCTAACAGTCTACATTGTGAAACAGTGCTTCCCCCAAGAATCCTAACAGTCTACATTGTGAAACAGTGCCTCCTCCAAGAATCCTAACAGTCTACATTGTGAAACAGTGCCTCCTACAAGAATCCTAACAGTCTACATTGTGAAACAGTGCCTCCTCCAAGAATCCCAACAGTCTACATTGTGAAACAGTGCCTCCTCCAAGAATCCTAACAGTCTACATTGTGAAACAGTGCTTCCTCCAAGAATCCTAACAGTCTACATTGTGAAACAGTGCCTCCTCCAAGAATCCTAACAGTCTACATTGTGAAACAGTGCCTCCTCCAAGAATCCTAACAGTCTACATTGTGAAACAGTGCTTCCTCCAAGAATCCTAACAGTCTACATTGTGAAACAGTGCCTCCTACAAGAATCCTAACAGTCTACATTGTGAAACAGTGCCTCCTCCAAGAATCCCAACAGTCTACATTGTGAAACAGTGCCTCCTCCAAGAATCCTAACAGTCTACATTGTGAAACAGTGCCTCCTCCAAGAATCCTAACAGTCTACATTGTGAAACAGTGCCTCCTCCAAGAATCCTAACAGTCTACATTGTGAAACAGTGCTTCCTCCAAGAATCCTAACAGTCTACATTGTGAAACAGTGCCTCCTCCAAGAATCCTAACAGTCTACATTGTGAAACAGTGCCTCCTCCAAGAATCCTAACAGTCTACATTGTGAAACAGTGCCTCCTCCAAGAATCCTAACAGTCTACATTGTGAAACAGTGCCTCCTCCAAGAATCCTAACAGTCTACATTGTGAAACAGTGCCTCCTCCAAGAATCCCAACAGACTACATTGTAAAACAGTTCCTCCTCCAAGAATCCTAACAGTCTACATTGTGAAACAGTGCCTCCTACAAGAATCCTAACAGTCTACATTGTGAAACAGTGCTTCCTCCAAGAATCCCAACAGTCTACATTGTGAAAAGTGCCTCCTACAAGAATCCCAACAGGTTACATTGTGAGTAGTCCCCTCCAGTAATCTCAAAGTTTCGAACAGATGTTCATATGTGCTCTATAGTTTTTCTGCCACACATTTTTATCAGAGAGAAGCCTTTGATCCCTGTGTAGCTGGTTTGTTTGTATGATCATAAATAAGCAAATGGAAGGCCAAAATATACTTGGAGAAGATAGGTGGAAGCAGAGATAAGAGGGTATGGAAAACATGGAACAATCTTAAGAGAATAGCAAGAAATAGGACGGCTTGGAAAGTGTTGATGACCTATGCTCCATAGGGAGCTGGAAGGAAGGAGGAGAAGAATTATCATAAATACTTGTATCATCAGAGAAAACTGAACAAATCTGGGATTGCTTTGGGGACTATGAAATTGGTTGTGCAAGCTAATCACATCAGAGAAAACTGAACAAATCTGGGATTGCTTTGGGGACTATGAAATTGGTTGTGCAAGCTAATCACATCAGAGAAAACTTAACAAATCTGGGATTACTTTGGGGACTATGAAATTGGTTGTGCACGCTAATCACATCAGAGAAAACTGAACAAATCTGGGATTGCTTTGGGGACTATGAAATTGGTTGTGCAAGCTAATCACATCAGAGAAAACTGAACAAATCTGGGATTGCTTTGGGGACTATGAAATTGGTTGTGCAAGCTAATCACATCAGAGAAAACTGAACAAATCTGGGATTGCTTTGGGGACTATGAAATTGGTTGTGCACGCTAATCACATCAGAGAAAACTGAACAAATCTGGGATTGCTTTGGGGACTATGAAATTGGTTGTGCAAGCTAATCACATCAAACAGAGAAACAATGCCACAGGTACATACTTCCTAGCAGTAGCTCCTCCACGAACATTAAGGTTTGATGCCAAGGAAGCAAGAGATGTGTCGAGGTCCTTCCCAATGGCCTTTCCTTGCGGAGTCACTTGGGCTGTATGAGATGTCATTGATATTGTTTTGTTCATTGGCTGCAACACGTCCCCAAATGCATCAAAACCTGAATGATGAGACATGCTGATAAGTCCTAAAACCTCCTCATTCTATAATTAAAAAACAATGTTTCTCTAATGCTTATATAAGGTTTGTAGCTTACAAAAGATAACAACAATGTGCAAGAAATTCAGAGAAAGCATGTCATTAAATAACATCATTAATGTAACTTGAAGAAGGTATCATTACAGTTTACCACAGAATTTCTGACACTGCTACAGCTCCATACATCTTTTAATCTAATCATAATCATGACGGACATAAGAATTTTCCATGGCCTGTGATTTAATTCATACGACACACAAATTTAAGCCAATGGGGTCACTAGCAGTATTTTGTGCCAATTCTTGTTAGTTAAATATCTAGATATCCATGACAGATACAGCTCCAGTGGTTATGGGAAACTCATAACCTACTTTGTTTACATTTATCCCCATTTTTTTTTTTTTATGGTTTTCCAAGAACTGTACAAGTATCGGTGGTGGTGACAAAAAAGATTCCAAGAAAGGAGAGGTGAACATATTAATGAAGACCCCTGTGTTATTGTGAGAAAGCTGTGTGACTTGTATGGAACTGCTTTATCAACTATGTACAACATAGCTCTAGAAATAATGCAACTGCACAAATAGTGTGAGTGTATTCATCATCATCATGAGGTGTATTAACATTATTACATGACTACAGTTAGTCCAACAAAACTGATAGGCTGGAACTGCTCTAGAACTAAAAATGCCAGAAAATCAGTGGTAAACTGTAAATGTGGAAGAAAAAAGAATGTCAGTAAACAGAACTCTGAAGCTAACTTGCTCAAGGTATTAATATGCTAAATCAAGTGATTCCATCAAATAAAAAGAGTGTCATTTTCAACTTGCACAAAGTATTTGATGAAAAATAATTGTCAGAGAAAGCATGTCATAGAATAGCATTATCATAACTTAACTTAATCCATTAAAGAACTTTGAATGTCAATTTCTGCTTATAGAAAACAACATTTATACAGAATTATAACAATTAAATGTGCTGGACAGAAGATGATTTCAATGTCATATTTGTATGTTCTAGATTGCTGAAGCAGAATAAGTAGATAGTCTCTGAAAAATAAGAAGATACCAATGATATCATTTGTTACATCATCCTTTTTTTTCCTCAACAATTAGCTTCTTCATCCTGTCTAACATTAGGTCCTCCTTTTAAATCTTTGTTTGTTCTTTCAATCAGCAAAAACGTTGGATACAATTACACAATTACTGCACATGTTTGATTCCTTCAGTCTGTTACAAATATTTATTGGCATGTGTTTCTGAACTTTTATTTGGTTTTTGTCATTTATTTGAAACAGACTGTTACAAATATTTATTGGCATGTGTTTCTGAACTTTTATTTGGTTTTGTCATTTATTTGAAACAGATTGTTACAAATATTTATTGGCATGTGTTTCTGTTTATTTGGTTTTGTCATTTATTTGAAACAGACTGTTACAAATATTTATTGGCATGTGTTTCTGAACTTTTATTTGGTTTTGTCATTTATTTGAAACAGACTGTTTATGAGCAGAGCTCAAGTTCAACTAATCTCAGTAAAGACTCTTCACAAGTTGTGTCTTGTGACGAGGACAACCTCACTTCTGTCACAACCACCTATCATTTCAGCATTTCAATACCTCACATCTGTCACAACCACCTATCATTTCAGCATTTCAACACCTCACATCTGTCACAACCACCTATCATTTCAGCATTTCAATACCTCACATCTGTCACAACCACCTATCATTTAAGCATTTCAATACCTCACATCTGTCACAACCACCTATCATTTAAGCATTTCAATACCTCACTTCTGTCACAACCACCTATCATTTAAGCATTTCAATACCTCACTTCGGTCACAACCACCTATCGTTTCAGCACTTCTATCACAACTACCTATCATTTCAGCACTTCTATCACAACCACCTATCGTTTCAGCATTTCACTTCTGTCACAACCACCTATCGTTTCAACATTTTAGTACTTCACTTCTGTCACAACCACCTATCATTTCAACATTTTTGTACTTCACTTCTGTCACAACCACCTATCATTTTAACATTTTAGTACTTCACTTCTGTCACAACTACCTATTGTTTCAGCACTTCTATCACAACCACCTATCGTTTCAGCATTTCACTTCTGTCACAACCACCTATCGTTTCAACATTTTAGTACTTCACTTCTGTCACAACCACCTATCATTTCAACATTTTAGTACTTCACTTCTGTCACAACCACCTATCGTTTCAGCATTTCACTTGTCACAACCACTTATCATTTCAACATTTTAGTACTTCACTTCTGTCACAAACACCTATCATTTCAACATTTTAGTACTTCACTTCTGTCACAACCACCTATCATTTCAACATTTTAGTACTTCACTTCTGTCACAACCACCTATCATTTCAACATTTTAGTACTTCACTTCTGTCACAACCACATATCATTTCAACATTTTAGTACTTCACTTCTGTCACAACCACCTATCATTTCAACATTTTAGTACTTCACTTCTGTCACAACCACCCATCATTTCAACATTTTAGTACTTCACTTCTGTCACAACCACCCATCATTTCAACATTTTAGTACTTCACTTCTGTCACAACCACCCATCATTTCAACATTTTAGTACTTCACTTCTGTCATAACCACCCATCATTTCAACATTTTAGTACTTCACTTCTGTCACAACCCCCTATCATTTCAACATTTTAGTACTTCACTTCTGTCACAACCACATATCATTTCAACATTTTAGTACTTCACTTCTGTCACAACCCCCTATCATTTCAACATTTTAGTATTTCACTTCTGTCACAACCACATATCATTTCAACATTTTAGTACTTCACTTCTGTCACAACCACCTATCATTTCAACATTTTAGTACTTCACTTCTGTCACAACCACATATCATTTCAACATTTTAGTACTTCACTTCTGTCACAACCCCCTATCATTTCAACATTTCAATATTCCACTGAACCTTTCTTTACCCAAACACATTCCAGATTTTCCTTTTCAGTCTTACTCTGCTTCTTTTGTCTTTCCTATTATAATAATTCCTTAGCCTTTCTTTGTCAATTTAAAGTTCAGTAACTTTTTATCTTTTCAGTTATGTTATTTTTACTTGGTTTTTTCTTTTCTATTTATTTAATAAAATTGTTAACAAATTGCCTGATTGCCTATTTCATGGCCAGCTACTTCACAGCAATGATTTCACAAGCCTTTGTGGCAACTATTGTCATGGTCAGATCATTGTGAAATATCATGGTGCCTGGTCTCAACATAAACTGTTTAATCTGTATAGCCAGAAACAATATACTCAAGGGACTTACAAAACTACACACTAAGAGAGAGTACAAACATCCATTATTGACAAAGAAAAACAGTTTGATAGCATGCATGGTATAGCTGGATGACTCGGAACAGAAAACCTAGATTATAATTTACTTCATTCTCTCTCTAATCTCTCCCCCTCTCTCTGTCTGTCTCTTTCTCCTCACTCTGTCTCTGCCTGCCTCTCTCCTCCTCAGTCTCTTTCTCTCCCTCTCTCTCTATGTCCATATTTGAAAGACACAACACTAATGATAAATATGGATATTTTCCTCTTCTTTACATTTCAGTTTCACTCAAATAAATGTCTCCTCTCTACAACATTCTCTATTTGTCAGAAACATCATGAAATAAGTATACTAATTAATGTTATCAATGACATGAAAGGTTTAATTTTAACATGAAAGGTTTAATTTTAACATGAAAGGTTTAATTTTAAAGAAGAAGCTATCACCAATTTGGAATGAGATGACAAGTAGCTTTCCTCTTAAATGAAAACAATTCTACACAAGCTGGAAGGATAGCATTATACAGTTCAACAGATTTACAGACTAAGGAAAAAAATAGATGCATGAGTGAAATTTTGGAAGAAACAAAATGAACAAATATGAAATATTTTGTCATTGTTTTCTATGTGTATACAATATAATACTTGCAACGCAAGATAAGTTACTTATGTTCAAGCAACAGACACAAAGAGAAATAAAATGTGTAACAGCAAAGTACAACCACAGGAGGACCAACAAAATGAGGACAACAAACAATTAGCAAGACTTGGGCAGAACACAGCAGACATCTCATGTCAATGAAAACAAATAAAGCATGGAGCACACTAAAGCATTAAGCCAATCAAAGTCTACAACATACGTTACATGTGAATACACACTTCTTTTTATGGACAACAAAATTATTCGTTAAGCAGAACCAAGGACAATTTAGCAATTGCCATCTACAATAGAAGTTAGCCTGAGGGCTGAAAGAGAAACTTAGGGACACCCCCAACTAGTGTGACGTTTGCCAGCTGGGGTGGTTGTTGATGTCAAGCCATTTATAGCTCCTATTGCTCAAAACATCACCCCAGTTGGAGTTTTTTGGGGTTTTCCTTTCAGCCCTTTGGCTTACTTCTATATATGACTAGGGGTCTATATAACCATAAGACTAGGGGTCTACATAACCATAAGATTAGTGGTCTATATAACCATAAAACTAGGGGTCTACATAACCATAAGACTAGGGGTCTATATAACCATAAGACTAAGGGTCATATAACCATAAGACTAGGGGTCTACATAACCATAAGACTAGGGGTCTACATAACCATAAGACTAGGGGTCTACATAACCATAAGACTAGGGGTCTACATAACCATAAGACTAGGGGTCTATATAACCATAAGATTAGTGGTCTATATAACCATAAGACTAGGGGTCTACATAACCATAAGACTAGTGGTCTATATAACCATAAGACTAGGGGTCTACATAACCATAAGATTAGTGGTCTATATAACCATAAGACTAGGGGTCTACATAACCATAAGACTAGGGGTCTACATAACCATAAGACTAGGGGTCTACATAACCATAAGACTAGGGGTCTATATAACCATAAGACTAGGGGTCTACATAACCATAAGACTAGGGGTCTATATAACCATAAGACTAGGGGTCTACATAACCATAAGATTAGGGGTCTACATAACCATAAGACTAAGGGTGTATATAAATATGCTAATTATGGTTGGATCAAGACTAGATTGACAGGTTCATTAAAGGTGTTAATAACCAGAGTTTCAACAAGATTAGACTATATCAAACTCTATCTGTGGCTGTATAAAACTATAACTGTATTTACTTTTGAATCAAACTTTAATTACAGCTACAATGACACAGGAGTCAAGGAAGAGCTTGAGGTGAAATTAAATTTGATATCAAGCTAAAAGGAAATAATAAATGTCATCACGCTAAGGCTAGAACAAAACTAGAATTACAACTAGAATTAAAGTAGAATTACAAGCAGAATGACATCTATGATTTGTAGAGAGAGGGACACTTACAATAAAGTAAACTAGAGTTATTGCTAGATTTTAATGACAGAGTTATATGTAGTTAGAAGAAAAGATGTTAATGACAGAGTTATATGTAGTTAGAAGAAAAGATGTTAATGACAGAGTTATATGTAGTTAGAAGAAAAGATGTTAATGACAGAGTTATATGTAGTTAGAAGAAAAGATGTTAATGACAGAGTTATATGTAGCTAGAAGAAACTAAGATCACTGTTAGAATTTCAGAAGAATGACATCTTGATCTTTCCTGCGCTTTTAGACATCGGGCTTGTTGTGTTTTTCTCCACCCATTCTGGGCGAGATGTTCATTCTTATCTGGTAAGTCCATGCCTGCCAACTCTGCTTCTCATATAAGTGTTCTTTTTAGTATTTTTAGGTCTTCCTCTTTTTCTGTATCCTGATGTTTCCCATAGAAGAGCTTGTTTTGGAATTCTCTTGTTGTCACTTATCAGCACATTTCCAACATATGTCCACCTTCTCTTCCTAATTGTAGATGAGATCCTTTGTTGCATAACCATTTCTCTCATCTCTCTCTATATTAGCCTTGAATTCATTCCATTGTACACAGAGTATTTTTCTCAGGCATTTGTTTTCAAAAGCGTTTAGTTTTCTCTGAATCTCTTTTGTTGTTTTCCAGCTTTCACATGCATCGGTAAGTGTTGATATGTTTGAGTTAAATTTTCTAAGTTTGGTTCCCTTGCATAGCTTTTTTTAATTTCCATATTGTGTCCAGGTTTTTAAAATTCACTGCTGCTTTTGCTATCCAGCTTCTGATCTCTTTCTTTGTTTCACCTTCTTGATCTATATTACTACCAAGATATATATAGTGGTCTACTCTTTCCAATGCCTGGAGTTATACATTGCCCTCTGAGGTATTGTTATTTTTCATTATTTTTGTTTTGTCCATGTTGATTTCAAGTCTTATTTTGTTTGCCATGGATGATAAGGAATGACATCTAGAACAACAAATATAAGCTGAATAAAGGTATAATAGCTACAGTTTGAACTCAATGCAAATTAATCGCTGCAAACAAATTGTAAAGGAAGAAAAAAATGCTACTTGATCTACTGAAATGCCTGTTAAAACATACACATCCATCTTAAAAATGAATACATGAAATACAGGGCAGCTCAGCTACTAATGTGTTTAATGGACAACATTTTCTGTGCAAGAAAACATCAAAGTGAGAAGCTGGTAAAATACCTTGGCCTGCACTGGCAGTGTCTTGCTCCTGCATACCCTGACCTGACAGCTGCCCACCAACCCCAGACATATCGCCACCGAGAGATAAGTCCAAAAATCCCCCCGAGCCCTGAGAACTGGACAAACTCAAACCGCCCACCGTTTGCTGGCCAGGAGACAGAGGGCGAGATCCTGGTTTAGCTCCTGTCTTAGCTGCTCCCCCTTTAGAGGGAGACATTGTGAGGCCAAGAGCTTTGACGGCATCTTCCAAACCAGGACCAGATGGCGAGGATGAGAGAGAGACTGCAGGAGATTTGCCTCCTCTGGTCATGATCCTTAAAGGAGATCCAGCCAACCCTAAATTGGGGCTGCCAGGGGCTGCAACCCCTACAGGCCTGGGTCCCATTGATCCTGGAATCCCAACAGGTATAGATTGACTTGATGCCTGGTAATATCCATGAGCTTGTCGAATTCCCTGGCCCATCATGCTTTGTGCTACTGGCACCTGGCCATAAAATGATCCTTGCGGAGCAGTGGGGCCGCCTAAACCTCCAGACATTGCCGACCCAAATCCAGGACCACCAAAGAGACCAGCATCTAGTCCACCCATTGATGCTTGTCCTCCCAGAACAGCACCAAAGCCAGGAGAAGGGGCTGGGGATGCTTGCATAGGATCTGTGCTTTCCAGGCCTGCAAATGGACTTCCAAGGGTATGAGAGGGAGGGACAGGTGATGGCTGGAGGGCAATGCCACCAAAGTCAGTAGGCAGCGCTGGGCTAGGAGACACTGCCAGACCACCTGAACCATCTAAGAGGTCCAGATCCAATCCAACTGAGAGCAATAAATGAAGGGAGATAAATGATGACAGAAAATGTGAGTTACCTTTTCAGCAACATTTAATATAAATAAATGTATAAATGGACATCTTTACAATAATAAATATCTAATCTTGAAATCTGGGAATAGAAAGGAAGCCTTTTCCTTGATCTAGCAATAACTAAGAGGACAAAAGCAAACTGACCATTTGGAGTATAACAGAAACTAGACACTTTTATTAAATTGTTACTTATAACACTGTTTAGTTGCAATATACAACAATGTTGCCTAGAAGAGCATAGTTTACTTTTATAACTTCCTTTCATTCCATTTATTTTTGCATTAAAAAAAATATTAACACTTTCCTTTTTGTTTTTGCGCCGTGGTAGTTGTTAATTTACAAACACGTATACTCACGAAGAAAGGTAAGTGTGCAACACTATATAGGTCACTGTGCGCAAATTTCTTGAACAACTTGAAATAAAACTTGATGCACAAAATAGTAGACTATTGAATAACAGAGCAAGTGATCACTTAGGTTTTTATGAAAGTGTCAGGAAAGGGAGATAACAACTAAAGTAAGTGTTGTGCTTCCACAAAATTGTGGAATCTTGATCTCAGTACAGTGTAATTCTACCTTGAGCTGTTAAAATGACTTGAATGAGACATTAGATTGTTGCTGGGGCAAGTTATTCCATTCATCTTGCAACACTTGTGGTAACTGGTGGTGGTTTTCGGGATCATTTTGCTTTCTTCGCAGCCTACACTCCAGTTCATCTTTCAACCATTCAATGGGAGAAAGGTCATAGGAAACAACGGTCCTTGGTCAACAAACCATTCTCATTGAGCCCTGTACATCAAACAATGCCCATCATAGCCCTGCAAACAGGATCTTAACTCATCAGAAAATTCTGTGTGTCTCCATTGATGAAAGGACCATGCCAAAAGCTATTTCTGGCTCAGGTCAAGCAAACATATCTATGGTGAAGTGACAGTTAGTCCAGCTGCAGGTAGGTGAGATAACAGATTTGCCCTGCTGAGCCTGTTCTGCACACAACAAACATCTTAAACCTGCCATGTTCCTGGCAGTCCTTGCTGTCTTGATAAACCTGTTATAACCATTATAAGACTGCATGAAACTGTCTTCTGCAGGGAGGTAACTCATGGTCAGTCACATTCTATTGATCCCATTTGGTGGTAAGTCATGGACAGTCATTTCTATTAATCCTATTTGGAGGTAGCTCATTGTCAATCACTTCATCTAAATTCAAATGATTACATTTTCACATACATGTGATTAGATCTACATACTTACTTTTCATTTATATGTTTTAAATTTTTCCTTATGACACTTTTAACATACTTTAGCTTGCATTGTGGTTATCTCCCCATAAATAGAAATGTGATTAAAATAAAAAAAATTAATGAGACACTTGTAACTGCACATGTAAGTGTACACCATCAACACTGAAAGGTACACCAGGTTTTTATTTTATGTTCTACAAGAAATCATGCATAGTGACATATAGTGTTGCACACTAACTTCTTTCTGTGAGTATAATTTATCCATTATGATCCTTGTTCATTTTATGTTTTCATCCCTTAACAAAGACTTCTTTGCTGGGATGTTTTGTATGTTCATTGGTGTCCTTAAGTAAAGCAAACTGATCTGTCATTATGAAGACTTTACATTTAAAGAGAGCTGTGTTAGCTTAGTGATGGGCTACCAAGGACAAGATGTTGGGAGGGTGGTCCACTATGGGGGGACGGTAGCTCAGTAGTTAAAGAACTGGACAACAAGGACAAGAGGTGGGCTGGGGGGCACGGTAGCTCAGTAGTTAGAGGACTGGACTACAAGGACAAGAGGTGGGCTATGTGGGCATGGTAGCTCAGTAGTTAGAGAACTGGACAACAAGGACAAGAGGTGGGCTATGTGGGCATGGTAGCTCAGTAGTTAGAGGACTGGACTACAAGGACAAGAGGTGGGCTATGTGGGCATGGTAGCTCAGTAGTTAGAGGACTGGACTACAAGGACAAGAGGTGGGCTATGTGGGCATGGTAGCTCAGTAGTTAGAGGACTGGACTACAAGGACAAGAGGTGGGCTATGTGGGCATGGTAGCTCAGTAGTTAGAGGACTGGACTACAAGGACAAGAGGTGGGCTATGTGGGCATGGTAGCTCAGTAGTTAGAGGACTGGACTACAAGGACAAGAGGTGGGCTATGTGGGCATGGTAGCTCAGTAGTTAGAGGACTGGACTACAAGGACAAGAGGTGGGCTATGTGGGCACGGTAGCTCAGTAGTTAGAGGACTGGACTACAAGGACAAGAGGTGGGCTATGTGGGCATGGTAGCTCAGTAGTTAGAGAACTGGACAACAAGGACAAGAGATGGGCTATGTGGGCACGGTAGCTCAGTAGTTAGAGAACTGGACAACAAGGACAAGAGATGGGCTATGTGGGCATGGTAGCTCAGTAGTTAGAGAACTGGACAACAAGGACAAGAGATGGGCTATGTGGGCATGGTAGCTCAGTAGTTAGAGAACTGGACAACAAGGACAAGAGATGGGCTATGTGGGCATGGTAGCTCAGTAGTTAGAGAACTGGACTACAAGGACAAGAGATGGGCTATGTGGGCATGGTAGCTCAGTAGTTAGAGAACTGGACAACAAGGACAAGAGATGGGCTATGTGGGCACGGTAGCTCAGTAGTTAGAGAACTGGACAATAAGGACAAGAGATGGGCTATGTGGGCATGGTAGCTCAGTAGTTAGAGAACTGGACAACAAGGACAAGAGATGGGCTATGTGGGCACGGTAGCTCAGTAGTTAGAGAGCTGGACAACAAGGACAAGAGATGGGCTATGTGGGCATGGTAGCTCAGTAGTTAGAGAACTGGACAACAAGGACAAGAGGTGGGCTATGTGGGCATGGTAGCTCAGTAGTTAAAGAACTGGACTACAAGGACAAGAGATGGGCTATGTGGGCACGGTAGCTCAGTAGTTAGAGAGCTGGACAACAAGGACAAGAGGTGGGCTATGTGGGCATGGTAGCTCAGTAGTTAGAGAACTGGACAACAAGGACAAGAGATGGGCTATGTGGGCACGGTAGCTCAGTAGTTAGAGAACTGGACAACAAGGACAAGAGGTGGGCTATGTGGGCATGGTAGCTCAGTAGTTAGAGAACTGGACAACAAGGACAAGAGATGGGCTATGTGGGCATGGTAGCTCAGTAGTTAGAGAACTGGACTACAAGGACAAGAGATGGGCTATGTGGGCACGGTAGCTCAGTAGTTAGAGAACTGGACTACAAGGACAAGAGATGGGCTATGTGGGCACGGTAGCTCAGTAGTTAGAGAACTGGACAACAAGGACAAGAGGTGGGCTATGTGGGCATGGTAGCTCAGTAGTTAGAGAACTGGACAACAAGGACAAGAGATGGGCTATGTGGGCATGGTAGCTCAGTAGTTAGAGAACTGGACAACAAGGACAAGAGATGGGCTATGTGGGCATGGTAGCTCAGTAGTTAGAGAACTGGACTACAAGGACAAGAGATGGGCTATGTGGGCACGGTAGCTCAGTAGTTAGAGAACTGGACTACAAGGACAAGAGGTTAGGTTCAATTATAATTTATAGCCTCCAGGCTCACCAAGCCTTAACTAAGACAAAAAGACAGCACTGACATATTGTGATATTGACCATACCACCCAAACAATAATATGCAGAAGGTCTTTTAGAAAATATGGGCAGTAATATCATATTCCCTTTTACCACATGGCCTGAAAGGGCTTAAGATTGGGGACAATCAAAGGCTAAGGAAAGCAAACCTGAATAAAATATTGGCTGAAATAGGATGCAATGGGCCACTGGCGCAGAACACAGTGCAACGTATTAACGGGTGTTCAGTCAGAGTGGATCTGGCAGACTTTAATTGTGATGTTCTGTCTGTGGGGGCGATCAACACTCTTAACCTGACAGCTGACTTCATGTGAGAGTCTGCAATCCTACTCTGATTGAGTCCTGATCGCAGAGAGAGAGGGGGGGGGGGGGGGGGGGGAGAGAAAGGGCACTCTCTTTCTTTATAACACAAATTAATGTTTTCTTAAACATACTATAGTCTCTAAAGCATAAAAATGAGGTGCCCAGAGTGTCCTAGAATACCTAATACTACATTAGAAATTCTGTGATCTTGTCATTATTTAGTCTATTTCTTAAATCATAACATATCTTATTCTCCATCTATCTCCTATTCGAGCCGTAGCCGGCCCATAGGGCGTAGACCAAGATACTCCTTCTCTCCCATATCTTATTCACGTAACATATAATCTGACTGCTGTACATTTCATGTAAACTGTGGTATACATGGCAGCCAGTTATACATTTTAAAACATTTATTTTAAATTAAAGAATGAGACATCAACCTGGAAAGACAAAATGCAAAACTATACCAAGGTAACATTTGAAAAATCCTGTTCGAAATATGAGTAATACATGCTACTGTGTGTGTGTGAGTATCATATCCTTGCATCTAATTAGAAATATACCTGGTGGAGCCTTGGATGCAGGAGGTACAGGTGAAGCAAAGAAGTTTGAGCTGGCTGTTTGTATAAGTTCATTCCATCCAGCAGGAAAATGCAGGGGCAGCCATGGTGGGTGGCCGCATCGTTGAGAAAGCAAACAAATAAAGACGACACGTCCATGGTGTTTTAAGGTGGACAGGTCCACGTGAGATGCCATGCAGGTTGCAACCATTGAGACATAAGTGAGTAGTGAACATATGCAACAAAGCCAACATGCAAATACGAGAGTGTGTGAGAGAGAGAGAGAGAGAGAGAGAGAGAGAGAGAGAGAGAGAGAGAGAGAGACAGAGAGAGAGAGAGAGAGAGAGAGAGAGAGAGAAAGTTTATGCAAGTAGATGGAACTAAATATCAACATGACATTGAAAGAGATGAAATTCACAATGTTGAAGCTGTGTTTGACACAACATTAAAACATGAGATAAAAACAGACTATAGATAGCTGTAAATAAGACAACTTTACACAATTTAGACTGTATTTACATAATTTAGACTAACATCATTAGTCCTGTTCTAAAACATACTAAATTTAACTCTGTTAAAACGGTTACCAGTCAGACACTGTGTATTAACACACTATGTTAAAGCATGAAACTCAACACTGTTTACATAGATGTGATCTGCAATTTGGTAAAAACATGGAATTCACACTGATAGCAAATGCCACTCACATTAAAACAGATTAAATTCACTTACACAGATATGATTTACATTTTAAAATCAGAACAGGTGGGTGCGATGTATATTATGTTGGAAGACAAGTGATAAGCAAGATGCAAAAGCAAACAAGTCTGTGATGCACACGATATTAAAACATTAAAGAATGGTATCACACATTGTTAACTCTAATTATTTGCTGAATAATGAAGGACTTGTTTCGGGAATGAAGATGTGCTCTGCTTTACAAAGATATGATTTATGGTTTTTTAAAAAAGTGATATGATTTATGGTTTTTTAAAAAGTGATATGATTTATGGTTTTAAAAAGTGATATGATTTATGGTTTTTAAAAAGTGATATGATTTATGGTTTTTAAAAAGTGATATGATTTATGGTTTTTAAAAAGTGATATGATTTATGGTTTTAAAAAGTGATATGATTTATGGTTTTAAAAAGTGATATGATTTTATGGTTTTTAAAAAGTGATATGATTTATGGTTTTTAAAAAGTGATATGATTTATGGTTTAAAAAAGTGATATGATTTATGGTTTTAAAAAGTGATATGATTTTATGGTTTTTAAAAAGTGATATGATTTATGGTTTTTAAAAAGTGATATGATTTATGGTTTTAAAAAGTGATATGATTTTATGGTTTTTAAAAAGTGATATGATTTATGGTTTTTAAAAAGTGATATGATTTATGGTTTTAGAAAAGTGATATATATGACTTATGTTTTTAAAAAAAAGATATGATTTATGTTTTTAAAAAAAAAGATATGATTTATGTTTTTAAAAAAAAGATATGACTTATGTTTTTTAAAAAAGATATGATTTGTTTTTAAAAAAAGTGATATGATTTATGCTTTTAAGAAAATGATATGACTTATGTTTTTAAAAAAGTGATATGACTTATGCTTTAAAAAAAAATATTATTTATGTTTTTAAAAAAAAGATATGATTTATGTTTTTAAAAAAAAAGATATGATTTATGTTTTTAAAAAAGTGATATGATTTATGTTTTTAAAAAAGTGATATGACTTATGTTTTTAAAAAAAAGATATTATTTATGTTTTTAAAAAAGTGATATGACTTATGTTTTTAAAAAAAAGATATGATTTATGTTTTTAAAAAAGTGATATGATTTATGTTTTTAAAAAAGTGATATGATATATGTTTTTAAAAAAATGATATGATTTATGTTTTTAAAAACAAGATATGATTTATGTTTTTACAAAAAAGATATGATTTATGTTTTTAAAAAAGTGATATGATTTATGGTTTTAAAAAAGTGATATGACTTATGTTTTTAAAAAAGTTATATGATTTATGTTTTTTTCAAAAAGTGATATGATTTATGTTTTAAAAAAGTGATATGACTTATGGTTTTTAAAAAAATTATATGACTTATGTTTTTAAAAAAGTGATATGACTTATGTTTTTAAAAAAAAGATATGATTTATGTTTTAAAAAAGTGATATGACTTATGTTTTTTAAAAAAGATATGACTTATGTTTTTTAAAAAAGACATGATTTATGTTTTTAAAAAAAAGATATGATTTATGTTTTTAAAAAAAAGATATGATTTATGTTTTTAAAAAAAGATATGATTTATGTTTTTAAAAAAGTGATATGATTTATGTTTTTAAAAAAAGATATGATTGTTTTAAAAAAAAAAGATATGATTTATGTTTTTTTAAAAAATATGATTTATGTTTTTTAAAAAAGATATGATTTATGTTTTTTAAAAAGTGATATGATTTATGTTTTTAAAAAAAGATATGATTTATGTTTTTAAAAAAGTGATATGACTTATGTTTTTTAAAAAAAAGATATGATTTATGTTTTTAAAAAAGTGATATAATTTATGTTTTTAAAAAAGTGATATGACTATGTTTTTTAAAAAAAAGATATGATTTATGTTTTAAAAAAGTGATATAATTTATGTTTTTAAAAAAGTGATATGACTTATGTTTTTAAAAAAAGACAGGATTTATATTTTTTTTAAAAGATATGATTTATGTTTTTAAAAAGTGATATGACTTATGTTTTTAAAAAAAAGATATGATTTATGTTTTTAAAAAAGATATGATTTATGTTTTTAAAAAAGTGATATGATTTATGTTTTTAAAAAAAGATATGATTTATGTTTTAAAAAAGTGATATGACTTATGTTTTTAAAAAAATAATATGATTTATGTTTTTAAAAAAGTGATATGATTTATGTTTTTAAAAAAGTGATATGACTTATGGTTTTAAAAAAATGATATGATTTATGTTTTTAAAAAAGTGATATGATTTATGTTTTAAAAAAGTGATATGACTTATGTTTTTAAAAAGATATGATTTATGTTTTTAAAAAAAGATATGATTTATGTTTTTAAAAAAGTGATATGACTTATGATTTAAAAAAAAAGATATGATTTATGTTTTTAAAAAAGTGATATGACTTATGGTTTTAAAAAAGTGATATGACTTATGTTTTTAAAAAAGTGATATGATTTATGTTTTTAAAAAAATTATATGACTTATGTTTTTAAAAAAGTGATATGATTTATGTTTTTGAAAAAGTGATATGATTTATGTTTTAAAAAAGTGATATGACTTATGTTTTTAAAAAAGTGATATGATTTATGTTTTAAAAAAGTGATATGACTTATGTTTTTAAAAAAGGAATATGATTTATGTTTTAAAAAAGTGATATGACTTATGGTTTAAAAAAAAATTATATGATTTATGTTTTTTAAAAAGCGATATTACTTATGTAAGAAAACACTAGAAGCAAGCCTCAGTGGCTGAGTAGTTAGTGCGCTTGTTTCCTGATAAAAAGGGTCTGGGTTCTATTCCCAGAAGTAGCAGCTATTTATTTATTTTTTTGGGACCGACAAGGCTCCAGCATTCACTCAGCCTCTAAAAATGAGTACCAAAGATTTTTTAGGGTTTTTCTTCAGAGGAGGCTTCGCGTGATACTAACCCCATAACTCAAAAATGTGTCATGGAAAAATATGACCACTAACACCATATTCTCATGTGTCTAGCAAGGCCTTTACCACGAGATAATGTAACAAAATGGCAAACATTCCTGCATTATGTTGTTACTTATTCAGTCGACATGCTTGTTATTATATTTGAATTCACGGTAAAAGTATGCGCTACAACATAGGAGGGAAACAAATCTTTATGACATTTATCCCATTTCTAGGAACTGCCACAGGAGAATAGAAGCAGCATGTTCAGTGTAGAAACCATGAGGTGTTCTGGTTAAAGTTTTTATTTCACCCCCTGACAGAAAACAGGCAAATTATTTTGATTCTGCCATGATCCAAACCTGTCTTTTTATGATTTGAAGAACAACAAACATCGATTTAGCTACCCACCACTATAATAATGTGTTGAATAAAATCACATATTTTTCAATGTTATTTTGCTCTAACTCTCACTCTTTCAATTATTTGTTTTTTTGGGTTTTTTTTAATGAGTAAACAAAAAAATACTATCGCAAGGGTGTAATAAAGTGTAAAAAATGTATTTACATAAAAGAATTTTGTAAATGTATATTTAAGGAACAAAATCAGAGAAAAAGTTAACATATATTTTTTGTCTATCCTTCAAAAGTTTATGTATATGTAAATAAACAGAAATACGTAATAAATAAAAAAGAATGTCATTGTTTGGTATTTTAAACATGAAATTGCTTAATCAAGAAATATATAAATAAATAAAACTAAAGATGGTGTGAACAAAAAAGGTGTATACAAAGGCATAAAAAAAACGGTTTGAACATTTATTGACAAGCAGAAGCAAAACACATTGAGCTGAAAAACAACATTAAGACAAGCATGAGTAAAAATCATATATAAAGGTCATGTTTTCAAACTGAAATATAAAAACAGAATAAAAGATAAGCACAGATAAGACTTTGTGATCACGTGACTGACAAAGTTTGTATGTTTGATGATGAGTGAGAAAGACCACAAATAAGTAATGATTAGAAATTTTAGAAACTCCATGTGCGTTCAAACAACTAGAGCAGGTTAGTGTGTGGCTAGAAGTAAACCAAAATAGGGGACTGGCTGGTCTAGAGGTTAGATGTTGAGCTCTGGACAGGAAGGTTGTGGGCTCAAATCCTGCTGGGATGATCTCTGGGTAGTAGAATCTTTAGTCCAAGAGAGACATCCCCTGCCTTGCTAGGCATACGGGGAATATGGTGTTAGTGACCAGATTTTTCTATGACCACGGTACATTTTTGGGTGATGTGGTCAGTATCACGCCAGGCCGCTTTACTTCCCAGAAAAATCTCTGGGACCAATTTTTAGAGGCTGGTTGAAACCTGGAGCCATGTTAGTCTGAAAAAAAATCCACTACTGCTGAGGATCGAACCTGGACCCTTCTGGTCATGAAGCAAGCACACTAACCACTCAGCCTCCATCTGATGTCTAGCCCTCTCAGAAATCTGTGAAAAACAGGAGGTCCCATGTGTGCTTGAAAGCATTTAAGAAGCCATGGCAGTTAAAAGAGAAGGCCAAGAATGGCCACTGTCTGGGCGCACATTTTAAGTAAAAAATCTGCTCATGATGATGATGGATGTATCGAGCTGACACACATATACATATGTGACTTCACAGCAAACTAGCAACACGGACATGCCAATTTATTGGCCAAACACAAAGACAAAGAAGAAATAAACTAAAATGAGAGAAAGAAGAAAAAAAAGACACTTGTATTATCAGTAGTGCCTCTTGACCAAGGACATCAGTGTCCAGTAGTGCCTCTTGACCAAGGACATCAGTGTACAGTAGTGCCTCTTGACCAAGGACATCAGTGTACAGTAGTGCCTCTTGACCAAAGCCATCAGTGTACAGTAGTGCCTCTTGACCAAAGCCATCAGTGTACAGTAGTGCCTCTTGACCAAAGCCATCAGTGTACAGTAGTGCCTCTTGACCAAAGCCATCAGTGTACAGGAGTGCCTCTTGACCAAAGCCATCAGTGTACAGTAGTGCCTCTTGACCAAGGACATCAGTGTCCAGTAGTGCCTCTTGACCAAGGACATCAGTGTACAGTAGTGCCTCTTGACCAAGGACATCAGTGTACAGTAGTGCTTCTTGACCAAGGACATCAGTGTCCAGTTGTGCCTCTTGACCAAGGACATCAATGTACAGTAGTGCCTCTTGACCAAGGACATCAATGTACAGTAGTGCCTCTTGACCAAGGACATCAGTGTACAGTAGTGCCTCTTGACCAAGGACATCAGTGTACAGTAGTGCCTCTTGACCAAGGACATCAGTGTACAGTAGTGCCTCTTGACCAAGGACATCAGTGTACAGTAGTGCCTCTTGACCAAGGACATCAGTGTACAGTAGTGTCTCTTGACCAAGGACATCAGTGTACAGGAGTGCCTCTTTACCAAGGACATCAGTGTACAGGAGTGCCTCTTGACCAAGGACATCAGTGTACAGGAGTGCCTCTTGACCAAGGACATCAGTGTACAGTAGTGCCTCTTGACTAAGGACATCAGTGTACAGTAGTGCCTCTTGACCAAGGACATAAGTGTACAGTAGTGCCTCTTGACCAAGGTTATCAGTGTACAGTAGTGCCCCTTGACCAAGGCCATCAGTGTACAGTAGTGCCCCTTGACCAAGGACATCAGTGTACAGTAGTGCCTTTTTTAGCCCTAGCAGCAACACACTGGAGGGTCAGTGGTGTTGTCATTGATGTTCTTGCCTACCAACCTGAAGGTTTGGGGTTCAAATGTCAACTGAAGCAAGATTTATACCTACCTAAAAAACTATAACGGTCACCCAGCTTCTTGAAATTGGGTACCAGAGATATTTTCTGGGCAGGAGGAGCAGGGACGGGAACTGGCCTCCCTACTTGATGAAGCTGAGGTTAAGTAGAAGTCACCATCACTTCATTACCCAACAACAATTACTATAGGACTACTTTTACATTTTAGCAGTGTACTAGACAAGGTAGTTCTGAATAAAGCTGAAATGGCTGATTGACAACAGGAAAAGGAAACAGATCTCTTATGCTACACATACAGAAGACAGATTGATGGTGCAAGAAACACACACAAATGTGGAGGCAACAGACAACAAATGTTCACATTTTATAACATGAACTCTCTCAAATGGCGTGTTTAGGTGTGTCCAGAAGAAATGGTGTGTTTAGGTGTACACAGAAGAAATGGAGTGTTTAGGTGTACACAAAAGAAGAAATGGTGTGTTTAGGTGTGTGCAAAAGAAGAAATGGTGTGTTTAGGTGTGCACAGAAGAAGAAATAGTGTGTTTAGGTGTACACAGAAGATGAAATGGTGTGTTTAGGTGTACACAGATGATGAAAAGGTATTTTTAGGTGTACACAGAAGAAGAAATAGTGTGTTTAGGTGTACACAGAAAAATAAATGGTGTGTTTAGGTGTACACAGAAGAAGAAATGGTGTACACAGAAAAATAAATGGTGTGTTTAGGTGTACACAGAAGAAATGGTATGTTTATGTGTATGCAGAAAAAATGGTGTGTTTAGGTGTACACAGAAGAAGAAATGGTGTGTTTAGGTGTACACAGAAGAAGAAATGGTGTTTAGGTGTACACAGAAGAAGAAGAAATGGTGTGTTTAGGTGTACACAGAAGAAGAAGAAATGGTGTGTTTAGGTGTACACAGAAGAAGAAATGGTGTGTTTAGGTGTACACAGAAGAAGAAATGGTGTTTAGGTGTACACAGAAGAAGAAATGGTGTTTAGGTGTACACAGAAGAAGAAGAAATGGTATGTTTATTGAAGGGGGAAAAAAGCACAAAATCTCCAAACTGAGTCCACCAACCTTGTGTATTGTTGACGCCATTACTAAAAGCCATAGCAAAGTCTGCGTCTGACGAGAAAGCGTTAGAGCTGGAGGCAGAGAAACCTGTTGATGGACAAAAACATCTACTGACATGACAGCCTGCTTCTGAATATCAATTTTTTAATGAATGTTATTCTTGAAATATCCTGTTTTAAAAGTATATTAATTTCATTAGGTCAAGGTAATTACATCAGATGGGAGATGTACCACAGAAATAAAAAGCAGAATAGCTGAGGCCAAAATTGCATTTCAGAAAATGAAAAATATCTTATGCAACAAATCTATGTCAATAAAAATGAGAAAGATAGTTCATCGGTGCTATATAGAACCAATTCTGACCTATGGAAGCGAATCATGGACAGTAGACAAACAAATGAAAAGACGATTAGAGGCCACAGAGATGGGATTTCTCAGAAGAATGTTGAAAGTTCCCTGGACAGATAGAAAGACCAATGAGGAAGTTCTCAAAGAGGCCAACACAAAAAGGGAGCTCTTAAAAAACATCAGAAAGAAGCAATCAACATTTTTCGGGCACATCATGAGAAGAGGAAAGTTGGAATACTTGGTTACAACTGGCAAAATAAAAGGAAAGAGAGATCGTGGGCGACAAAGAGAGAAAATACTGGATAGCTTGGTGTCATGACATGGAAAACAGTCAACAACAGAACTGATACGAAGCACTGTAGATAGAAGATTGTGGAGGGACATGACGACCTACGCCAACCGGCAGGGTACATGATGATGATGTCAAGGTAAAAGGTGTCCTGTGACAAAATTTAATGTTATGGGGAAGGAAGTGTTCAACCACAACATATTTATTGAGTTCACCACGATGGGCAGAGATCAAAACTCTCTGTGCCTGGCGATCAAACTAGAGTGTATTTTTTAAATAAAAAGGTAGATGATCAAGTAAAAGAAATGAGAAATAAACAAATACAACCACAACCTGGTTTTCAATCCAAACCAACTATATCATAACTGTTAGGATAGGCATATAAGAGTTTGACAACCCCAAACCAACTATATCATAACTGTTAGGATAGGCATATAAGAGTTTGACAACCCCAAACCAACTATATCATAACTGTTAGGATAGGCATATAAGAGTTTGACAACCCCAAACCAACTATATCATAACTGTTAGGATAGGCATATAAGAGTTTGACAACCCCAAACTAACTATATCATAACTGTTAGGATAGGCATATAAGAGTTTGACAACCCCAAACCAACTATATCATAACTGTTAGGATAGGCATATAAGAGTTTGACAACCCCAAACTAACTATATCATAACTGTTTGGATAGTCATCTATGAATTAGGTCACCCAAGCCAATTGAACTTCCTATCACAACTGCTAGTATCCACCTATGTGTTAGGCTACCTGATCCAACTATATCATAACTGCTAGGATATCCAACTATGTGTTAGGCTACCTGATCCAACTATATCATAACTGCTAGGATATCCACCTATGTGTTAGGCTACCTGATCCAACTATATCACAACTGCTAGGATATCCACCTATGTGTTAGGCTACCTGATCCAACTATATCATAACTGCTAGGATATCCACCTATGTGTTAGGCTACCTGATCCAACTATATCATAACTGCTAGGATATCCACCTATGTGTTAGGCTACCTGATCCAACTATATCACAACTGCTAGGATATCCACCTATGTGTTAGGCTACCTGATCCAACTATATCACAACTGCTAGGATATCCACCTATGTGTTAGGCTACCTGATCCAACTATATCACAACTTCTAGGATATCCAACTATATCACAATTGCTAGGATATCAAACTATATCATAACTGCTAGGATATCCACCTATGTGTTAGGCTACCTGATCAAACTATATCACATCTGCTAGGATATCCACCAATGAGTAGGCTACCTGACCCACTTATAAGTTAGGCTACCTGATTCAACTATATCACATGTGCTAGGATATCCACCTATGAGTTAGGCTACCTGATCAAACTATATCACATGTGTTAGGATATCCACCTATGAGTTAGGCTCCCTGATCCAACTATATCACATGTGCTGGAATATCCACCTATGAGTTAGGCTCCCTGATCAAACTATATCACATGTGCTGGAATATCCACCTATGAGTTAGGCTAAATACAAAAGCTGAATTTCTCACCATTTGACTGAAAACCTGGAGAGCCAAAGGGGTTGTTACTTGTTTGTGGATAGGCTGTGGCCATGACATTTTGAACACTGTCCATGAAGGGGTTTCCTGTGAGGCTAAGTAGGTCATCGCTTGGTCTGCTGGTGCTGGCTGACGGAGCCACAGGCTCTTTTGGCGAGCCAAACAAGTTGCTGGTCTGAACAGAGGACACTGGAGAGGAATCAGCAAAAGGATTGATAGCAGCAGCAGCAGATGGGGGTGCCTTCTGTTGTTGTGGAGATGCATCCTTTAGTTTCTGCTCCTGCAAAGGAAAACCAGAATTTGTATAATAAGGGCAGGGTCAGGGTTAGGGTTTAGTTGGACAACCAGTCTACTTGGTTCTGGATCTCATGAAGTTGATCATTTGGGTACTTCAGCACAACCCACCCTCACCTTAGTTATAACTTCAATAATTAATTTGGGTACTTCAGCACAACCCACCCTCACCTTAGTCATAACTTCAATAATTAATTTGGCAGACAGTCAATTTGTGTATTTTAAGAATTTTGTTGAAGAAATGTGCCAGAATGCCCACATTCAATCTACTATTTGAAATATTCAGCAATCAACAACTCTCTAACATGACAAGTTATCCACCATTTATTTTTTGAGGATATCAACTGAACAAACAGTGACATATAATGTCCTGGTTTCTGTTGTCAATCAAACATGGATTGTACAGTATCTTCCTCATGTTTTGGAAAGCTGCTTTTGCTTGAGCCATTCTGCATCTCAGCTCTGTTGTACATCTACCATCTAAGGTTAACACTTTTCCCAGATATTTAAATTCATTTACATGTTTTAATATTGTTCCACTTGTCATTATGATGCATTGTGGTGATGTCATTTTCTTTGTTGTTACCATTACTTCAGTCTTTTTTGCTATTGAGGCTGAGTCCGTTATTTTTGCTTTCCTTCACTGTAATGTCTAACATTTCTTGTAACTCATTTTCACTCTCAGTGATTAAGACTATATCATCAGCATACCTGAGGTTATTTATATTATACCTCCAATTGTTGTTTCAGACATGTCCCTTATGGATATTAAAATGATCAGGCTGAAATAGAGTCAGATAAAACAAAAGTATTGCCGGATGTTACAACACTCCTTTCAGCAACAAAAAGTATCCTGTGGTGTGCCTTTTCTATTTTTATACTTTTACTGTGTAGTTGCAGCTGGATACTTGAGAGATACACGGACCATTATCTATATGGAAGGTAATATAAACAGTACAAGAAGGTGATGTTTGGCTGGCACATCAAATGCTTGTAGACAGCATCTATCATTATTATACTTTCTCCAACCTTCAATAGATTCTGTTGAGTCAGACTAAACAAAGCATCAGTCTACCATATGATGATCAATTCACTTAGCACACAACTTTGCATCAAGACATGTTTCCATACATTCCATTTTAGCTGTGATCTGTTCACAACACTCTCCATGGTTGCCTCTGGTTACCAGCAGGTTGTGTTCTATTTTTAAAGACTGACAGCAAACAAACTATGTTCCCATGCATATACGAGGGTAGACTGAACAGAAGTAGCAGAAAAACCATTTTGGTTTTAGAGAAGTCTCTTTTTTATGTCTCTGATTTGTGTGGAAGGTCTCTCCTAAATGTTGTATCAGCTCTGACAACGATTATTTCCTCTGATGTGAACTAAGACAAGATATTTGCAAGTTATGCGACCACTTGGGTTGTAAACACATCATTGTGTCATGTCAGGGTCATGGAAGAAGAATGGCAAACATTTGCATTCCCAAACAGATACTGTATGATGAACTTAGAGATGGAAAGAGACCAAATGTAGCAAGGGCAGACCAGTGCTGAGATATAAGGATGTTTGAAGGACTTCCTTGAGGGAATTCTCTTTCACTGAAAGAAACTGGGAAGATTTGTCTGAAGATCGTAGCACGTGGAGAGCAAAAATAACAAATGGCACAGCAGCACCTGAGGCAGCTCTTCTTCTTCTTCTACCTTTTTTAGCTCCCGTGGAGCATAGGTCTTCAACAAACACTTTCCAAGTCGTTCTGTTTTTTTCCATTCTTTTAAGATCATTCCATGTCTTCCCTATCATCTTCATCTCTGCTTCTATCTGTCTTCTCCAAGAATTCCTTGGTCTTCCTCTTTGTCTTTTCCCCTGGGGATTCCAAAAAGGGCCGGTTGTGTAATACTCTCAGTCGGCTTCCGCAGTGTATGTCCTATCCAGCACCATCGTCTTCGCTGTATCTCTTTATCCACTGGTATTTGACTGGTACATTTCCATAATTCTATGTTAGTGCTTTTGTTGAGTCATTTCCATCCTTTTATTCTGCGTAAGCATCCATTAATGAAAGTCTGTATCTTCATGATTGTCAATTTTGTTGTTCTCCATGTTTCACAGCCATATAATAGGACCGACTTAACATTTGAGTTGCAAATTTTTATTTTTGTATTTCACCTAATTTCTCTGGATTTCCATATGTTTCCCAGTGCAACGAAAGCTCCTATTGTTTTTGATATCCTTATTTTGGTATCATTTTCTGTTCCTCCCTCTTGAGGCAGCATTCATATACAATTCAGAAGACAAATGGCATAGGAGAAAGATTTTGAGGCCAGACACCATGAATACATCTTATTCATTCTGCTGTCAAATCTGTCTATTCAATATTGGCAGATGTAGCCATGAGAGAAACTATTCAGTAAAACAGCGTCCAGCATAAAACACTAACATTTAACCAAACTATTGACATATGATTGTGTGCTACCAACCATTTGTCATGACATCAGAGACCATATATATACATATAAGGTAACAAGGAACTTTGTGTCACTGCACCCATAAGTAATTTAGAAGGGTACACATAAATAAAAGCACACTGTAACTCAACTCTTTATCTCTACTGAAATCCTCCCCCAATCAACATTTCAAAGACTGCTTTTTCACAGATCAGCAATATGAATGTCCAATTGGCACACATTTTTACAATTCTATTTTCTTTGTTTGGGCTTTCATGCACATAAAGTGAACCTGACATGGATTTTGTAGGAAACTTTCATTACTGAAGTTTTATCAGTTGTCAAACTTTCATTACTGAAGTTTTATCAATTGTCAAACTTTCATTACTGAAGTTTTACCAATTGTCAAACTTTCATTACTGAAGTCTTACCAATTGTCAAACTTTCATTACTGAAGTTTTACCAATTGTCAAACTTTCATTACTGAAGTCTTACCAATTATCAAACTTTCATTACTGAAGTCTTACCAATTATCAAACTTTCATTACTGAAGTCTTACCAATTGTCAAACGTTCATTACTGAAGTCTTACCAATTATCAAACTTTCATTACTGAAGTCTTACCAATTGTCAAAGTTGATAACAGTGAAGACTTAGCTTATATCAGGGAACATACACTGACTGTATTTATGAATGTTCAATAACCACATGCTGAGTTTTGTACAGGATACTCAAACATTTAAAAGAAAGCTGGCTATTTATAGTTTGATATACAAAATGTTTGAATGACATCAAATACTTTAATGTTATACATATTAATGTGTTTACTTTCTTGTCATTCCCTTTCTTCATTTTGTAAATAAATCAATATGTTCTATTGAGTCAAGATTAGTACTGTCCTTATTTCTGCTGCACTCCCTCTTCAACTTGCAATTCTAGTTGGTCATAGATTACAATAACTTGCATCCAAGATTAGTACTGTCCTTATTTCTGCTGCACTCCCTCTTCAACTTGCAATTCTAGTTGGCCATAGATTACAATAACTTGCATCCAAGATTAGTACTGATGTCCTTATTTCTGCTGCACTCCCTCTTCAACTTGCAATTCTAGTTGGTCATAGATTACAATAACTTGCATCCAAGATTAGTACTGTCCTTATTTCTGCTGCACTCCCTCTTCAACTTGATATTCTAGTTGGCCATAGATTGCAATAACTTGCATCCAAGATTAGTACTGTCCTTATTTCTGCTGCACTCCCTCTTCAACTTGATATTCTAGTTGGCCATAGATTGCAATAACTTGCATCCAAGATTAGTACTGTCCTTATTTCTGCTGCACTCCCTCTTCAACTTGATATTCTAGTTGGCCATAGATTGCAATAACTTGCATCCAAGATTAGTACTGTCCTTATTTCTGCTGCACTCCCTCTTCAACTTGATATTCTAGTTGGTCATAGATTGCAGTAACTTGCTGCCAAGTCTTCTTTGGCTATAAATGTGAAACAAGCTGCTATCAACTCATCTGATGTATTGGAAGTAAGTCTTAGATCAAACTTCCTTGGTTGCTACAATTGTTCTATCACCACACAAAACATGTTGCACCCATATGGGGTAGTGACATCATCATCATAATAATAATAATAATAATAATAATAATAATAATAATAATATGGCCTTTGACGTCTTGACAGACGGTAACAAGCAATCATGATGAGTCAGTAGTTAGGTAAAAATATTTATGTTTTATGCTGGATGTTGTTTTGCTGAACAGCTTCTCTCGTGGCTGAAACCATCCACAGAACAAACAATGTATTTATGGTGCCTGGCCTCGTCTCCTTTCTCCTGCACCTTTTGTCTTTAGAATTTGATATCAGTACTGCCTCAAAAGTTGCTGTGCCATATCTTATTTTTATTCTCCGTGTGCTACAATCTGTGTTTAGATTTTCCCAGTTTCTTTCACTGATAGATAATTCCCTCAAGAAAGCCCTACAAACATCCTTATATCTCAGCACTGGTCCTCCATTTGGTCTCTTTCCATCCTTAAGTTCGCCATACAATATTTGACATACAAACCTTAGATATTGATTAGGAAATGGGTGTATAAAAATAATGGAAATTTTGTACTCATATGGCTTGAACATACCATGCTTTTTATATAATGATAAGGAGAACGCTGTATGAAAACATTTAAAATGTTGCAATCCTTATTGTATTGACATCACTTTTGATCTAATGATAAGGAGAACGCTGTATGAAAACATTTCAAATGTTCCAATCCTTATTGTATTGACATCACTTTTGGTATAATGATAAGGAGAACGCTGTATGAAAACATTTAAAATGTTGCAATCCTTATTGTATTGTATTGACATAACTTAAGTTAAATACTGATTAGGAGATGGGCGTATACACATATTTTAAATGTTCAGCCATCGGTTAATCATGATTATGGGGACTGAACAAAGGAGAATAGTCCATATTGGGCCGGACTCACTCCTTAAGGAAGTTGTTATAATTTTGTCATTGCCACAGATATTAAGTTTAGAAACCTAATCAAGTTGCTATCAAGTTTAAGCTTTCAGTAACTTTGACCTGTTTTGTAATTAACTTAAATCAAGTTTAACCTTTCAGTAACTTTGACCTGTTTTGTAATTAACTTAAATCAAGTTTAAGCTTTCAGTAACTTTGACCTGTTTTGTAATTAATTTAAATCAAGTTTAAGCTTTCAGTAACTTTGACTTGCTTTGTAATTAACTTAAATCAAGTTTAAGCTTTCAGTAACTTTCTGATCAAGTTGCTATCAAGTTTAAGCTTTCAGTAACTTTCTGATCAAGTTGCTATCAAGTTTAAGCTTTCAGTAACTTTCTGATCAAGTTGCTATCAAGTTTAAGCTTTCAGTAACTTTCTGATCAAGTTGCTATCAAGTGTCAACCTTCAGTAACTTTCTGATCAAGTTGCTATCAAGTGTCAACCTTCAGTAACGTTCTGATAAAGTTGCTATCAAGTGTCAACCTTCAGTAACTTTCTGATCAAGTTGCTATAAAGTGTCAACCTTCAGTAACGTTCTGATCAAGTTGCTATAAAGTGTCAACCTTCAGTAACGTTCTGATCAAGTTGCTATCAAGTGTCAACCTTCAGTAACGTTCTGATAAAGTTGCTATAAAGTGTCAACCTTCAGTAACTTTCAGATCAAGTTGCTATCAAGTGTCAACCTTCAGTAACGTTCTGATCAAGTTGCTATCAAGTGTCAACCTTCAGTAACTTTGATTTCTTTTAAAATACATTTAAAAAAACAAAAAGCACCAAGCCACAAACTTGATTGCAATGACTAGCTCATAAAGGCTTTATTTAGAAGAAAAAAAACATAAAGATAAGAAAACAAAAATATAAAACTACATACAATGTGGCAAAAATATCAAGTGCAGACATTTAAAAAGTTTAATTTTGTAAATATTGTGTGTGTGTCAAATAAAGACATTTGAATTAATATACAGAATTTATCAGCTGTATTTATTGATGTTGATCTACAACCATATTAATATACAGAATTGATCAGCTGTATTTATTCATGTTGATCTACAACCATATTAATATACAGAATTTATCAGCTGTATTTATTCATGTTGATCTACAACCATATTAATATACAGAATTTATCAGCTATATTTATTGATGTTGATCTACAACCATATTAATATACAGAATTTATCAGCTGTATTTATTGATGTTGATCTACAACCATATTAATATACAGAATTTATCAGCTGTATTTATTGATGTTGATCTACAACCATATTAATATACAGAATTGATCAGCTGTATTTATTCATGTTTATCTACAACCATATTAATATACAGAATTTATCAGCTGTATTTATTGATGTTGATCTACAACCATATTAATATACAGAATTTATCAGCTGTATTTATTCATGTTGATCTACAACCATATTAATATACAGAATTTATCAGTTGTATTTATTGATGTTGATCTACAACCATATTAATATACAGAATTTATCAGCTGTATTTATTCATGTTGATCTACAACCATATTAATATACAGAATTTATCAGTTGTATTTATTGATGTTGATCTACAACCATATTAATATACAGAATTTATCAGTTGTATTTATTGATGTTGATCTACAACCATATTAATATACAGACTTTATCAGCTGTATTTATTGATGTTGATCTACAACCATATTAATATACAGAATTTATCAGCTGTATTTATTGATGTTGATCTACAACCATATTAATATACAGAATTTATCAGCTGTATTTATTCATGTTGATCTACAACCATATAGATATCTCTGACCACAGAAATAGCTCAAATGTCTATATAACTTGACAAATTAGGATCATCTTCTCTAATGGCCCCAGACCTTGCAACCTGGCCATGTTAAATGTTTCACCCTGCTCCCCGTCTCCCTGGAGTTTTGTCTATTCTCACAATTAATTCTAACATTATCCCATAAGTAAAACATTGAATATAGACATTTAAAAAGAAAACGATTTGTTAAGAAATTTGTAATAAACTTTACTTCTGACTTCTTTCAGTAAATCATCACTCATAATAAATTTGTAATAAACTTTACTTTTGACTTCTTTCAGTAAATCATCACTCATAATAAATTTGTAATAAACTTTACTTTTGACTTCTAAATCATCGCTCATAAACAAATTTTAAAAAACTGTATTTTTGACTTCCATTAGTAAATCATCACTCATAATTTAGCAGACTTTGAAAATTCTCTACATTCTTCAATAAAATACCATCTTAATTATACTTCATTTTCTGTGTTAATTTTCTTAGCTTCCCACTCAATAAACACACTATGAATAAAAACACAGATCTTGAAGCAATATTAAGCCATAAATGAAATTCTGTACTATCTGATTTATTACTTCTCTGACTTCTAAGCTGTGAATATGAATTTAGTTGAGCACCAAACATATCCATCTTACATACATCAAGTATGACCATCAAGTGCTGTGAACTACTGCTGGTGTAGGTGATCAAGTATCTCCACAACTTTCTATCTCTACAGTTGTTTATCATTTCTGTTGTTGATTGCCTACCAAATCATTCTCTTAAACTTTCCAGAAACTTGTCTGTTTTCCTCTATGTCTACTTCTATCAATCTCTCATGCCCCAACTGTCACTCTATAATTCGGCTGTCACTCTATATTCTCTAGCTGTAACTCTATTATCCGGCTGTCACTCTATTATCCGGCTGTCATTATATAACTCCGGCTGTCACTATATTATCCGGCTGTCACTATATAACTCCAGCTTTCACTATATACTCTAGCTGTCACTCTATTATCCAGCTGTCACTATATACTCCAGCTGTCACTCTATTCTCCACCCCTCACTATAAAACTTTAGCTGTCCCTATATACACCAGCTGTCACTATATAACTACAGCTGTCACTATATAACTCCAGCTGTCACTCGATTCTCCACCCCTCACTATATAACTCTAGCTGTCACTCTATTCTCCACCCCTCACTATATAACTCCAGCTGTCACTCTATTCTCCACCCCTCACTATATAACTTCACCCCTCACTACATAACTCCACCCCCCACTATATAACTCCAGATGTCATGCTATTCTCCACCCCTCACTATATAACTCTAGCTGTCACTATATAACTCCAGCTGTCACTCTATTCTCCACCCCTAACTATATGACTCCACTCCTCGCTATATAACTCCAGCTGTCACACAATTCTCCACCCCTCACTATATAACTCCAGATGTCACACTATTCTCCACCCCTCACTATATAACTCCACCCCTCACTATATAACTTCAGCTGTCACTCTATTCTCCACCCCTAACTATATAACTCCAGCTGTCACTCTATTCTCCACCCCTCACTATATAACTCCAGCTGTCACTCTATTCTCCACCCCTCACTATATAACTCCAGCTGTCACTCTATTCTCCACCACCTCACTATATAACTCCACCCCTCACTATATAACTCCTGATGTCACGCTATTCTCCACCCCTCACTATATAACTCCAGCTGTCACTCTATTCTCCACCCCTCACTATATAACTCCACCCCTCACTATATAACTCCTGATGTCACGCTATTCTCCACCCCTCACTATATAACTTCAGCTATCACTATATTCTTCACCCCTAACTATATAACTCCACCTCTCACTATATAACTCCAGCTGTCACTTATTCTCCACCCCTCACTATATAACTCCAGCTGTCACTCTATTCTCCACCCCTCACTATATAACGCCAGCTGTCACTTATTCTCCACCCCTCACTATATAACTCCAGCTGTCACTCTATTCTCCACCCCTCACTATATAACTCCAGCTGTCACTCTATTCTCCACCCCTCACTATATAACTCCAGCTGTCACTCTATTCTCCATCCCTCACTATATAACTCCACCCCTCACTATATAACTCCAGCTGTCACTATAAAACTCCAGCTGTCACTATAAAACTCCAGCTGTCACTATCGAAAAATCCAGCTGTCACTCTATTCTCCATCCCTCACTATATAACTCCACCCCTCACTATAAAACTCCAGCTGTCACTATAAAACTCCAGTTGTCAGGCTGTCAACAAAGGGTGAATGTTTCCTTCTGATATAAAATTAGCTCTGGTTTTTTTTTGGCTTCTTCTAGAACATTCTCATTACTCTTTTTGTTTTGGCTTCTTCTAGAACATTCTCATTACTCTTTTTTAGCTGTCCATGGTATTCTCAACATTCTTCTGTAAAACCACATTTCTGGGGCCCCCAATGATTTTCTTGTCTGTTGTCCATGATTCACATCCATACTTCAAGACTGACTCCACATAACAATGAAGAACTATTTCTTTTATTTCCACAAACACGAATTGGTTGCATAACATTTTTCTTATTTTTTTTGTTAAATACCATCTATGTCTGAGCTTTTCTGCACTTCACCTCTGTTTTACATCTATAATCTGAGCTATTCAGCAGCTCACCTCTGTTGTACATTTACTAGCTGAACTATTCTACACCTCACCTCTGTTTTACATTTACTAGCTGAACTATTCTACACCTCACCTCTGTTTTACATTTACTAGCTGAACTATTCTACACCTCACCTGTGTTCTACATCTATATTCTGAGCTATTCGGCAGCTCACCTCTCTTGTACATTTACCAAATGAACTATTCTACACCTCACCTCTGTTCTACATCTATAATCTGAGCTATTCTGAACCTCACCTCTGTTGTACATTTACCATATGAACTATTCTACACCTCACCTCTGTTTTACATTTACTAGCTGAACTATTCTACACCTCACCTGTATTCTACATCTATAATCTGAGCTATTCGGCAGCTCACCTCTGTTGTACATTTACCATATGAACTATTCTACACTTCACCTCTGTTCTACATTTATAATCTGAGCTATTCGGCAGCTCACCTCTGTTGTACATTTACCATATGAACTATTCTACACCTCACCTCTGTTCTACATCTATCACCTGACCTCATTTCCAGCTATTTAAATTGACCTGTCCCACTTGCTGTAATTGTGCATTAAGGAGATGTCTGTTTTCCTAAATACAATGACAGAGAGAAACAATCCTGATCCGACCTCTTGTCTTATGAGCCAACTATCTCTCCACTTTCCCTAAGACTAGACTGGCAAGTATAGACAGTCAAATAATGAGCCCTGTCACAAGAAAATGGTGTTAGTGCCCACATTTTTCTTATAGATCTTCAGCACTTTATTTTTGGGGTAACATGGTCAGCATTATGCCCATACTGCTCTACTTCTTGTTTCCCAAATCAAAATGTGGTAAGCATTTAAGGATGGGTGAACCTGGAAGCTGTCAATCAGGATCAAGCTTGACCTTTTGTCCTTGGTAGTCCAGTCCACTAACCACAGAGCTATCATGGCTCCCTGGCAGTGTAAGTGTTGGCTTTAACTTCCTTCCTGGATGTTGGCATCACTTCCTTCCATCTTTCTCTCTACCACACACACAGACTGTTGCACACTTACAAATTCAAGTCCTGATCATGTCATTATCTTCCATCTTTCTTCATCTATCACTTTTGTTTCAGATTGTTCTTAGGGTATAATCATTACTAGTTGAAACCATATCATTTGTATTTTTGTTGAAACAATCTACCTCTACATAACACTAAACTACTTTGTACATCAACTATATCCATTTTTTTTAATGACACATAATACATCATTAACTTGTCATTGGCTATTTAAAATACATGTCATGCACATATGGACTTCTAAAACTCTTAGAAACAATAAAATTAAAATAGAACTAACAATGATGGCTACACATATCAATTAACTCATGAAAAAAAATGACATGTTGCAGTACACAGCAAAATGTACATGATTTGGACAGATGTGGAAAGTAAATTGTACAAAGTGACGTGACATGTGCCAGTACACAGTGACATGAACATGATTCAGATGGATTTAGGGAGTAAAGGTGTACAAGGTGACGCTACCTGTGCCAGTTCAGTGTGTCTTATACATGATTTGGATGTGGGAAGTAAATTGCACAAGGTGATGTGACATGTTCTAGTCCGCAGTGACATTTACATGATTTACAAGGAAGTTGGGAGTGAAGCTCACAAGGCAATGCATTATCAATTCTTCTATATTCCTCACAACATATATATATACACACACATACATAGGCACATACACTTACACATGATTGATAAACCAAATAAAAAATCTAAAGAAGTGACTTGAACACCAAGAACATTACTGTTGGATGTGCTTACACTGTCATGTATGTAAACCCATACACTAATGCAGAATATGTCACAATTCACAAAATCTCTCCAGAAAACATGTACATCATTACCTCAGAATAACTGATCAAAATCATCATTAATATTCCTACCTCAGTTTAACTGACATCGAGATCATCATTAATAGTCCTACCTCAGTATAACTGACATTGAGATCATCATTAATAGTCCTACCTCAGTATAACTGACATCGAGATCATCATTAATAGTCCTACCTCAGTATAACTGACATCGAGATCATCATTAATAGTCCTACCTCAGTATAACTGACATCGAGATCATCATTAATAGTTCTACCTCAGTATAACTGACATCAAAATCATCATTAATAGTTCTACCTCAGTATAACTGCCATCGAGATCATCATTAATAGTCCTACCTCAGTATAACTGACATTGAGATCATCATTAATAGTCCTACCTCAGTATAACTGACATCAAGATCATCATTAATAGTCCTACCTCAGTATAACTGACATCAAAATCATCATTAATAGTCCTACCTCAGTATAACTGACATCGAGATCATCATTAATAGTTCTACCTTAGTATAACTGACATCGAGATCATCATTAATAGTCCTACCTCAGTATAACTAACATCGAGATCATCATTAATAGTCCTACCTCAGTATAACTGACATCGAGATCATCATTAATAGTCCTACCTCAGTATAACTGACATCGAGATCATCATTAATAGTCCTACCTCAGTATAACTGACATCGAGATCATCATTAATAGTCCTACCTCAGTATAACTGACATCGAGACCATCATTAATAGTCCTACCTCAGTATAACTGACATCGAGATCATCATTAATAGTCCTACCTCAGTATAACTGACATCGAGATCATCATTAATAGTCCTACCTCAGTATAACTGACATCGAGATCATCATTAATAGTCCACCTCAGCATAACTGACATCGAGATCATCATTAATAGTCCTACCTCAGTATAACTGACATCGAGATCATCATTAATAGTCCTACCTCAGTATAACTGACATCAAAATCATCATTAATAGTCCTACCTCAGTATAACTGACATCGAGATCATCATTAATAGTCCTACCTCAGTATAACTGACATCGAGATCATCATTAATAGTCCTACCTCAGTATAACTGACATCGAGATCATCATTAATAGTCCTACCTCAGTATTACTGACATCGAGATCATCATTAATAGTTCTACCTCAGTATAACTGACATCGAGATCATCATTAATAGTTCTACCTCAGTATAACTGACATCGAGATCATCATTAATAGTCCTAACTCAGTATAACTAACATCGAGATCATCATTAATAGTCCTACCTCAGTATAACTGACATCGAGATCATCATTAATAGTCCTACCTCAGTATAACTGACATCAAGATCATCATTAATAGTCCTACCTCAGTATAACTGACATCAAGATCATCATTAATAGTTCTACCTCAGTATAACTGACATCGAGATCATCATTAATAGTTCTACCTCAGTATAATTGACATCGAGATCATCATTAATAGTCCTAACTCAGTATAACTAACATCGAGATCATCATAATCAACGTTCCCTCTAATTATCCCAACCACAGAGCAAAACTTTTAATCACCCCAGCAAAAACATTTCAAACTCAAGGCCAAAAACCCAATGTTTAGCTATTTGTGGCATTATAGTACAAACTGTGTGCATGATGTACCTGGAGGCTTTATTGTGGCTAGTGCTAGACATTTTAAACACCTGAACTCAGAAATTCTTTCTGTCTCGCCGGTACACATTTTGTACTACTATGCTTTTGATTTAAAAGACTAATTGATTCTCTAACAATCAGGAAGTGTTGGCTGTATTTTGATATTAATTGTTCAATCTTTAAATGATAATTGGAAATTAAGAATTTGTGTAACCCTTTTTCTTGCCCATTTTTATTGTTATAAGTTTTGGCTCCTGAAAGAAACCAAAGTGAGCTGTAACATCTTGATGTGTGAGTGTAAGGAGAGGGGGTAGAGGGAGACGCACAAAGGCTGTACAGCCACAATCCCACATGAAACTTTGAGGGAACGTTGATCACAATCTAAATAAATTGCTTTAATCCAGTCTTTAGATGGAAATGGATTATTTCGATGGTCCATGATATATTTCTTAGATCATGTCAGTGATATATGTTGGATGGTTTATTGGCCATATTTTATCTAACAAATTCATGTCAGCTAAATACATAATACACATATCAATAGATTCAATAATTCCACTTCTTGACAACAACTGAAACGAATGACAGATAATACGTCTTTCTATGCTAATGACAACGATAAATGCCAGATAGGATCACAACATATATTCTAATTACAGGGTTGACGTACAACAAGGTTGGCAGGGAATGTGAACAGGGATCTGGGGGGTGCAAATATTGGGACATTTATCATCTACGCTGAAATATTACTCACAAAGATAGTCTCAGTGTCATCAGCCTCAGCCTCAACCATTGGTTGAGCCTCATCTCCAGCCTGCCCAATAAAACATGCACTTTACACATCACAGAAACATGTAATCACTACTGTCTGTCTGGGCATCTGAGTCTTGGACATTGTGTTTCATGAAGAAAGTACACAGACTAACTATGCAGACTTTATTAGACTATGACAGACAGATTAATCATATAGAATGTATTAATCTGAGACACACAGATTAATCATATAGAATGCATTAATCTGAGACACACAGATGAATCATATAGAATGTATTAATCTGAGACACACAGATGAATCATATAGAATGTATTAATCTGAGACACACAGATTAATCATATATAATGTATTAATCTGAGACACACAGATTAATCATATAGAATGTATTAATCTGAGACACACAGATTATTTTTATTAAACAGAATTAGACAGATGAACCATATAGATTTTTATTAAACAGAGACAGACAGATGAACCATATAGATTTTTATTAAACTGATATAGACAGATGAACCATATAGATTTTTATTAAACAGAGACAGACAGATGAACCATATAGATTTTTATTAAACAGAGACAAATGAACCACATAGGTTTGATTAAACTGAGACAGATGAACCATATAGATTTTTATTAAACAGAGACAAATGAACCACATAGATTTGATTAAACTGAGACAGATGAACCACATAGATTTGATTAAACTGAGACAGATGAACCACATTGATTTGATTAAATTGAGACAGACACATGAACAATACAAATTTAATTAAACAGAAACAGTTGGATAAATCACATAGTTTTTATTCAACTGAAACTGATAGACTAACCACATATGTGTTATTAAAGACAGAAGAGCTGTTGCTCTGATCAAAACAAGTAGCAATTGTTTTCCACTGATTGATCTCAGTGTTGAGAAATGGCCGAAAAAAAAACTTTCATCAGGAATGATTAGAATGTTTAAATGACTAATGAGTGACAGCTCAGCCTAGGATAGAATTAACTGTAGATCAGATAGGCGGTCCTTGCATAATTAGTATGTAGATTTGGACCATTAGCAGACAGACATAGAAGATATGTCAGATGAAAGAATATCCAGAATTCCTAGTTCTGGGGAGGGAGTAATTGAGAACAAACCGGAGAAGCAAGTCAGTTTTAGACACAGAGAGAACACAGGACAGATAGAGGAAAGAGAGACAGACACAGAGAGAACACAGGATGGATAGAGGAAAGAGAGACAGACACAGAGAGAACACACAGGACAGATAGAGGAAAGAGAGATAGACATAGAGAGAACACACAGGACAGATAGAGGAAAGAGAGATAGACACAGAGAGAACACACAGGACAGATAGAGGAAAGAGAGATAGACACAGAGAGAACACACAAGACAGATAGAGGAAAAGAGATAGACACAGAGAGAACACACAGGACAGATAGAGGAAAGAGAGATAGACACAGAGAGAACACACAGGACAGATAGAGGAAAGAGAGATAGACACAGAGAGAACACACAAGACAGATAGAGGAAAAGAGATAGACACAGAGAGAACACACAGGACAGATAGAGGAAAGAGAGATAGACACAGAGAGAACACACAGGACAGATAGAGGAAAGAGAGACAGACACAGAGAGAACACACAGGACAGATAGAGGAAAGAGAGATAGACACAGAGAGAACACACAGGACAGATAGAGGAAAGAGAGATAGACACAGAGAGAACACACAGGACAGATAGAGGAAAGAGAGACGGACACAGAGAGAACACACAGGACAGATAGAGGAAAGAGAGATAGACACAGAGAGAACACACAGGACAGATAGAGGAAAGAGAGACAGACACAGAGAGAACACACAGGACAGATAGAGGAAAGAGAGATAGACACAGAGAGAACACACAGGACAGATAGAGGAAAGAGAGATAGACACAGAGAGAACACAAAGGACAGATAGAGGAAAGAGAGACAGACACAGAGAGAACACACAGGACAGATAGAGGAAAGAGAGACAGACACAGAGAGAACACACAGGACAGATAGAGGAAAGAGAGACAGACACAGAGAGAACACACAGGACAGATAGAGGAAAGAGAGACAGACACAGAGAGAGAACACACAGGACAGATAGAGGAAAGAGAGACAGACACAGAAAGAACACACAGGACAGACAGAGGAAAGAGAGACAGACACAGAGAGAACACACAGGACAGATAGAGGAAAGAGAGACAGACACAGAGAGAACACACAGGACAGATAGAGAAAAGAGAGATAGACACAGAGAGAAGACACAGGACAGATAGAGGAAAGAGAGACAGACACAGAGAGAACACACAGGACAGATAGAGGAAAGAGAGACAGACACAGAGAGAACACACAGGACAGATAGAGGAAAGAGAGATAGACACAGAGAGAACACAAAGGACAGATAGAGAAAAGAGAGACAGACACAGAGAGAACACACAGGACAGATAGAGGAAAGAGAGACAGACACAGAGAGAACACACAGGACAGATAGAGGAAAGAGAGACAGACACAGAGAGAACACACAGGACAGATAGAGGAAAGAGAGACAGACACAGAGAGAACACACAGGACAGATAGAGGAAAGAGAGACAGACACAGAGAGAGAACACACAGGACAGATAGAGGAAAGAGAGACAGACACAGAGAGAGAACACACAGGACAGATAGAGGAAAGAGAGACAGACACAGAGAGAACACACAGGACAGACAGAGGAAAGAGAGATAGACACAGAGAGAACACACAGGACAGATAGAGGAAAGAGAGACAGACACAGAGAGAACACACAGGACAGATAGAGGAAAGAGAGACAGACACAGAGAGAACACACAGGACAGATAGAGGAAAGAGAGACAGACAGCGGTAGGTTTTCTCCAGTGACAGTTTTTTAGTCTAGAGAGAATTCAGATTAGAAGAAAGAGTTTAGAGACAGGAGTGTACTGAGGGGTATAATGATAACATGTCACACTCTAGACACCAAGATCCATGGTTATTCTGTTTTTCCCTGGCAGCAGTGTGTACAGGGGTCTCTCACTGCACAGGCAGATAACCCCATCTTCGAAAGTACTATTTTTCTTCTGTCAATGAATAATTGACGTTTCAAGTCGGGCCTCGCTGCTGAGATCAGGGATGGTTGCCACAGAGAGAAATTATAAATAAAAATTCAAACTGGCACAGTCAGGATTTGAACTGACAACCTCTCTGTCTCAAGACTGGAATCCTGCCTTGAGACCAACCAGCCCCAACTTCTATTTTAACTGGTAAAGGTTCTTTAACACATGGGAACTCCTGTTTATTACCGTTATCCAAGAGAGCTAGGCGTTGGATCTCACTACTCAAGAGACCAGGGGAGGGTACCATCATAAAGAAACCATGGATTAGTGTTTCCTATTTGTAAAAAATCACAACTACTTCTGGTGGGCTTTGAACCTGCATCCTTATTGTCCTGAGGCCGACATCGGCTACCCAACACCCGACTATGAAACAGTAACCAGCCACATCAACCTCTCACCTTGAGTTTCTCCAGCTGCTGACCCTCTTCGTCCAGAATCTTTCTCTTATCAGCCTCCGATACACTAAATGTGTTGGCTGTCATTGTGTTCAAAGCAGACGCAAAGCCAACTGGCCTGTCAAAACAATAAACGTCAAAGACATATAACAATGGAGTGTGGTGGTGCAGAATGAATGCTTGTTTTCATGATCCAGAGAATGTGGATCCACTCCTAACATGCGGACACACTGAAAATGACCTAGCCTCAAAATTGGGTACCTAGCTCAGAGAAAGTAATTTTTAAAAACCACTAGGGGCTTCCCTAACTTGACCTCCAACTGTCAAGGATTATAATGTGTGATGTCAATATGAGATTATAATTTGTGATGTCACTACAAGATTATAATGTGTAATGTCACTACAAGATTATAATGTGTAATGTCACTAGGAGATTATAATGTGTGATGTCACTATGACATTATAATGTGTGATGTCACTATAAGATTATAATGTGTGATGTCACTACGAGATTATAATGTGTGATTTCACTAGGAGATTATAATGTGTGATGTCACTACAAGATTATAATGTGTGATGTCACTAGGAGATTATAATGTGTGATGTCACTGCAAGATTATAATGTGTGATGTCACTACAAGATTATAATGTGTGATGTCACTACAAGATTATAATGTGTGATGTCACTACGAGATTATAATGTGTGATGTCACTACGAGATTATAATGTGTGATGTCACTACGAGATTATAATGTGTGATGTCACTACGAGATTATGTTTGTGATGTCACTATGAGATTATAATGTTTGTGATGTCACTATGAGATTATAATGTTTGTGATGTCACTATGAGATTATAATGTGTGATGTCACTTTGAGATTATAATGTGTGATGTCACTATGAGATTATAATGTGTGATGTCACTATGAGATTATAATGTGTGATGTCACTATGAGATTATAATGTGTGATGTCACTATGAGATTATAATGTGTGATGTCACTATGAGATTATAATGTGTGATGTCACTATGAGATTATAATGTGTGATGTCACTATGAGATTATAATGTGTGATGTCACTATGAGATTATAATGTGTGATGTCACTATGAGATTATAATGTGTGATGTCACTATGAGATTATGTGTGATGTCACTATGAGATTATGTGTGATGCCACTATGAGATTATAATGTGTGATGTCACTATGAGATTATGTGTGATGCCACTATGAGATTATGTGTGATGCCACTATGAGATAATGTGTGATGTCACTATGAGATTATAATGTGTGATGTCACTATGAGATTATAATGTGTGATGCCACTATGAGATTATAATGTGTGATGTCACTATGAGATTATAATGTGTGATGCCACTATGAGATTATGTGTGATGCCACTATGAGATTATGTGTGATGCCACTATGAGATAATGTGTGATGTCACTATGAGATTATGTGTGATGTCACTATGAGATTATGTGTGATGTCACTATGAGATTATGTGTGATGTCACTATGAGATTATAATGTGTGATGTCACTATGAGATTATGTGTGATGTCACTATGAGATTATGTGTGATGCCACTATGAGATAATGTGTGATGTCACTATGAGATTATAATGTGTGATGTCACTATGAGATTATGTGTGATGCCACTATGAGATTATGTGTGATGCCACTATGAGATTATAATGTGTGATGCCACTATGAGATTATGTGTGATGCCACTATGAGATTATAATGTGTGATGTCACTATGAGATTATAATGTGTGATGTCACTATGAGATTATGTGTCATGCCACTATGAGATTATGTGTGATGTCACTATGAGATTATAATGTGTGATGTCACTATGAGATTATAATGTGTGATGTCACTATGAGATTATAATGTGTGATGTCACTAGGAGATTATAATGTGTGATGTCACTAGGAGATTATAATGTGTGATGTCACTATGAGATTATGTGTGACGCCACTATGAGATTATGTGTGATGTCACTATGAGATTATGTGTGATGCCACTATGAGATTATAATGTGTGATGCCACTATGAGATTATAATGTGTGATGTCACTATGAGATTATGTGTGATGCCACTATGAGATTATGTGTGATGCCACTATGAGATAATGTGTGATGTCACTATGAGATTATAATGTGTGATGTCACTAGGAGATTATAATGTGTGATGTCACTATGAGATTATAATGTGTGATGTCACTATGACATTATAATGTGTGATGTCACTACTACTATGTCAAGCTAAAGTCAGATGCTGAAAGGTAACAAATATCACAATTTTGCTGCAAACCACAACACAAAACACACACACCACCCACTCAACATCCAAGGGCGGATGATGACGACTTTAGTCTTTGGGCGAATGCAGACAAGCAAGCAACAATGCAGATTACTGGATTACTTTAACCGTAACATTATTATGTCAATGATAAACAGTGAGAGTTGCAGAATAGCTCTGACAAAGGATGCATCCTAATCAATGAACAAGATCTTACGCCTACATTTTTGACAAAGAGAAAAAAAAAAAAAGAGTCCTTTAATGTTATGAAGAGCCAGTCTTGGCAATGGTAGTGAATCATGGATAATTGGACAAGAAAATCATCAACAAAAATGTGGTTTTACAGAAGAATGTTGAGAATACTATGGTTGTCTATAAATAGTATTGAGAAATGTTCAAAAAGAGGCCAAAGCAAAAAGAAAATTTATTACCAACATAAAGAGGGGACAATCATTTTTCCAATGGCCATGTAATGAGAAGGTAAAGTCTGGGATATAGTGTTACAACTGTGGAAACTGAGGGAGGAGAAAACAAAGGGAAGTTAACAACAGAAGTGATGAACAGCAGCGAAGACAGAAAGTTCTGTATAGGGACATAATCACCTACACCAGCTGGTACAGTACTTTATTATTATTGGTTTGATAATTATTATCATTAGTGTTATTATTGTGCCAATCTTATGATGCACCATCTGTTTCATCACTCTTGTGGCTACAATAATTTTTAAAAAAGTGGGAGTGACAATGTTAAAATAGGTAGGAGTAAATGCAGTCTCCAGTCCATGAGTTTCTTCTCCCAGGTGTACAGCAGGGTATGTATACAGGTTTTGGGCATCCTGTAACCACAACTATAGTGCCAGTACACAAAGCTGATCAACACCCCACTTCACCTCATACAGAGGCTAAACACAAACATTTTGCAGAACTGGTCACTAAGAGTCTCTGCTGTGGTGTGGTCTATCGATACAGAATACCAATTATTACAATAACTCTAGGTAGGACAATCTCCAACTTCTCCAGCAGAACCTTGGAAATCAAGTGATCAATCATATCACTAGTCACATCTCTCTAGCCCAAGAGAACCATCATATCACTAGCCACATTGTTCTAGCCCAAGAGAATCATCATATCACTAGTCACATCTCTCTAGCCCAAGAGAACCATCATATCACTAGTCACATCTCTCTAGCCCAAGAAAACCATTATATCACTAGTCACATCTCTCTAGCCCAAGAGAACCATCATATCACTAGTCACATCTCTCTAGCCCAAGAGAACCATCATATCACTAGTCACATCTCTCTAGCCCAAGAGAATCATCATATCACTAGTCACATCTCTCTAGCCCAAGAGAATCATCATATCACTAGTCACATCTCTCTAGCCCAAGAGAACCATCATATCACTAGTCACATCTCTCTAGCCCAAGAGAATCATCATATCACTAGTCACATCTCTCTAGCCCAAGAGAATCATCATATCACTAGTCACATCTCTCTAGCCCAAGAGAACCATCATATCACTAGTCACATCTCTCTAGCCCAAGAGAATCATCATATCACTAGTCACATCTCTCTAGCCCAAGAGAATCATCATATCACTAGTCACATCTCTCTAGCCCAAGAGAATCATCATATCACTAGTCACATCTCTCTAGCCCAAGAGAACCATCATATCACTAGTCACATCTCTCTAGCCCAAGAGAACTATTATATCACTAGCCACATTGTTCTAGCCCAAGAGAATCATTCATATCACTAGTCACATCTCTCTAGCCCAAGAGAATCATCATATCACTAGTCACATCTCTCTAGCCCAAGAGAACCATCATATCACTAGTTACATTGTTCTAGCCCAAGAGAACCATCATATCACTAGTCACATCTCTCTAGCCCAAGAGAATCATCATATCACTAGTCACATCTCTCTAGCCCAAGAGAATCATCATATCACTAGTCACATCTCTCTAGCCCAAGAGAATCATCATATCACTAGTCACATCTCTCTAGCCCAAGAGAACCATCATATCACTAGTCACATCTCTCTAGCCCAAGAGAATCATCATATCACTAGTCACATCTCTCTAGCCCAAGAGAATCATCATATCACTAGTCACATCTCTCTAGCCCAAGAGAACCATCATATCACTAGTCACATCTCTCTAGCCCAAGAGAACCATCATATCACTAGTCACATCTCTCTAGCCCAAGAGAACCATCATATCACTAGTCACATCTCTCTAGCCCAAGAGAACTATTATATCACTAGCCACATTGTTCTAGCCCAAGAAAATCATTCATATCACTAGTCACATCTCTCTAGCCCAAGAGAATCATCATATCACTAGTCACATCTCTCTAGCCCAAGAGAACCATCATATCACTAGTTACATTGTTCTAGCCCAAGAGAATCATCATATCACTAGTCACATCTCTCTAGCCCAAGAGAACCATCATATCACTAGTTACATTGTTCTAGCTCAAGAGAACCATCACATCACTAGTCACATCTCTCTAGCCCAAGAGAATCATTCATATCACTAGTTACATCTCTCTAGCCCAAGAGAATCATCATATCACTAGTCACATCTCTCTAGCCCAAGAGAACCATCATATCACTAGTTACATTGTTCTAGCCCAAGAGAATCATCATATCACTAGTCACATCTCTCTAGCCCAAGAGAACCATCATATCACTAGTTACATTGTTCTAGCTCAAGAGAACCATCAAATCACTAGTCACATTGTTCTAGCTCAAGAGAACCATCATATCGCTAGCCACATTGTTCTAGCTCAAGAGAATCATCATATCACTAGTCACATTGCTCTAGCTCAAGAGAACCATCATATCACTAGTCACATTGTTCTAGCTCAAGTGAACCATCATATCACTAGTCACATTACCAAGAGAACCATCATATCACTAGTCACATCCCTCTAGCTCAAAAGAACCATCATATCACTAGCGACATTGCCAAGAGATCCATCAAATCACTAGTTACATTGCCAAGAGAACCATCATATCACTAGCCACATTGCCAAGAGAACCATCATATCACTAGCCACATCCCTCTAGCCCAAGAGAACCATCATATCACTAGCGACATTGCCAAATGAACCATCATATCACTAGTCACATTGTTCTAGCCCAAGAGAACCATCATATCACTAGCCACATCCCTCTAGCCCAAGAGAACCATCATATAACTAGCCACATCTCTCTAGCCCAAGTGAACCATCATATCACTAGCCACATCCCTCTAGCCCAAGAGAACCATCATATCACTAGCCACATCTCTCTAGCCCAAGAGAACCATCATATCACTAGTCACATTGCCAAGAGAACCATCATATCACTAGCCACATCCCTCTAGCCCAAGAGAACCATCATATCACTAGCCACATCTCTCTAGCCCAAGAGAACCATCATATCACTAGTCACATTGCCAAGAGAACCATCATATCACTAGCCACATCACTCTAGCCCAAGAAAACCATTATATCACTAGCGACATTGCCAAGAGAACCATCATATCACTAGCCACATCCCTCTAGCCCAAGAGAACCATCATATCACTAGCCACATCTCTCTAGCCCAAGAGAACCATCATATCACTAGCCACATCTCTCTAGCCCAAGAGAACCATCATATCACTAGTCACATTGCCAAGAGAACCATCATATCACTAGCCACATCCCTCTAGCCCAAGAGAACCATCATATCACTAGCCACATCTCTCTAGCCCAAGAGAACCATCATATCACTAGTCACATTGCCAAGAGAACCATCATATTACTAGCCACATCACTCTAGCCCAAGAAAACCATCATATCACTAGCGACATTGCCAAGAGAACCATCATATCACTAGCCACATCCCTCTAGCCCAAGAGAACCATCATATCACTAGCCACATTGCCAAGAGAACCATCATATCACTAGCCACATTGTTCTAGCCCAAGAGAACCATCATATCACTAGCCACATCTCTCTAGCCCAAGAGAAACATCATATCACTAGCCACATCCCTCTAGCCCAAGAGAACCATCATATCACTAGCCACATCCCTCTAGCCCAAGAGAGCCATCATATCACTAGCCACATCCCTCTAGCCCAAGAGAACCATCATATCACTAGTCACATCCCTCTAGTCCAAGAGAACCATTATATCACTAGCCACATCACTCTAGCCCAAGAGCTACAAGTGGTGCTCACCCGATGGCATGATAACCAATCAATAAAATCATTGATGACCTTCAGCTCTGCATCGTTACCATAAACTGTGACATAAACAAACATATGACATTTTAACATGGTACATGGGAATGATAATTTATAATTATAATCACATATTTTCATATGTAAATTTATGATTTAAGGACATCCATCACAACATCTACCCTTACTTGCTGGTACCAGTTGGCGTAGTTGCTGTTCCTTTTTTGCCTTCAAGAGAGGCCAGATATTGCTCTAAGGCGTCCAACAAGCTGGCCGGTGCCTGCAACAGAAAGTGTGGATATTATTATGGACAGATGTCACTTATCAAAAGAAGACTGAAAAAACTTATGAAACAAGACAGCAGCACAAACTATAGAAAAAAACTAATACAGCAACACAATTTTGGTTTCTGAGAGTCTGTATTTTCCCCATAGTAAACTTATGGCTGTAAAACATGGACTATCTACAGATCTGCTGGAAAATCCATAAATGTATGGCTACCATAGACCATCATTCTTTGGGTGCTGTCTCCACATCAAAAGGTTGGCTATCATCGAGCACCATTCATTGGGTGCCGTCTCCACATCGAAGATTGGCTACCATGGAGCGCTAATCATTGGGTGCCGTCTCCACATCGAAAGTTGACTACCATGGAGGCCCATTCATTTGGTGCTGTCTCCACATTGAAGCTTGGCTACCATGGAGCGTCATTCTTTGAGTGCCGTTTCCACATCAAAAGGTTGGCTATCATCGAGCACCATTCATTGGGTGCCGTCTCCACATCGAAGGTTGACTACCATGGAGGCCCATTCATTGGGTGCTGTCTCCCAATCAAAGGTTGGCTACCATGGAGTGGCATTCATTGGCTGCCACCCAGACTGTATTGAAACTGATTCCAACAGAAAAGCTACGACAGCTATGTGACACATAATTGTTATCAGGATAAAAAAACAACCAGCAATCATTTGTGCTACACAATGGCTGAAAGCTTGTTGTGAAATATTACAGTTAAGATAAGTGAAAGGGAAAAATGGGACATTAAAGCAAAGATCTTCTGAATGAAAGTTTAAAAAAGACTCAGTGCTGGTTGTTAATTGGCCAATCAATAGCTGAAAACAGGACAAGTTCAAATATGGCTTCATCACAATGACTGACAGTTTATGTGTTTGGAAACATGATCCACTGATAGTTTGAACAGACATCAGAATGACTGATTGTCTATGAATGATATTAGAATGACTGATTGTATGTTGACATTATTACAGAGAGAAAAGATAGCAGACAGTTTAAGGGAGTGGCGGGAAGTCAAAAACAGAAGTGATAAACAGGTGCAGAGATAGAAAGCTGTGCATGGACATGATCACCTACACCAGCTGGCGTGCTACTTGATGGCGCATTACTATAGCTGATAGTGTATATTTTCTTTTGGTGTTATCATTCTGATAATGATAAATAACTGAAAAAGATTAGTCAGTCAAATGACTTTAAAGATTAGAATGACAGCAAGTCAACCAACAAATAACTGTAGATAACAAAGATATCAGCAGGTTAATACTATAGTTACTGATAGCATATATATATGACTTTAAGCTACATGAGTGCCTGACCACAGCCAACTGTAGATTTACTTAGGCCTGTGGGCTGAGAGGGAATTCCCAGAAAACCTCCAACTAGAGTGATGTTTTTAGCTTAGCAAGCAGGGGTGGTTGTGGATAGAGTGGTGTTTTCAGCTTTGCAACCAGGGGTGGTTGTGGATGTGGATAGAGTGATGTTTTCAGCTTTGCAACCAGGGGTGGTTGTGGATAGAGTGATGTTTTCAGCTTTGCAACCAGGGGTGGTTGTGGATGTGGATAGAGTGATGTTTTCAGCTTTGCAACCAGGGGTGGTTGTGGATAGAGTGATGTTTTCAGCTTTGCAACCAGGGGTGGTTGTGGATGTGGATAGAGTGATGTTTTCAGCTTTGCAACCAGGGGTGGTTGTGGTTGTGGATAGAGTGATGTTTTCAGCTTTGCAACTAGGGGTGGTTGTGGATAGAGTGATGTTTTCAGCTTTGCAACCAGGGGTGGTTGTGGGTAAAATAGTTCCTATAGCTGAAAGCGTCACTCTAGTTCTCTAGTTTTATTTTCTGCAAGCAGGTTTTTGTAAATCTATAATGGACTGTGCCCTGACATATATGGCTACCAACATAACAATTGCTAATGATATATGGTTTTAGACATATGAACTGCTACCATGCTAGTTTAATGCATAGTTTGTAGTTAATGTATGGGGATCATTGTGGTGTTCAGGTAGAGAGTTGGCATCATCACCAGAAGATTTCTGGTTTGAAACAATATGGCGTAACCAGGTTTTTTCAGAGACACATAATCTCAAGGTAGTTGGGGTCAAGTACTTACATAGCTGGGGTCAAGTACTTACATAGTTGGGGTCAAGTACTTACAAACAGCTGAAGACAGGTGATAGGGGTCAAGTAATTATAAACAACTCTAGACAGACAATAGGGGTCAAGTACTTACAAACACAATGAGACAGGTGATAGGGATCAAGCAATTACAAACAATTAGAGACAGATGATAAAATGGAGATCTCATGTTCAAGTTACGAATGTAAAAACCATTAATAATTGTGAAACAAATAGACAGCATGTCACTGCCAGTGTCAAAAGCCAAAAATAGAAGAGTAAAATTCCCACCATCCTTCATTGTAATGGACCTCTTCTCAGTATTCACCCATATGGTGGGCATTGCTAGTTTACAGCACAGCAGCAATATCTGCCATTTTGGGGCTACTCTTCTGGACTTGTTCAACTGCCAAGGGTTCTTTTATGTGTGCAAGCACACATAGGACCTCCTGTTTTTTTTGCCACTTTCCAAGAGGGCCAGACATCGGATCTCACTACCCAGAGAGGGCTAGACATCGGATCTCACTACCCAGAGAGGGCTAGACATCAGATCTCACTACCCAGAGAGGGCTAGACATCGGATCTCACTACCCAGAGAGGGCCAGACATCGGATGTCACTACCCAGAGAGGGCTAGACATTGGATCTCACTACCCAGAGAGGGCCAGACATCAGATCTCACTACCCAGAGAGGGCCAGACATCGGATCTCACTACCCAGAGAGGGCTAGACATCGGATCTCACTACACAGAGAGGGCTAGACATTGGATCTCACTACCCAGAGAGGGCTAGACATCGGATCTCACTACCCAGAGAGGGCTAGACATTGGATCTCACTACACAGAGAGGGCTAGACATCGGATCTCACTACCCAGAGAGGGCTAGACATCGGATCTCACTACCCAGAGAGGGCTAGACATCAGATCTCACTACCCAGAGAGGGCTAGACATCGGATCTCACTACCCAGAGAGGCCTAGACATTGGATCTCACTACCCAGAGAGGGCTAGACATCGGATCTCACTACCCAGAGAGGGCTAGACATCGGATCTCACTACACAGAGAGGGCTAGACATTGGATCTCACTACACAGAGAGGGCTAGACATTGGATCTCACTACACAGAGAGGGCTAGACATTGGATCTCACTACACAGAGAGGGCTAGACATTGGATCTCACTACACAGAGAGGGCTAGACATTGGATCTCACTACCCAGAGAGGGCTAGACATTGGATCTCATTACCCAGAGAGGGCTAGACATTGGATCTCATTACCCAGAGAGGGCTAGACATTGGATTTCACTACCCAGAGTCTGGGAGAGAGAAAAGTCATGAAGAAATCAAAGGCTCAATTTTTTCAAATATCCATCGCCTGTGGTAGGAATTGAACCTGGGAACCTCATGCCCAGAGGTCAATGTCTTACCTCTAAACTACCCATAGTTTCCCTGCAATGAAACAATTTTCTGAAATGACCAGGGGGACCTTTTAGGGATATGAGTCTTGTGGGCAATACTGGGATCTTATCAGGAAGTGAATATGAGTTGTTAAAGTATAGTGACAAAGTGCTGACATGAAGGTAATATATGGATCTAGGCACTGTACAACCACAAGTCATTCCATGTGCCACAAACAGGAATGAGGGAAGAGTTAATGCTAACAAGATTGAACTATCAAAGTTATTGAAGAATGACTAGCTAAAATATGGCCTCAGACACCTAGAATAGTTTTAGTTTTGTCCACCGGTCATCTTCACTGTACATCAGACAAGTCTTTAAGTGCTCAGATCTCCTCTGAAGAATATCCATCAATGTGTAGCAACTAATGACACACGTGTTGTGTTGGTTGATAGGTCTTCTTTGGATGCCTGCGTAGCGTTCCCATCTCCCACCCTGACATGATGTTCATGAAGTCTGTTAATGGCTGCGGATACAGGGTAATTTTCAAATCCTTTCTTCGCCCAGCATCCCTGGTGGCACTCAAAATGTCAAGACAGTCGTTTCCCTTCTACACTCAACATCAGCCAAACTGGCAAGTCTTCTAGCACGTTCATTGCATCTTACACCCACTTGACCTAGCACAAAAATGAGGCAGGCATTTTAAGAACAGACCTCCCCAGAGACTCTAACCACTGCTGTTGAGCTTATCCAGTAGAGATCTTTTTGAGGGGAAAAAAGGACACTAGAATGGTAAGCTCTTATATGTAGTATAGGTATTAAAATGGCTTCAAGAAGATTAGCTTTTATATCTGCTTCAGACATACAAATGTTCTACAGCATGAATCACAAGCAAAGAAATAAATCAAAGGATTATAAATATGATAGATAAATCATGTTCTGTGGATGTGAAATGAGCTTATATATTATGATGTGTTTTTTGTTTGTTCATCTTTGTCATTTTTGCTATCAATTATCAACAGTGCAGGTCTTTTGAACCTGACATGAGTCCTGTACATTATTTATTATAATTTCAATTCACAGCTGCTTGAATTTATCTTTATTCTAACTTCTCTATTTTATTAGTTCATCACTACTGTTTTTATTTTTCTTTAAATTTTGTGTAACATTCCAAATATGAGGTATAACATAGCAGGCTGTAATTTTATGTTTAACTGTTAAAAATGTTTCAAGCAGATGACACTATGTACCTTCATTTTTTCTTTTTTCATCTGATGAAAAGGTGATGGAAAGTCAGTATCAAAGAACTGACAGGCCTCAGCTTCACAACTGCACAAAAACAGAAAGACAGAGAAAGATGTAGGAGAGTGTTGGTCACCATCAAAACTGCCCCAATAACCCTTAAAGTCAAGGGAGAGAAAGGCAAGGCAATATCCACAATTATTTGCAAAAAAACTCAGTAGGTATAACAAGCCAAGGGGAAGAAAGGCAAGACTTTTTCATCTGAGATGATCAAGAAAAATATTAGCAACAAACACAGAAGGTAAAAAAAAGGTCATGGGGAATAAAATTAAGGCTGTTTTTTGTTGTGAATGAATCAACTTCTTCAGTGATCAGCATTTGCTATGTACTTAAAGGATAGTTAGTAACAAACAAGATGATGCAAATGAGGTCTTAACATTTTACCTATAGTTTGTTGAGGAGGGATACTTTTGTGAGTTTTTTGTTTGTTCATAAGATTTTGAAAGTGATGCTGTCAAATAGAATCTATTTCTGGGTGATCCACAATCATGTCATTGAGTCCTATCTTGTGTAGATGTGCTCTGAGACCACTGTGACCTGTTCTGTGTCTGAATATCTTGGTTTGCTCATGTCTGCTGAGATTGTTTAAGCTATCACAATTTGGTCCATATTTTTCATACAGCTCCCTCCATTATGTTTTCTTGACTTGCTTTAAGAGTGTCTCTACTTCCTGAGGTGGATTATATTGTTAAAGGGTCCACCTGTTTTTGTAAGATTGTCTGTTTTCTCATTTCTGGTGGGAACGCCACAGTGTACATGTACCCAGTGCAGGCCTAGTTCTATATTTTCTCACAGTATACATATGTTGTTGCTTATTACTTGGAGTTTTTGTTTGTCCAGACAAAATGTTCTGGATATCTTGGCTGAACCTGAGCAAGGATTGCTGAGGATGACAAGTTGAGGAGTTCTTGATTGTTTATATAGTCTCTATGGTTGGCTCTTAAATTTGTGGAGTTCCCGACTGTTTATATAGTCTCTATGGTTGCCTCTGAAATTTGTGGAGTTCTTGATTGTTTATATAGTCTCTATGGTTGGCTCTGAAATTTGTGGAGTTCTTGATTGTTTATATAGTCTCTATGGTTGGCTATGAAATTTGTGGAGTTCTTGATTGTTTATATAGTCTCTATGGTTGGCTCTGAAATTTGTGGAGTTCTTGACTGTTTATATAGTCTCTATGGTTGGCTCTGAAATTTGTGGAGTTCTTGATTGTTTATATAGTCTCTATGGTTGGCTCTGAAATTTGTGGAGTTCTTTACTGTTTATATAGTCTCTATGGTTGGCTCTGAAATTTGTGGAGTTCTTGACTGTTCATATAGTCTCTATGGTTGGCTCTGAAATTTGTGGAGTTCTTGACTGTTTATATAGTCTCTATGGTTGGCTCTGAAATTTGTGGAGTTCTTGACTGTTTATTTAGTCTCAATGGTTGGCTCTGAAATTTGTGGTGTTCTTGACTGTTTATATAGTCTCTATGGTTGGCTCTGAAATTTGTGGAGTTCTTAACTGTTTATATAGTCTCTATGGTTGGCTCTGAAATGTGTACACCTTTCTCTGCTGGAAGAGAGTGTGTTTCTGTGTTTCAATTGGGGAAAATTATGTAGATACTACTGCCCCCTTCCTATCTGATTCAGTTTCTGAGCCATACTATGAATATCGTATTCCAAACATACCTGGGGCCTTTTCTCCTGGTTAGCCCAGGGTTTTTGTCATCTAGGCATGTTCAACCTCAGACTTTGTAAATCCCTTATAAATTGTCTTGCAAGGTTTACAAGTATATTTTCTAGAAGAACCCTTAACAATGAAGGGCAACTCATACAAGATGAAAAGTATTGGACATGGACTTTTATATATAAAAGCACTGCTCCATAATCACCTAGGAAAAGCAGGTAATGAAGATATGAATGTGTCTATCATGGACAGAGCAAGAGCACTTGCAACAACTCAGAATATAGGAATGAAAAGAAAATTGTTGCTTATGAATGAGAAGTTCCCATTTTAAATAATGTGCAAGTAAATCCTTACTGATTGATTTAAAGTTTGTTTCATCCATTTGTTAGATCAGCATTTTATCATAACCTCAGAAAATGTATTATTTTTCTTATCATGTGCATTAGCTGGCAAAAGTAAAAATCTGGACACAATAAAGCTAAAATATGGGGAGGGAGAGAAATGATCAAAGGATTATTCATTAGGTGCCAGGTGGAAAGTAACATTTTTTGTAAAGTTAAATTAACGTTGAGTTAATATTCATTAGCTGCAAGGCTCATAGCAAAATCTAGAAAAAAAAGTCTAACTTTATGTGGAGTTAATATTATATATTTTGGCATCAAGGTGGAGATAACTTAAAAACACTTACAGCTGTAGGATTGTTTTTCAGCCCCTGCATACAATTCAGAAATAAAAATAGAACACAAAACATAAAGAACAAAAAATAATGTGTGAACTCCATCAAAACATAAAGAACAAAAAATAATGTGTGAACTCCATACAACATATTTATAACATTTATAAAAATAGCTTGCTAGCTGTAGCCAAAACTCATGAGAAAAAGTTTCCACACAAAGTTGTTTATTGCTACATCAAGTTTTGTCATTTTTTATTTATAAAAAGTTTTCAATTTTTTTTACTGAAAGCTCTGCATATATTTTTGTACAATAAAGGTTTGCTGATTTTTCTTGACATCTCAAGCATGCTTATTTATTTTAGCATAGTTTATCCATTTTCTATGACAAAGTTGGTACATTTTTTATAACAAAGAATGTATTTTCTTTTAATTTATATAGACTGAACAAAATTTACTTTGGAAAAAATATGGTTATATTTCATGATGAAAATTGTGTATGTTTTCTTACTCTCTGCTGAGTAATGTTGATATTAAGTGTTGAGTAAAGCTGACATGGTTTCACTGTATTAAAGTCAACCACTTAGTGTAATTGGAAACATTGTTGTTAACATTATACCCAAGAGGATAACACATTTTAATAACTAGGTAGACCATTGTTAATCTGCTAAAGTTTGCATGTGTTCCCATTTAACACAATAAAGTATGTTTAAAAAAAGAAAAATCAAGAAGTAAAAGTTCCCTCCCCTGCCTTGCTAAGTGCTGAGGTTGGTGACTATATCTTTTCTATGACCACGACACATTTTTGGGTGATGTGGTCGATATCATGTCAGGCCACCTTTACTTCCCAGAAACATCAATGGTACGTACACATTTACTTCCCAGAAACATCAATGGTACACATTTTTAAAGGCTGGGTAAACCCCAAAGCCTTGTCGTTCTCTCCTCCCATCCAAAAAATTTTGGTACTTCTGGAAATAGAACCTGGACCCTATTGATCAGAAAGCAAGCAGACTAACCACTCAGCCACAGAGGCTCTCAAGATCATTAAGCTTGACATTTCTTTGGTGAAGCCAAAATATTTTCTAAGAAGAAAAAAGCACATGCTAAAGCTAAGCAAAATGTTACAACAGCCTGCCTGTCTTCTTCTCATCTCATGTTCCAAATCATTTCTCTGTAGTTGACATTGCATTGTTTCTACATTTTCTATGTTACACATGCAACAACAAACATCTATTAATTAACATTATTTCTGCTCTTGCTCCAATATAAACAGTAAACAAAAACTGACCCGAAAAAATTTAATGTAATCAACAATACATCATGAAGATCAAAGAAATGAAATGTGAATTTTAATGAAAGTCTATATGTCTCTGGTAGAACAAAGAAATTAAATATAAGTTTTAATGAAAGCCTATATGTCTCTGGTAGAACAAAGAAATGAAATGTAAGTTTTAATGAAAGCCTATATGTCTCTGGTAGAACAAAGAAATGAAATGTAAGTTTTAAAGAAAGCCTATATGTCTGGTAGAGCAAAGAAATGAAATGTGAGTTTTAATGAAAGCCTATATGTCTCTGGTAGAACAAAGAAATTAAATATAAGTTTTAATGAAAACCTATATGTCTGGTAGAACAAAGAAATGAAATGTAAGTTTTAATGAAAGCCTGTATGTCTCTGGTAGGATAAAGAAATGAAATGTAAATTTTAATGAGCCTGCAGATGGAGCCTGTCAGGACTTTGTGGATCAAGCTCATTGAGTCACTCATCACAAAGACATGAGTCTAATCTTGTGACTCTAAACAGAACAAGCTCATTGAGTTACTCATCACACAGATATAAGTGTAATCTTGTTACTCTAACCTGATCAAGCACATTGAGTCACTCATCACACAGATATAAGTGTAATCTTGTTACTCTAACCTGATCAAGCTCATTGAGTCACTCATCACACAGATATAAGTGTAATCTTGTTACTCTAACCTGATCAAGCTCATTGAGTCACTCATCACACAGATATAAGTGTAATCTTGTTACTCTAACCTGATCAAGCTCATTGAGTTACTCATCACACAGATATAAGTGTAATCTTGTTACTCTAACCTGATCAAGCTAATTGAGTTACTCATCACACAGATATAAGTGTAATCTTGTTACTCTAACCTGATCAAGCTCATTGAGTTACTCATCACACAGATATAAGTGTAATCTTGTTACTCTAACCTGATCAAGCTAATTGAGTCACTCATCACACAGATATAAGTGTAATCTTGTTACTCTAACCTGATCAAGCTAATTGAGTTACTCATCACACAGATATAAGTGTAATCTTGTTACTCTAACCTGATCAAACTAATTGAGTTACTCATCACACAGAAATAAGTGTAATCTTGTTACTCTAACCTGATCAAGCACATTGAGTCACTCATCACACAGATATAAGTGTAATCTTGTTATTCTAACCTGATCAAGCTCATTGAGTCACTCATCACACAGATATAAGTGTAATCTTGTTACTCTAACCTGATCAAGCTCATTGAGTCACTCATACAGATGTGAGTGTAATATTATGTCTCTAAACTGATCAAGCTCATTGAATCACTCATCACTCAGATGTGAGTGTAATCTTATGACTCTAACCTGATCAAGCTCATTGAATTACTCATCACTCAAATGTGAGTGTAATCTTATGACTCTAACCTGATCAAGCTCATTGAGTCACTCATACAGATGTGAGTGTAATATTATGACTCTAAACTGATCAAGCTCATTGAATCACTCATCACTCAGATGTGAGTGTAATCTTATGACTCTAACCTGATCAAGCTCATTGAATCACTCATCACTCAGATGTGAGTGTAATCTTATGACTCTAACCTGATCAAGCTCATTGAATTACTCATCACTCAGATGTGAGTGTAATCTTATGACTCTAACCTGATCAAGCTCATTGAGTCACTCAGCACACAGACTCACCACTCCATGGGGAAGCAAAAAATAGACTAATCAGTTTTGCTCTATGAGGGTAGAGTTCAAAGCAGATAGTCCCGGGACTCAAAATAACACAGTGCTGAAAGTTGTAAACACCAGAGCACGCTGTCAACCATGACATAGTGCAACTGACATCCTTTTGTTTAGGGCAATCAATGAGGTGTCATCACAAGGGAGGACACCATCAAACAGAATGAAATAAAATAACAACCATCTTGAATTAACTCATGGCCAGACTAGCTATGATGAAAGTTATAAATAAACTAAAAGAATATTTGAATATAATGAACAAGAAAATCATGAATATCATGAAGTAAATAATTAATAATATGAAAAAGTAATGGACATATTGAAGTAATGAATATAATGAAGTTTGTAATGAATATAACGAAAGAAGTAATGAACATAATGAATATAATGAAACAGGTAATGAACTATAATGAAGTACACTTCGAGACTTGCTGAGGAGGAGATCTGAGCACCTATGGACATGTTCGGAGTGCAATGATGATGACCCGCTAATAACTCAATAACTCAATGAAGTAAGTAATATAATGAAGGAAGTAATATAATGAAAGGTAACAGATATAATGAAATCAGAAATTAAAATAATGAAAGAAGTCATGAATCTAATAAAAGAAGTAATTAATCTAATGAAAGAAGTAATGAATACAATGAATTAAAGCCAAACCTATAATGAATTAATTCCATTACTGTAATGAAAAAAACATCTCCCGTGTGTTACCGGGGCCTCATTATATGGGATGTAAAGAATAGTGACACTGTGACCTTCCAGGCATGTCGTAAGAGGCGACTAAGGAGGTTTATCGATGGCTTGACAAGCTGTCATTGTAAAAAGCATTGTTATGGAAACAGACCATAGATTTTAGAAGCAGTGATCTCTGCAATATGTGCCATTTTGGCACGCAAGGTTTCTGTTTTTGAGATTGTGGTTCTGCCCTATGTGCCGTCTTCGGCTCGAAAGGACAATAGATAGATAGATAGAATGAAAAAAGCAATCATTACAATAAATAAAAAGTCAACACCATAATGATAAGAGTAATGAACACAATGAATGAAAGCCACTATCATAATGAAAATACAATAACAATAAAGAAAAATAAGCAGAATAAAAGTCACAAACATAAATAAATATCAAATAAAGCTACAAACAACAAAAAGAAAGGGATACACAAAATGGAATCCAAACCCAGACATGCACAAACAAAAGTAAAATAACAGGGAGAATTACCACTATTAGTTTCCATGGAAAAGACAAACAAGAAAGTGCGGATCAAGACGTATAGTCTAGCATGTACTTACCTTGGCCAAGTCTGGAATATCTCCCTTGTCTATTCCCATACTCTGAAAAGGACAACAAAATTATATTTAACGTATACTCTCTTCTTCTTCCTTTCAGCTCCCTGTAGAGCTTAAGTCTTCAACAAACACTTTCAGCTCCCTGTAGAGCTTAAGTCTTCAACAAACACTTTCAGCTCCCTGTAGAGCTTAAGTCTTCAACAAACACTTTCAGCTCCCTGTAGAGCTTAAGTCTTCAACAAACACTTTCAGCTCTCTGTGGAGCATAAGTCTTCAACAAACACTTTCAGCTCCCTGTAGAGCTTAAGTCTTCAACAAACACTTTCAGCTCCCTGTAGAGCTTAAGTCTTCAACAAACACTTTCAGCTCCCTGTAGAGCTTAAGTCTTCAACAAACACTTTCAGCTCCCTGTAGAGCTTAAGTCTTCAACAAACACTTTCAGCTCCCTGTGAAGCATAAGTCTTCAACAAACACTTTCAGCTCCCTGTGAAGCATAAGTCTTCAACAAACACTTTCAGCTCCCTGTAGAGCTTAAGTCTTCAACAAACACTTTCAGCTCCCTGTGAAGCATAAGTCTTCAACAAACACTTTCAGCTCCCTGTGAAGCATAAGTCTTCAACAAACACTTTCAGCTCCCTGTGAAGCATAAGTCTTCAACAAACACTTTCAGCTCCCTGTGAAGCATAAGTCTTCAACAAACACTTTCAGCTCCCTGTAGAGCTTAAGTCTTCAACAAACACTTTCAGCTCCCTGTGAAGCATAGGTCTTCAACAAACACTTTCAGCTCCCTGTGAAGCATAAGTCTTCAACAAACACTTTCAGCTCCCTGTGAAGCATAAGTCTTCAACAAACACTTTCAGCTCCCTGTGAAGCATAAGTCTTCAACAAACACTTTCAGCTCCCTGTGAAGCATAAGTCTTCAACAAACACTTTCAGCTCCCTGTGGAGCATAGGTCTTCAACAAACACTTTTCAAGCCGTTCTGTTTCTTGCCATTCTTTTAAGATCGTTCCATGTCTTTCCTATCATCTTCATCTCTGCTTCCACCTGTCTTCTCCAAGAATGTTTTGGTCTTCCTCTTTGTCTTTTCCTCTGGGGATTTCAAAAAAGGGCCTGTCATTTAAAATACTCAGTTGGCTTCCACAGTGTATGTGCTATCCAAGGCCATTGTCTTTATTGTACCTCTTTGCCCACTAGTATCTGATTGGTACTTTTCCATAATTCTACGTTAGTGATTTTGTCCTGCCATTTCCATCCTTTTATTCTCCTGACCTCCAATGAGAGGATGTAAGTTCTTGACAGCCAATCAACTATCAATATGCCTTCAAACACCCTGTTTGCTGTACTACATGTCCTATGACGTAATGTCAGTAACACTGATGACCTTCATCACAGAACAGAAATGAATGCAAGAAAGTTTACACTAGCACACTACCACAAAAATGTATTTATTTCAAAAAAGAAAAAAGAAAAACATTTTTAAAATCCAAGATATACGTACCTCTGCAACTTTTAAGAATTCAGAGACTTTATCCATCCGAACCAAAAACTTTTTGTACAAGTCCAGTGCATCTTTACATTGCTTTTTGTTCATATCAAAGAATTTTTCTGCAAAAATTAAAAGGACATGAATAGAGTAGGCTACTATAAGAAGAGATAATAACTACTGGTTAATGGTAACAACAAAGAAAAAGTCATCACCGCAGTGCACAATAAAGACAAGTGGAACAATATTAAAACAGGTAAATGAATTTAAATATCTGGGAACATTGTTAACCTCAGATGGTAGATGTACAACAGAGGTGAGATGCAGAATGGCTCAGGCAAAAGCAGCTTTCCAAAAAATGAGGAAGATACTGAGCAATCCATTTTTGACAATAGAAACAAGGAAAAGACTTCTTAAATGTTATGTAGAGCCAGTCTTAACATATAGATGTGAATCATGGACAATAGGGCAACAGACAAGAAAATCACTGGAGGTTGTAGAAATGTGGTTTTACAGAAGAATGTTGAGAATACCATGGACAGCTAAGAAGAGTAATGAAAGAGGCCAGAGCAAAAAGAGAGCTATTTTCCAATATTAGGGAGAAACAACCTTCATTTTTTGGACATGTAATAAGAAGGGAACGGCTGGAATATATTGTAACAACTGGGAAAATTAAGGGACGAAGAGATAGAGTGAAGCAAAGAGAAAAGATACCATACAGCCTAAGAGAATAGCTTGGCAGAAGGTCAACAACAGAAATGATAAATAACTGTCGTGATCGAAAATTGTGGAGAGATAACCTACGCCAGCAGGCATGGTACTTGATGATGATGATGAATAACTACTGATAGATTGGAATAAAAGCAACATTACAACTGATGTGGTTCAAGTGATGACAGAACTAAATTGCTACAATAACAACAGATATAAGTTGGTGGGGCAGCAAGTTAACTACAGAAACAGCAGATAAAAGGTGAGAGGGTAACAGAATTGCTCAGAAACAACAGATCCACAATAACATTAGTGATATGATAAACGCATACAAAATGATAGTTAACATGTGGCAAGTAAAACTCATGCCATAACAGCTGACATCAGATGACAGAGGGCAACCAGCAGTTTCAAAGCTGAGACCTTAGATTGGTTGGATTTTGTGATCTCTGGCCTTCCACCCAATGCCAATACATTGGTATCTACCATTTTTTTGTTCCACATGAGAACATTTCATTTATGAGAACTTGCAGGGTGAAACACCTTCCCAGCATCATCAAGTGCCAAGCTTTCAACAAAAATTGTGCTCACAAATTTACCAGCATGTGTACACAGCAGTGGCACTCTGCAGAATACTTTGGTTGTATTCTTTGCTCAAGTGACTGCATGTATTTACTGGGTGGGGGGTCGGAAAATAATGAAGTTGAAATTCAGGCCTTCTGGAAAGAGGGACATGAGATCTTAAGGTTAGCCCTAGATTACAACACCTTCATACAAATTATGAAGGCAAAATACAAATTCTTGGAATTCAACAATTTGCCATGAACAAACATCTCTTCTCCAACCCTCCCCATTATTACTTCTGGTGTGACCTCTGAGCATTGAATTTATTTCTTTTGTTGTTGGATTTTTTTTTCAAACACCAACGTACACTTCACAAAAATTTAGAAGGTGTCGTAAAAAATATGCAGTTTTTTTTAATATAAATTTTGGCCAATTTTCAAGCAATTATTTTTGTCGTTTTTTTTTTTTTAATTCTGATGGGGAGATCTCTTCGGCTGTCGGCGAGACATCAAACAAACCACTGTAACATGGGACAGGCAGCAAAACAATGCTAAGGGGAAGATGAACATACAGGCTGGACTGATGACCAGCATGTCCATAGACAACATAACACCTCTGGCAGACACTGCACCATGTGTTCAAATTTTGGGCTGTAAATCTAACCTAAGCCAGGAAATGATTACCACATCTGATTGCCATGTCTCTTCTGGGGTAAACACAAAAGCTGTGTAGCAACAATTCAAAGAAAATACTATTTTCCTACCTCCAAAATTAACAATTAGTGTTTGTAATTTTTACAAAGGTATTGAACAGACATGACAGACAGGATAAGTGTCATAATCTAGAGCTAATGAGAACAAATAGCAAATATGGCTGCTGTTGAATATAGCTCACTAGGTGTCAAAATGAAGGGTTAAGGCATAAAAATGCGAAGCTGCAGTAAAGCTGAATATAAGGAAAAATTAAAAAATAAAAAAATGGTATGTAAGAAGCTTTACGTGACAAGTGGACGACACAGACTAAACAACGTTTCGGCTCAATAGGCCTTCATCAGGAACAAACAAAAAACACACACACAAAACTAATAACGAAATTCAAATGAAGTGTCAAAATGAAGATGGATAAATACAAAAATAATGATTGTGATCATGTCACTTTGAAAGACTCCATGATGACATAGACAATCTCGCTTTCTAAAAGATTATTGAATTAAACATCCCAGAGTAGAGATGCCATGACCTCACCTAGTAGGTTGATGATTCCATCATTGTAACATGCAAACAGCCGTATGAGATCTTTAAACAGCAGCATGAAACAGGCTGTTATGACACCATTTGTGAGTTCATTTGGTGCACACTGGAAATAAAAACATTAAACAGTGGCAGCTGCATCATAACTAAGGTGATGTTCATCAAGAAGATGGTATGGATAAGCCATCCATATGTTTATTTCTGCTAACAAATAAACCCTCCATATGTTTATTTCTGCTAACAAATAAACCATCCATATGTTTATTTCTGCTAACAAATAAACCCTCCATATGTTTATTTCTGCTAACAAATAAACCCTCCATATGTTTATTTCTGCTAACAAATAAACCCTCCATATGTTTATTTCTGCTAACAAATAAACCCTCCATAAGTTTATTTCTGCTAACAAATAAACCAAACATATGTTTATTTCTGCTATTAATAAGCCCTCCATAAGTTTATTTCTGCTATTAATAAGCCATCAAATGTTTATTTCTGCTAACAAATAGCCATCAAATGTTTATTTCTGCTAACAAATAGCCATCTATATGTTTATTTCTGCTAACAAATAGCCATCTATATGTTTATTTCTGTTAACAAATAAGCCACCATATGCTTATTTCTGTTAACAAACAGCCATCCATATGTTTATTTCTGTTAACAAATAAGCCACCATATGCTTATTTCTGTTAACAAACAGCCATCCATATGTTTATTTCTGCTAACAAATAAGCCACCATATGTTTATTTCTGTTAACAAACAGCCATCCATATGTTTATTTCTGCTAACAAATAAGCCACCATATGTTTATTTCTGCTAACAAATAAACCCTCCATATGTTTATTTCTGCTAACAAATAACCATCCATATGTTTATTTCTGCTAACAAATAAGCCACCACATGTTTATTTCAGCTAACAAATAAGCCACCACATGTTTATTTCAGCTAACAAATAAGCCGCCACATGTTTATTTCTGTTAACAAATAAGCCACCATATGTTTATTTCAGCTAACAAATAAGCCACCAAATGTTTATTTCATTCAGAAATTTACTATCAATGTAAATTTTTTTTTAAAGTAAGAGCATCCACTACACAATTTTGTGGAGGGAAATATACTGCTAGTTTCCATGACCAACAGCAGCACATTATGACATGGTCAGCACTAAGCCAGGCCATCAGAGAATATTTGATACTTATTGTCAGAGGCTGAGTGAAGACCAATGAAGTCCATTGAAAAGAAAGAATGGAGAAACAAGTTGTGGCTGGGAACTGAACCCAAATGACGGTGCTAACCACTTCACTTTGCCGTAAGTTATTCACGTGTTGAATCTACTATAGAACTTCACAAAACTCATGCCCTCAAGCCTTATCAAACACATACAGGTTTTACTAGGATTTTTTTATCTGTGGTCATAAATATTTATATCTGAACACTTGCTCTTTGAAACATCAACCTAAGTTTTATTTAGGCCTGACATCATATACAGAATTCCCTCCTGCAAAGTCTGACTGGAATGTTTGTCTAGCCCACCACCCCCAGAAAAATGACACCAACACTATATATTTTATATTACGATCCACCTAATTTACAACATTTAATCCCTCTTATTAACACTGAACACCTATATTTGTTTATACAGAAATATAATTTCAGAGATTTCTGTGAGTAAAAGTGAAAGTCATAATTTTTTTTTACGGCTTCAAATTTGTCCTGGAAGTTGAACGATACTTTTGTGCTCACTGCGCCTGTAAACACGAGTCACAAACACCGGGCTATTACCATGACAATTGTTATTTTAGCAAATTTACGAGATGAACTGAAACAACAGATACCCCAATGTTGGCAGCGTTTACATAAAACAACTATTTTTATAGTGTCTTCTACCTTTTAGCTCCCAGTGGAGCATAGGTCTTCAACAAACACTTTCCAAGTCGTTCTGTTTTTTGCAATTCTTTTAAGATCATTCCATGTCTTCCCCATCATCTTCATCTCTGCTTCAATCTGTCTTCTCCAAGAATTCCTTGGTCTTCCTCTTTGTCTTTTCCCCTGGGGATTCCAAAAAAGGGCCTGTTGTGTAATACTCTCAGTTGGTTTCCGTAGTGTGTGTCCTATCCATCGCCATCGTCTTCGCTGTATTTCTTTATCCACTGGTATTTGACCGGTACATTTCCATAATTCCACGTTTGTGACTTTGTCCTGCCATTTCCATCCCTTTATTCTGCGCAAGCATCCATTAATGAAAGTCTGTACCTTCGTGATTGTCAATTTTGTTATTCTCCATGTTTCACAGCCATATAATAGAACCGACTTAACATTGGAGTTGAAAAATTTTTTTTTTATAGTGGAAAGGTGAGAAAGATAATGTAGACAGCAATCCTGGATGTAAGTTTGAAACATCAGAATTTTTATCAGGGGAAGGGCTTCGTTTGTGCCATTTTAGGGTCTCATTTGTGTCATCAATTAAAGAACATGACCTGAACAGGTGTGTTTTCCATGACAATATGACTTTATCATTTAAAATAAAGCAGGTAATAGTGTTTCTTTAAAGCAGCAACTTTCTTTGCCCTCTGTTGATTTAGTACCTATTGTGTCCCTACAAAATAGATTTTACAGTAATTGAATAATTTGTTGACTTTTTTAATAAACCATAGTTATGGAACAAGAAGTTTGTACCACTAATTTATGCTCAAATTTAAAGTTTTTGTAAATGAACATATTATATTAACAAATTGAAGCTGTAAATATGTTATTATTTTCATTACACTTGCAAAGTTATGTGTATGTGTTTATATTAACCACAAATGAGACAAAATAAAAACAATCTACTGTTTGTTTCCAATGAAATTTTTTTTTTTTTTTTACATAAAGCCATGACAATAAACAGTTTAAATACAAAATATCAACAATTGAAACCAAACAGTTATGAAGTTACAATATTCTGAAGAGGGGTATGAGTTTAGAAACAGACTCTAATATATTTACCATAATGATATTACTTTGTGATAATTCTACTACTTTTATGTTCCTGAGGTTTATCGGTGTCCAATGAGTCACCATGTCACAAACAACATTTGTTTACAGAAACAGCCATACCCAGACAAATTATCTTTCTTCTTTGTGCACCCTGTGGCAGGAGAAAGGATAAACAGAGCAAAGTAGTAATGAACATAAAGAACAAAAGCCATGACCATAATGATTTCACTCCATTAACATAGTGAACCAGGAAACAAACTATAGAATAGCAAACTGTTATATCTTCTCAACATTCCTGTATGGTGCAGAAACATGGACATTAGACAAGAAAAAAGAACAGAAAACTGAAGCCTTTGAAATGTGGATTTATAGAAGAATAGGAAGAAGAGGATGGAAAGAAAAGAAAACAAACGATGAAGTCTTAAAACAACTAAAAATGGAAAGAGAGCTACTAAACACAATTCAAACAAGACAAATGAGATTTTTGGGGCATGTTAAAAGACACAACAGCCTACTAAAAGTAATCTAGGAAGGGAAAATACAAGGTAAAAGGGGCAGAGGCATACCAAAACTAACATGGATGGGTAACATCAAAAGATGGACAAGTCAGCCTATGACAACCTGCACTATCAAGGCAAGAGGCAGAGTGGAATGGCACTCTGTGGTAGCCAACCTTCGATGCAGAGATGGGACTCAATGGTTATGACGCAGTGAAAAAAAATAAATGAATACAGTAACAAAAAGTCATTAGCATCATGAAAAGAGTAACGAACAAGATGAATGGAGTCCATTAATTACAAAAATGTAAAGAAATGCTGAATTCTACAAACAGGAAATGATTTTAAAAACAACAAAAAAAGCACCATCAATAGGGATTAGCAATGCACAGTTTAAGGTGGAGAGTAATGACTTCTGTCTGATGTCTAATTATATGGCTGTGTAAGAATATAACAACCCACAGCAACAAACAAATTTGGCACATTAAACAAGCATGAACTTACATCAAACTCCAGTAAAGCATCCAACTGTTGCTGTAATACAGGCAAGGTCTTCAAAAGCTGTCAAAAGAAAAGATAGACAAACAAATAAATATTGGCAAATGAAAAAAAAAACACCTAGACATATATATACAATATGAATGTGAAATGCTTGTTGAAGAAATTGGACATCTTATGCAGGACAGGGAAAACTGGAGAAGTTGGACATCTCCTGCAGGACAGGAAAAACTGGAAAAGTTTGACATCTCCCACAGGACAGAGAAAACTGTAGTAGTTGGACATCTCCCGCAGGACAAAGAAAACTGTAGAAGTTGGACATCTCCCGCAGGACAAAGAAAACTGTAGAAGTTGGACATCTGCCGCAGGACAGAGAAAATTGTAGCAGTAATAGGAGTCAAGTTCCAACAGGGATGAGCTATATGAATTGCTTTTTTGTACTTATCCCTCTCCCACCATACAATTAGTTCTTATATCTCTTATAGATCAAAAAGGACATTGTGTTCACAAACAAATAGTGTATGGTGAACTAAAGGATGGAAGAAGACAGAAGAGCAGACCAGTGTTGAGATATAAGGATGTTTGCAGAGCTTCCTTAAGCGGATTTCTCTATCAGTGAAAGAAACTGGGTAAATCTGGCTGGAAATTGTAGCACACGGAGAACAAAAATAAGAAATGGCACAACATTCAAGGCAGCATTAATATCAAATTCAGAGACAAAAGCGCAGGAGAAAGGAGACAAGGCCAGGCACCACATCATGTTCACTCTGCTGACGGATTTGTCTTTCCAATATTGGCAGATTCAGCCACGAGGGAAGCTGTTCAACAAAAACAGCATTCAGCATAAGACACTAATATTATAGAAAACTATAGACTTATGATGATTGCTTGCTACCAAGCATCTGTCAAGATGACAAAGGTCATATCATCATCATCAAGTACTGGGCCTGCTGACGTAGGTAATCATGTCTCTCCACAACTTTCAATCTCAGCAGTTATTTATCATTTCTGTTGTTGACCTTCTGCCAAGCCATTCTCTTAAGCTGTTTGGTATTTTTTCTCTTTGCTTCCCTCTATCTCTTCATCCCTCAATTTTTCCAGTTGTTACAATATATTCCCCAGTTGTTCTCTTCTCATTACATGGCCAAAAAATGAAGACTGTTTCTTCCAAATATTTGTCATTATTAAAAGGTCACATATACACCAAAAAAGTGTTTATCATGACTGCTTGCTACCAACCATATGTCAAGGTGACAAAAGTCACATATACACCAAAAAAGTGTTTATCATGATTGCTTTCTATCAAGCATCTGTCAAGGTGACAAAGGTCACATATACACCAAAAAAGTGGAGTATACAAGTCCTTAACACATCCACCCTGATTGAGCACGTGTTGTCATGTGCTGATCACTCTCAGTTTACTTAAATTGTGCACTCTGGAGATGTGTGTTGTACGCTGCAATTATATATATAAGCAGGGAGCCACGATAGCTCAGTGGTTAGTGAACTGGACTACAAAGGACAAGAGGTAGGGTTGGATCCCAACCGACAGCTTCCGGGTCCACCCAGCCTTAAATGGGTACCAGATTTTTTTTCTGGGAAAGTAAAGTTGGATGGGTGTAATACCGACCACATTACCCCAAAAATCATGTGCCGAAGGTCTATAAAAATGATGGTCACTAACACCATATTCTCTATACGCCACTTGGCGTGATGGGACACTTTATTTTTTTTTTTTATATATAACCAGCCACACATAAACTAATAATAGGAACCTATACAGAGCTTTGCAGTAGGAGATAATCTGATCTTCAGAAGTCAACCCCCTGTCGAGTAAATATTTAGGCCATTTGGTGTTTTGATACTCTAGGGGAGGTGGTGACATATGTGAGTGTTGACTCCCAGGCGTTGACCTCCTGTTACATACATGAACTTTATTATCTCCCACAGAAAAAAGGACTACCAAAGACTAACAATGTCAAGGACTGACCTTCTCTGTGTTCATTGTTCTCAACAGACCATCATCTTTCCTGTTGAGAGAATCAAGGGATACAAATTTACAGTTGTTTTGTGTTGATATATTAGTTTTGTTTTTACTTTTACTTTACTAATTTCATTTGTTTTATGTGTGATTATCTTTTGTGTTGACATATTAGTTTTGCTTTTACTTTACTATTTCATTCGTTTACCGTGTATTTATGTTTTGTGTTGACGTATTAGTTTTGCTTTTACTTTACTAATTTCCATTTGTTTACCGTGTATTTATGTTTAGTGTTGACATATTAGTTTTACTTTTACTTTACTATTTCATTTGTTTACCGTGTATTTATGTTTTGTGTTGACGTATTAGTTTTGCTTTTAATTTACTAATTTCATTCGTTTACCATGTATTTATGTTTTGTGTTGACATATTAGTTTTGTTTTTACTTTACTAATTTCATTTGTTTACCATGTATTTATGTTTTGTGTTGACGTATTAGTTTTGTTTTTACTTTACTAATTTCATTTGTTTACCATGTATTTATGTTTTGTGGTGACATATTAGTTTTGTTTTTACTTTACTAATTTCATTTGTTTACCATGTATTTATGTTTTGTGTTGACGTATTAGTTTTGCTTTTACTTTACTAATTTCATTTGTTTACCGTGTATTTATGTTTTGTGTTGACATATTAGTTTTACTTTTACTTTACTATTTCATTTGTTTACCATGTATTTATGTTTTGTGTGGACATATTAGTTTTACTTTTACTTTACTATTTCATTTGTTTACCGTGTATTTATGTTTTGTGTTGATGTATTAGTTTTGCTTTTAATTTACTAATTTCATTCGTTTACCATGTATTTATGTTTTGTGTTGACATATTAGTTTTGTTTTTACTTTACTAATTTCATTTGTTTACCATGTATTTATGTTTTGTGTTGACTTATTAGTTTTGTTTTTACTTTACTAATTTCATTTGTTTACCATGTGTTTATGTTTTGTTTTTACTTTACTAATTTCATTTGTTTACCGTGTATTTATGTTTTGTGTTGACGTATTAGTTTTGCTTTTAATTTACTAATTTCATTCGTTTACCGTGTATTTATGTTTTGTGTTGACGTATTAGTTTTGTTTTTACTTTACTAATTTCATTTGTTTATCATGTATTTATGTTTTGTGTTGACGTATTAGTTTTGCTTTTAATTTACTAATTTCATTCGTTTACCGTGTATTTATGTTTTGTGTTGACGTATTAGTTTTGTTTTTACTTTACTAATTTCATTTCCTTACCGTGTGTTTATGTTTTGTAAGAGTAAACACTCCCTAAACAGTACCAATAAATTTAACCTGTAAATTCTATAGTCAGGGTCTGAAAATAACAAATTATTAATTATTTTGTGTGTTTGAACTTAAAAGCACCAATGTACAAAAAAGATACCTAAACAAAAACTAGCTCAGCCTGAAAGCATGTGTCACAGTGTCACAAACAAAAAGAAAACCTTTCTTACTTTACTTTTCTCCATCTGCACCAGCTGCCTGTCAGCATCAAATGAAGACTGAATGCTTGGCTCAACATTATTTCACACGTGTGTGCTGAGTTTGTCTGATAATTCATTTTTTCCCTAATGCTCATATCATCACACATATGCATGTACTCACACACATATACACACATAGGGAGTCGCGATAGCTCAGTGGTTAGTGAACTGGACTACAAAGGACAAGAGGTAGGGTTCGATCCCAACCGATGGCTTCCGGTTCACCCAGCCTTTAATGGGCACCGGATTTTTTTCTGGGAAAGTAAAACGGCACGGGCATAATACCGACCACATTACCCCAAAAATCATGAGCCGGAGGTCTGTAAAATTTATGGTGACTAACACCCTGTTCCCTATACGCCACTTGGCGTGACAGGGGTACTTTACTTTTTTTAACACACATACATTAATAAAAGTTTTTGTTTTTCCAGACTGCCATTTTTGTTGTTCCTAAGGTAACCATGGAAATGTGTGAAACTTCAATTTTGGCTTTTTAAATGTCAATATGCCAGATGTGGTTTAGGTTGACTGCAGGATCTGCAGGTTTTGGTGCTAATGATTGTGTTTAGGTTGGCAGCAGGACTGAGATATCTGCAGGTTTTGGTGCTAATGATTGTGTTTAGGTAGGCAGCAGGACTGAGATATCTGCAGGTTTTGGTGCAAATGATTGTGTTTAGGTAGGCAGCAGGACTAAGATATCTGCAGGTTTTGGTGCTAATGATTTTGTTTAGGTATGCAGCAGGACTGAGATATCTGCAGGTTTTGGTGCTAATGATTGTGTTTAGGTAGGCAGCAGGACTGAGATATCTGCATGTTTTGGTGCTAATGATTTTGTTTAGGTAGGCAGCAGGACTGAGATATCTGCAGGTTTTGGTGCTAATGATTGTGTTTAGGTATGCAGCAGGACTGAGATATCTGGAGGTTTTGGTGCTAATGATTGTGTTTAGGTAGGCAGCAGGACTGAGATATCTGCAGGTTTTGGTGCTAATGATTTTGTTTAGGTATGCAGCAGGACTGAGATATCTGCAGGTTTTGGTGCTAATGATTGTGTTTAGGTAGGCAGCAGAACTGAGATATCTGCAGGTTTTGGTGCTAATGATTGTGTTTAGGTAGGCAGCAGGACTGAGATATCTGCAGGTTTTGGTGCTAATGATTTTGTTTAGGTAGGCAGCAGGACTGAGATATCTGCAGGTTTTGGTGCTAATGATTGTGTTTAGGTAGGCAGCAGGACTGAGATATCTGCAGGTTTTGGTGCTAATGATTGTGTTTAGGTTGGCAGCAGGACTGAGATATCTGCAGGTTTTGGTGCTAATGATTGTGTTTAGGTTGGCAGCAGGACAGATATCTGCAGGTTTTGGTGCTAATGATTGTGTTTAGGTTGGCAGCAGGACTGAGATATCTGCAGGTTTTGGTGCTAATGATTGTGTTTAGGTTGGCAGCAGGACTGAGATATCTGCAGGTTTTGGTGCTAATGATTTTGTTTAGGTTGGCAGCAGGACTGAGATATCTGCAGGTTTTGGTGCTAATGATTGTGTTTAGGTTGGCAGCAGGACTGAGATATCTGCAGGTTTTGGTGCTAATGATTGTGTTTAGGTTGGCAGCAGGACTGAGATATCTGCAGGTTTTGGTGCTAATGATTGTGTTTAGGTTGGCAGCAGGACTGAGATATCTGCAGGTTTTGGTGCTAATGATTTTGTTTAGGTAGGCAGCAGGACTGAGATATCTGCAGGTTTTGGTGCTAATGATTGTGTTTAGGTAGGCAGCAGGACTGAGATATCTGCATGTTTTGGTGCAAATGATTTTGTTTAGGTATGCAGCAGGACTGAGATATCTGCAGGTTTTGGTGCAAATGATTTTGTTTAGGTATGCAGCAGGACTGAGATATCTGCATGTTTTGGTGCAAATGATTTTGTTTAGGTATGCAGCAGTACTGAGATATCTGCATGTTTTGGTGCTAATGATTTTGTTTAGGTATGCAGCAGGACTGAGATATCTGCATGTTTTGGTGCAAATGATTTTGTTTAGGTATGCAGCAGGACTGAGATATCTGCATGTTTTGGTGCAAATGATTTTGTTTAGGTATGCAGCAGGACTGAGATATCTGCATGTTTTGGTGCAAACAATTTTGTTTAGGTATGCAGCAGGACTGAGATATCTGCATGTTTTGGTGCAAATGATTTTGTTTAGGTATGCAGCAGGACTGAGATATCTGCATGTTTTGGTGCAAATGATTTTGTTTAGGTATGCAGCAGGACTGAGATATCTGCATGTTTTGGTGCAAATGATTTTGTTTAGGTATGCAGCAGGACTGAGATATCTGCATGTTTTGGTGCAAATGATTTTGTTTAGGTATGCAGCAGGACTGAGATATCTGCATGTTTTGGTGCAAATGATTTTGTTTAGGTATGCACAGGACTGAGATATCTGCAGGTTTTGGTGCTAATGATTTTGTTTAGGTATGCACAGGACTGAGATATCTGCATGTTTTGGTGCAAATGATTTTGTTTAGGTATGCACAGGACTGAGATATCTGCATGTTTTGGTGCAAATGATTTTGTTTAGGTATGCAGCAGGACTGAGATAGCTGCATGTTTTGGTGCAAATGATTTTGTTTAGGTATGCAGCAGGACTGAGATAGCTGCATGTTTTGGTGCAAATGATTTTGTTTAGGTATGCAGCTTGTTTGTCCTGGTAATAACCTTCATCAAAATGCTCTTCAGTCATCTCTGACAGCAAACTGGATGTTGTGAGCCAATTTTCACTCGGGGCTCTTATAGAAAACATGAAAAATAGAATGACATAATTACCCTCTTTTAACTTTGCAGAAGTCAAATGCCATAACTCTATATGATACTGCTTTTTCATTGAGGTACTTGGCATACCGTCGTATGAATGTAGACATGTCATAACCTACATAGAAGGTTAAAGACGCATATGAATTAATATGTGTTTAAGCAATGACAGAAAACAGACGGCCAGAGGTCTGTCAATATTTGTACATATTCTGACACACAAAGTAAAAAACATGAGACAACAAATACAACTTTTATTTACAATTGGTAACTAATGTAACATTAGTAATAGGAAATTCTTTATACAGAGCTTCACAGCAGAAGACAAATCTGATCATCAGAAGGGGACCCCATCGAGCAAGTGTTTCGGCCCTTTAGCTTCTTGACACTCTAGGGGAGGTAGGCCCACCTGGGTCATGCCTCCCAGGCATCGACCTCCTGCTGCATTGAACTCTAAGACTTACAATATATTCAGTATATGAAAGCTACACTTATTCTACGCCTAACATCTCATGGAATCTACTGTTTATACTCAGTCATACACAACTGTCTCAGCCCTGCCACACTGGTGGCAGCAGTCTAGAATGACTACTATTTTCATGACACCTTTTATATACATCGACATCTGCTTCTTGTCATGGCACAACTCGCACAGTATGGAGGATCTGTAACTGATAATAAATGGTAATATGTCCGGCTAGGAACTTCACTCCTTTGAATTGTCGGTAATGCAAACGTGGGGTATATATTAGTATTTGACGATCAAAGATACTCAGGATGAAAACAAAACTTAGATTTTTAGCTCAAACATATTATCCACCCTCACTTATGCATGTGAAAGCTGGAATAAGACAAAGGAGATTAAGAAAAAAAAAACTAAAGGCATTTAAAGACAAATGCCTAATAAAAGATACTGAGCATTAATTGCAATGAATTCAAGACAAGTGCTGATAAATCTCATCTTCTATTAAGAAAAAAAGATGGACATATATGTCAAGCATGTATTTAGAAGATACGACCAGAGAATTACTAAGTAGTTCTCAAATGGGAAACATCAGGTCAGAGGAAAAGAGGACAACCTAAAGAAACACTGAAAAGAACTCTAACAAAAGAAGCAAGGTTGACAGGCATAGACTTACTCTCTATAATCGAACAGCTTGCCCAGAATAGAGACATTTGGCACGAGACTCTACAATCCCTATGTGCCATTTAACAGCACTGAAGGATCAAGAATGTTATGTAATCATTCAGATCTTACCTAAGTGAGACCACATTTAGTATTAGATTTCCCCAAAAGAATGTTATTTACTATTTCTATATCAAATTAACTTCCAGAACTTTTGGAAAGTATTGAGATTTTTAACTGCATTTAGAAACAATAGCTGAGCTTGATTTAAACATACTTTAATTATTAATTTATAGAAAATGTTTTAAAAAATATGTGAATTAGCACTTATTCAAACATATACATGGGCAAGAGTTCACAGGCTTTTGGATCCATAACAAACATATACATAACCATAACATACATATACATAACCATAACAAACATATACATAACCATAACAAACATATACATAACCATAACATACATATACATAACCATAACATACATATACATAACCATAACATACATATACATAACCATAACATACATATACATAACCATAACAAACATATACATAACCATAACAAACATATACATAACCATAACAAACATATACATAACCATAACAAACATATACATAACCATAACAAACATATACAAACTAAAAAGTGTGAAAACCATCAGATGATGTCATAAGCAAGTGGAACTTCTCGTAAATTATTATATCATCACTTTTTTTTTAATCAATCTGTACTGGTATTATTTTTGCACTTGATAAAATTGGTGAACAGGTTCACCTTTACAAAATATGGAAAGTATGAACCACTATCCCCAACACCTCCAAAACTAGAAGCCCAGAACAGTGAAGTTTATCAATTCACTACTCTAGAACATAAAAGTATGTCATGAATTACCATCTACCATGAATTGATTACTTCACTACTCAAGAATATTTTTAAAATGTCATGGGTCACCATAAACTATTTCTAAACTGTAATAAAAATTGTCTAAAAACGTTACTGCTTTTAACACGTTGTTTGTGATGAGCTTAACAGCAGCCCACCTCAAATGTAAACAAAAACACGTAAACAAAGGCTGTCCAATAAACGTGGCTGAACTAACCTTGGACGCCTCCCTTGTCAACGAAACTGTTGAGGTTGAAGGAACAGTTGTTGGACGCCAAGTACTGTGTGAACCTCTGTAACATATCACATCACCATATGCACTTCAGTAATACAATCAAACATTTGTAGAATGTTGGACATCAGCTTTCATGGAGGTTGCACTTAGTATTACTTGAACTAGAATAATTAGTCTAAAGAATGTTGTACATTAACTATTAAAACTACACTTCAGCAGAATGTTGTACACCAACAAGATTGTTGGACTTTGGTATTGTAACAATCAGTCTTCAGAATAATATAATTAACTATTATAACTACAGAATGTTATTTTTAAACAATTATAACTATAGAAAGTTGTAAATCAACAATTACAAATACAAAATGTTGTATATCAATTATTATAAATATCATCATCGAGTGTCGTCTCCACATCGAAGACTAGGTAGCGCCATTCCGCTCTGTCTCTTGCCTTGATGGTGCAGGTTTTCAAAGGCAGACTTATCCATCTTTTGATGTTACTTGTCCATGTTAGTCTTGGTCTCTGCCTTTTTTACCTCGTAATTTCCCTTCCAAGATTACTTTTAGAAGGCTGCTATGTCTTTTAACATGCCCGAAAAATCTCATTTGTCTGAATTGTGTTTAGTTGTTCTCTTTTTCATTTTTAGTTGTTTTAAGACTTCATCATTTGTTTTCTTTCCATCCAATTCTTCCTATTCTTCTATAAATCCACATTTCAAAGGCCTCAATTTTCTGTTCTGTTTTCTTATCTAATGTCCATGTTTCTGCACCATACAGGAATGTTGAGAAGATATAACATATTGTTATTCTTAGTTTTAGCCCTGGTATTATTTCTATTGATGTTAGTATATTTTTCATGACATTAAAATTACTTTTTGCCATTCCTATTCTTTTATTTATTTAAGTTGTACATTTTCCATCACTGATTATAGTATGTCCAAGGTAGTTGTAGCTCTGAACTGTCTCCAGGTCTATTCCTTCAATTTTGATATCCACTTGTAGGTTTTAAGTACTATTTTTGTTTATGATCATAGCTTTAGTCTTTCTGATATTCATATCTAATCCATATTTTTTACTTGTCATGTTTATTTCATTAAGCAATTGTTGTGGTCTTTAGGATTTTCTGCTAGTAGTACAGTATCATCAGTATATCTTAAGTTATTGATTATCTTTCCATTAATGTTTAGGCCTGGCATCTCTGTGATGTTTTTAAAGATTTGCTCAGTGTATAGATTGAACAACCTTGGTGATAGGATGCATCCCTGTCTTACTCCTCTTTTTATATCAATGGGTGTAGAGTTCTCTTTGTTATATTTTATTATTGCTATTTGCTCCCATTATAAATTACATATTAGTCCTATGTCTGTGTCACCTGGATCTTTTATGCATTCTGTAAGTTGTTTGTGGTGTACTCTATCAAAAACTTTGGTGTAGTCTATGAAGCAGGCATATATTGGTTTGTTTACTTCTGTGTACTTTTCAATTAATGTTCTCATGCAGAATATGGAATCTTTTGTTCCACTGTTTTTTTTTAATCGAAATTAGTGTTCTTCTAATTCATTATTCATTTTACTCTGAATCCTTCCTTGTATAACTTTTAGCACGATTTTTGTAACATGGCTCATTAGGCTTATAGTTCTAAAGTCACTGCATTCAACTGCACCATTCTTTATAGGCAATGCAATGAAAGTTGATGTTTTTAGTTCATTTGGTATGTATCTATTATAACTATCATCATCATCAAGTACCAGGCCTACTGGCGTAGGTGATCATGATTCTCCACAACTTTCGATCTCGGCAGCTATTTATCATTTCTGTTGTTGACCTTCTGCCAAGCCATTCTCTTAAGATGTCTAGTATTTTCTCTCTTTGCCTCCCTCTATCTCTTCGTCCCTCAATTTTTCCAGTTGTTACAATATATTCCAGTTGTTCTCTTCTCATTACATGGCCAAAACATGATGATTGTTTCTTCCTAATATTGGAAATTAGCTCTCTTTTTGAGTTGGCGTCTTTCAGCGCATTTTCATTACTCTTCTTAGCTGTCCATGGTATTCTCAACATTCTTCTGTAAAACCACATTCCTACAGCCTCCAGTGATTTTCTTGTCAGTTGTCCCTGTTGTCCATGATTCACATCCATATGTTAAGACTGGCTCTACATAACATTTAAGAACTCTTTTTCTTGTTTCTATTGTCAAAGATGGATTGCATAGTATCTTCCTCATTTTCTGGAAAGCTGCTTTTGCCTGAGCCATTCTGCACCTCACCTCTATTATAACTATAGAATGTTGTAAATCAACTATTAAAACTATAGAATTTGTAAATCAACTATTATAACTATAGAATTTGTAAATCAACTATTACAATTATAGAATTTGTAAATCAACTATTATAACTATAGAATTTGTAAATCAACTATTACAACTATAGAATTTGTAAATCAACTACTATAACTATAGAATTTGTAAATCAACTATTAAAACTATAGAATTTGTAAATCAACTATTATAACTATAGAATTTGTAAATCAACTATTAAAACTATAGAATTTGTAAATCAACTATTAAAACTATAGAATTTGTAAATCAACTATTATAACTATCATCATCATCATCATCATCATCAAGTACCGGGCCTGCTGGCGTAGGTGATCATGTCTCTCCACAATTTTCGATCTCGGCAGCTATTTATAATTTCTGTTGTTGACCTTCTGCCAAGCCATTCTCTTAAGCTGTCTGGTATTTCTTCTCTTTGCTTCCCTCTATCTCTTCGTCCCTCAATTTTTCCAGTTGTTCTCTTGTCATTACATGGCCAAAAATGATGATTGTCTCTTCCTAATATTGGAAATTAGTTCTCTTTTTGAGTTGAACCACATTCCTACAGCCTCCAGTGATTTTCTTGTCAGTTGTCCCTGTTGTCCATGATTCACATCCATATGTTAAGACTGGGTCTACATAACATTTAAGAACTCTTTTTCTTGTTTCTATTGTCAAAGATGGATTGCATAGTATCTTCCTCATTTTCTGGAAAGCTGCTTTTGCCTGAGCCATTCTGCACCTCACCTCTATTATAACTATAGAATGTTGTAAATCAACTATTAAAACTATGGAATTTGTAAATCAACTATTATAACTATAGAATGTTGTAAATCAACTATTAAAACTATAGAATTTGCAAATCAACTATTATAACTATAGAATTTGTAAATCAACTATTATAACTATAGAATGTTGTAAATCAACTATTAAAACTATAGAATTTGTAAATCGACTATTAAAACTATAGAATTTGTAAATCAAAGATTATAACTATCATCATCAAGTAATTTGCTGGCGTAATCTGCTGGCGTAGGTGATCATGTCTCTCCACAATTTTCGATCTCGGCAGCTATTTATAATTTCTGTTGTTGACCTTCTGCCAAGCCATTCTCTTAAGCTGTCTGGTATTTTTTCTCTTTGCTTCCCTCTATCTCTTCGTCCCTCAATTTTTCCAGTTGTTACAATATATTCCAGTTGTTCTCTTCTCATTACATGGCCAAAAATGATGATTGTCTCTTCCTAATATTGGAAATTAGTTCTCTTTTTGCTTTGACCTCTTTCAGAACGTGTTCATTACTCTTCTTAGCTGTCCATGGTACTCTCAACATTCTTCTGTAAAACCACATTTCTACAGACTCCAGAGATTTTCTTGTCTGTTGTCCTATTGTCCATGATTCGCATCCATATGTTAAGACTGGCTCTATATAACATTTAAGAAGTCTTTTCCTTGTTTCTATTGTCAAAAATGGATTGCATAGTATCTTCCTCATTTTCTGAACAGCTGCTTTTGCCTGGGCCATTCTGCATCTCAACTCTTTTGTACATCTTCCGTCTGAGGTTAACAATGTTCCCAAATATTTAAACTCATTTACCTGTTTTAATATTGTTCCACTTGTCTTTATTTTGCACTGAGGTGATGTCTTTTTCTTTGTTGTTACCATTACCTCTGTATTTTTTGCTATTAAGGCTGAGTCCTTTATTTTTGCTTTCTTTCACTATAATGTCCAACATTTCTTGTAACTCATTTTCACTCTTAGCGATTAAGACTGTATCATCAGCATACCTTAGAAATTATATATATTATTACTTCCAATTGTTATTCCAGGCATGTCCCTTATGGATCTTAAAATAATCTCACTATAAATATTAAACAAATCTGGTGACAGCACACAACCCTGTCTAACACCCTGTTTTATTTTTTGAAACATTCCCAATTGGTTTCCAGTTCTTATGGCCGCTGTTTGTTGCCAGTACATGTTCTTTATTATTCATAGATCTTTGCTGTCTACATTTATGCTTTCTAAAATGTTGATTATTTCTTGGTACTTTACTAATGCTACTATTATAACTATAGAATGTTGTAAATCTACTATTATAACTATAGAATGTTGTAAATCTACTATTATAACTATAGAATGTTGTAAATCTACTATTATAACTATAGAATGTTGTAAATCTACTATTATAACTATAGAATGTTGTAAATCTACTATTATAACTATAGAATGTTGTAAATCTACTATTATAACTATAGCATGTTGTAAATCTACTATTATAACTATAGAATGTTGTAAATCTACTATTATAACTATAGAATGTTGTAAATCAACTATTATAACTATAGAATGTTGTAAATCTACTATTATAACTATAGAATGTTGTAAATCTACTATTATACCTATAGAAAAAAAGAGACAAGAACTGAGATACTTCAACTCTTCAACCCCAAACAAAGAATAAAATGTTCCAACCAGAAGGTCTTCAGAAAAAAAAAACACCATAAAAAATTAGAAGAAATCTAAACAGAGTCCGGAGACATCTAACGCCACTATGAGAATATGCACAGAATGAGATGTCAGATGCCAACAAGACCAAATAAAACATGAGCAGTTCTAAACCTGTTAAAGGAAAGACTTGAAACATGGAAAATAAATTGAAATAAAGGAACATATAATTAATAAAAGAATGAAAAGAATCCCACATGAGTTGAGCAAACCAAAATGAGTGATGAGACAGTTATTCAGACCAAACTGACTGCGCTTGTCAGAGAGAGAGAATGAGATCTTGCCAATTGTGTGGATGACATTAGTGCCAGAATGGTCAGGGGATTTGAAATAGACTGCCACAGGAGTACTAGAATTAAGTGAGATGTCGCTGAGATGATTCAAATGTAATGTTGCATTAGGAATATAGAACCAAAAAATGTTATTATAATAGAATGTTGTACATCAACTGAACAACTAGTCTAAATAATGTTGTACACTAACTGAACAATTAGTTTAAAGAATGTTGTACACTAACTGAACAATTAGTCTAAAGAATGTTGTACACTAACTGAACAATTAGTCTAAAGAATGTTGTACACTAACTGAACAATTAGTCTAGATAATGTTGTACATCAACTGAACAATTAGTCTAGAGAATATTGTACATCAACTGAATAATTAGTCTAAAGAATTTTGTACACTAACTGAACAATTAGTCTAAAGAATGTTGTACATCAACTGAACAATTAGTCTAAAGACTGTTGTACACTAACTGAACAATTAGTCTAAAGAATGTTGTACATCAACTGAACAATTAGTCTAAAGAATGTTGTACACTAACTGAACAATTAGTCTAAAGAATGTTGTACACTAACTGAACAATTAGTCTAAAGAATGTTGTACATTAACTGAACAATTAGTCTAGATAATGTTGTACATCAACTGAACAATTAGTCTAGAGAATATTGTACATCAACTGAATAATTAGTCTAAAGAATGTTGTACACTAACTGAACAATTCGTCTAAAGAATGTTGTACATCAACTGAACAATTAGTCTAAAGAATTTTGTACACTAACTGAACAATTAGTCTAAAGAATGTTGTACATCAACTGAACAATTAGTCTAAAGGCTGTTGTACACTAACTGAACAATTAGTCTAAAGAATGTTGTACATCAACTGAACAATTAGTCTAAAGAATGTTGTACACTAACTGAACAATTAGTCTAGATAATGTTGTACACCAACTGAACAATTAGTCTAGATAATGTTGTACATCAGCTGAACATTTAGTCTAAAGAATGTTGTACACTAACTGAACAATTAGTCTAGAGAATATTGTACACCAACTGAACAATTAGTCTAGAGAATATTGTACACCAACTGAACATTTAGTCTAAAGAATGTTGTACACCAACTGAACAATTAGTCTAGATAATGTTGTACACCAACTGAACAATTAGTCTAGATAATGTTGTACACTAACTGAACAGTCTAGAGAATGTTGTGCATCAGTTGAACAATTAGTCTAGAGAATATTGTACACCAACTGAACATTTAGTCTAAAGAATGTTGTACACCAACTGAACAATTAGTCTAGATAATGTTGTACACCAACTGAACAATTAGTCTAGATAATGTTGTACACCAACTGAACAGTCTAGAGAATGTTGTGCATCAGTTGAACAATTAGTCTAGAGAATATTGTACACCAACTGAACATTTAGTCTAAAGAATGTTGTACATCAGCTGAACAATTAATCTTCTTCTTCTGCTGCTGCGATCATGGCTCATTCAGACTAGGATTCCAGACTCTCTTATGAAGGCAGCTGTCTGTTTTAGTGATTTGGTTGCCCCGTATAGTTTCTCTTCCAGTGAGGTGGGTGTGGGCCACATTGTCCTTCTCAGGTCTCTGTACTGGGGGCAATCCTGTAGAACATGTTTTGTTGTCATGTTATCCAGGGTACAGTGGCAGGTAGTTCCTATTTTGAGTTTGGTGAACATGTGGTTCCTCATTCTGTTGTGGCTAGTGTGTAGGCGAAGTATGATGACTAGATCCCTCCTTGATAGTTGCAGGTACCCATCCCTCTCGTTTTACTTTGGGTGTTCTTGTTTCCATTTTTCATGAAACTGGCCTTTGATGATGGATTTGGCATCATCGTAGCTGACCAGATGGTTCTCTTGTGGTAATCTCCCTCCCTCTTTAGCTAATTTGTCTGCGCGTTCGTTCCCGTGTATATTAGTGTGACGGTATCCACTGGATGACCATTCTCTGGAAATTATTGCACAGTTGGTCTATGGTTGGACTCAAGTCATCTAGCCCACTATTCCTGGGGGTTTTTAGAGCTGCTAGGACTGACAGTGCATCAGTCAGTATCACCAATTTCTTGTGCATGTTATTTTTGTGTTGGATAACCAGTTTTGCAGCGTCTTTAAGGACTTCAGTTTCTGTTTTATATTTGTTTGAGAATTTCCCAGTAGCTATTGACTTGGTGATCTCTTCCTGGTTATTCAGCCTCAAGAACACACCTCCTCCTCCATTTCTGGTGGTATTTGTAGCAGAGCCATCTGTGTATGTGTGTGACGAGGAGTCCTGTGGGTAGTTATCGTTTGTGTGTTTTTCAGCTGTGTTTTCTCTCTGTGTCTGTTTGGGTGCCATTTTTCATGATTCTTATTATGTCTTCCTTAAGTTCTGGTATTTTGTGTTTCCCATGAGGAGTCATATAAGATGGGCTTATGGGTTTTGGTATGGTTGGGACAGTACTGGGTCACTAGTTGCCAGTTCTTTAGAGATTGCAGCAAAGTTGCTCCTCTTTAGTCTTCCTTTTCCGAAACCAGTTATTCTTTGGTGCATGGGGTGGTAAGGGAGCCTTTTACATTTCTCCACTTGTTGCATTACTTTAGTTTTCCGCCTGTTTTCTAAGGGTTGTAAACCTGTTACTGTTTCTAGAGTCTCGATAGGTGTAGATTTCATAGCACCAGTGATGAACAATGAATCTAAAGAATGTTGTACACCAATTGAACAATTAGTCTAAAGAATGTTGTACATCAGCTGTACAGTTTGTTTAAAGAATGTTGTACACTAACTGAAAAATTAATCTAAAGAATGTTGTACACCAACTGAACAATTAGTCTAGAGAATGTTGTACACCAACTGAACAATTAGTCTAAAGAATACTGCACATCAGCTGAACAATTAGTCTAAAGAATGTTGTACACCAACTGAACAATTGGTCTAAAGAATGTTGTACACCAAATGAACAATTAGTCTAAAGAATGTTGTACACCAACTGAACAATTAGTCTAAAGAATGTACATCAGCTGAACAATTAGTCTAAAGAATGTTGTACACCAACTGAACAATTAGTCTAAAGAATGTTGTACATCAGCTGTACAGTTAGTCTAAAGAATGTTGTACATCAACTGAACAATTAGTCTAAAGAATGTTGTACACCAACTGAACAATTAGTCTAAAGAATGTTGTACATCAGCTGAACAATTAATCTAAATAATGTTGTACATCAGCTGAACAATTAGTCTACCCATGCCATCCCTGACTCATAAACTCATGCCACACCATCCCTGACTCATAAACTCATCCTACACCATCACTGACTCATAATCACATCCTACGCCATCCCTTAATCCTCATAAACTCATCCCTCACCATCCCTGACTGATAAACTCATTCTACACCATCCCTGACTTCTCATAGAACTATCCTTTACCATTCCCTAGCTCCTTAAATGCCATCCTAGTAAAGTAAAGTACCCCCGTCACGCCAAGTGGCGTATAGGGAAATATGGTGTTAGTGACCCTATATTTTACAGACCTTCAGCACATGATTTTTGGGGTAATGTGGTCGGTATTATGCTCGTGCTGCTTTACCTTCCCAGAAAAAATCCGGTACCCATTTAAGGCTGGGTGAACCCGGAAGCCGTCGGTTGGGATCGAACCCTACCCCTTGTCCTTTGTAGTCCAGTTCACTAACCACTGAGCTATCGCAGCTCTCCTAAATGCCATCCTCACACAGCAAATCACTTTATTTTCAACTACTTGCTATTCAAGAAAACCACCCAACGACAACCTAAAGTAGCTACAAGAGATCAGCCTCCACAATTTCTGGGACATTGCAAACAAGAATCCAGACAATTAAGAGAACAATTATGTTTCCTCACATTATTTCTTGGGCAAGATGCCACGCTAACAGTAAACAGAAAAATAAACATCAAATGGTATCAAGCAGCTAAACTGACAGAGAGAGACAAGACAAATTACCACAATGTCACAGCAAAAGCCTTCATCAGTTTCATTATCTGTTTGGGCCAAACATGGCGTATAGGGCAGAAGACATAATTTTCCATGTTTGGGCCAAACATGGCGTATAGGGCAGAAGACATAATTTTCCATGTTTGGGCCAAACATGGCGTATAGGGCAGAAGACATAATTTTCCATGTTTGGGCCAAACATGGCGTATAGGGCAGAAGACATAATTTTCCATGTTTGATGGTCAGCCACAACCTGTTTTAGTTCTTGCATTTTTCTGAGACCCACAGCTGCGCCCTCTTTGATGATGGTTCTACCCAAGATTTTTTTTTTTTTTCGTTCACCAGCTTTTACCTCTGATGAAGCCCCTAGAGACTAGGAACTGAATTATGCATGTTAATCCATTTTTCCCTGGAAGCCGTGTGCACAGAGGTCCCTCGCCACACAGGCAGATAACCCAGACTTTGGAGGTAATCATATTTTTTCCGTCGATGAGTAATTGACATTTCAAGCCGGGCCTCGCAGCTGAGACCAGGGGTTTTATTTCATAAATAAAAATCCCAACCGCCCGGGATTTGAACCCACAACCTCTCTGTCTTGAGGTCGGCGTTTAGCCTCGAGAGCAACCAGTTCCCCTTACCCAGGGTTTCTTTCTGTCTTCCTTGTTTTCTTTAACCTTCTAGTCTCCATATAAAGGCCTGGTGGGGTAGCCTTCTAACATCCATTCTGAGAATGTGGCCAAGGTATTTCCAGTGTCATCAGATCAAGCCAACAAATACTTAGCTTTTTCAACTCATAGCAATGGTCAGTGAAGAATGAAAGTTATAGTGAGGAAAATGAACTAACTTGGGCAATCCTACAAGAGGAAGAGTAGCCCATGTATGATTCTATGTTTATTTGTCATGTCTTCTACAGCTTAACTTGTGCCCCCACACTGACATTTTATAATATTATACTTGATATGTGCGATTATCTCCTCCTAAGTAGCTATTGTTTATTTATAATACTTTCACAGCTGTTCTAATCTGTAGATCCAACAATGAAGTGACATCTAAATGTTCTAATCTGTAGATCCAACAATGAAGTGACATCTAAATGTTCTAATCTGTAGATCCAACAATGAAGTGACATCTAAATGTTCTAATCTGTAGATCCAACAATGAAGTGACATCTAAATGTTCTAATCTGTAGATCCAACAATGAAGTGACATCTAAATGTTCTAATCTGTAGATCCAACAATGAAGTGACATCTAAATGTTCTAATCTGTAGATCCAACAATGAAGTGACATCTAAATGTTCTAATCTGTAGATCCAACAATGAAGTGACATCTAAATGTTCTAATCTGTAGATCCAACAATGAAGTGACATCTAAATGTTCTAATCTGTAGATCCAACAATGAAGTGACATCTAAATGTTCTAATCTGTAGATCCAACAATGAAGTGACATCTAAATGTTCTAATCTGTAGATCCAACAATGAAGTGACATCTAAATGTTCTAATCTGTAGATCCAACAATGAAGTGACATCTAAATGTTCTAATCTGTAGATCCAACAATGAAGTGACATCTAAATGTTCTAATCTGTAGATCCAACAATGAAGTGACATCTAAATGTTCTAATCTGTAGATCCAACAATGAAGTGACATCTAAATGTTCTAATCTGTAGATCCAACAATGAAGTGACATCTAAATGTTCTAATCTGTAGATCCAACAATGAAGTGACATCTAAATGTTCTAATCTGTAGATCCAACAATGAAGTGACATCTAAATGTTCTAATCTGTAGATCCAACAATGAAGTGACATCTAAATGTTCTAATCTGTAGATCCAACAATGAAGTGACATCTAAATGTTCTAATCTGTAGATCCAACAATGAAGTGACATCTAAATGTTCTAATCTGTAGAACCAACAATGAAGTGACATCTAAATGTTCTAATCTGTAGATCCAACAATGAAGTGACATCTAAATGTTCTAATCTGTAGATCCAACAATGAAGTGACATCTAAATGTTCTAATCTGTAGATCCAACAATGAAGTGACATCTAAATGTTCTAATCTGTAGATCCAACAATGAAGTGACATCTAAATGTTCTAATCTGTAGATCCAACAATGAAGTGACATCTAAATGTTCTAATCTGTAGAACCAACAATGAAGTGACATCTAAATGTTCTAATCTGTAGATCCAACAATGAAGTGACATCTAAATGTTCTAATCTGTAGATCCAACAATGAAGTGACATCTAAATGTTCTAATCTGTAGATCCAACAATGAAGTGACATCTAAATGTTCTAATCTGTAGATCCAACAATGAAGTGACATCTAAATGTTCTAATCTGTAGATCCAACAATGAAGTGACATCTAAATGTTCTAATCTGTAGATCCAACAATGAAGTGACATCTAAATGTTCTAATCTGTAGATCCAACAATGAAGTGACATCTAAATGTTCTAATCTGTAGAACCAACAATGAAGTGACATCTAAATGTTCTAATCTGTAGATCCAACAATGAAGTGACATCTAAATGTTCTAATCTGTAGATCCAACAATGAAGTGACATCTAAATGTTCTAATCTGTAGAACCAACAATGAAGTGACATCTAAATGTTCTAATCTGTAGAACCAACAATGAAGTGACATCTAAATGTTCTAATCTGTAGAACCAACAATGAAGTGACATCTAAATGTTCTAATCTGTAGAACCAACAATGAAGTGACATCTAAATGTTCTAATCTGTAGAACCAACAATGAAGTGACATCTAAATGTTCTAATCTGTAGATCCAACAATGAAGTGACATCTAAATGTTCTAATCTGTAGAACCAACAATGAAGTGACATCTAAATGTTCTAATCTGTAGAACCAACAATGAAGTGACATCTAAATGTTCTAATCTGTAGAACCAACAATGAAGTGACATCTAAATGATTTAATCTGTAGAACCAACAATGAAGTGACATCTAAATGTTTTAATCTGTAGAACCAACAATGAAGTGGCATCTAAATGTTTTAATCTGTAGAACCAACAATGAAGTGACATCTAAATGTTCTAATCTGTAGAACCAACAATGAAGTGACATCTAAATGTTCTAATCTGTAGAACCAACAATGAAGTGACATCTAAATGATTTAATCTGTAGAACCAACAATGAAGTGACATCTAAATGTTTTAATCTGTAGAACCAACAATGAAGTGGCATCTAAATGTTTTAATCTGTAGAACCAACAATGAAGTGACATCTAAATGTTCAAATCTGTAGAACCAACAATGAAGTGACATCTAAATGTCTTAATCTGTAAAATCAATAACAAAGTAACATCTGACCTCATTTCCATAGTTCATGAGATTATGTATGGAGACCAGTGACTTGAACACCACAACCCAGCTTGTGTGTTGTGTCCGCTCAATCAACAGATCAGCCATTTGTGGAATGGATACATTTGGCTCATTTGTACATTGCAACAGATCTGAGAAACACAGAACAATAAATCACATTTGGATAAATACAGAAATGCATGTGGCTATTTTTGGTTCATTTGTGTACAAAATAAATGTGACAATAACAAATGATAGATAGTGACAATTATCACTAATATGTTGCTATTTTTAACTCATTCATGTACAAATTAAATGTGAGGATTTCAAAGACAGATGGTGACAATTACCACTAAAATGTTGCTATTTCCCACAAATGTGTATATAGAACAGAAAAAACCAGAGGACAGCAATGGCAAACTGTGATATTATGTAGCAAAGTTTGGCTCATTGCTAGTGTGAACAAATTTAAGGCCAGCAAAGAGAGGTTTAACAGAGACGACTAGGATGATTAGGAAACACATTGCGGAAGCCAACTAAGAGTATTACATGAAAGGCCCTTTTTTGGAATTCCCAGGGGAAGAGACAAAGTGGAAGAGCAAAATATTCTTGGAGAAGACAGGTAGAAGTAGAGATGAAGATGATGGGGAAGACATGGAATGATCTTAAAAGAATGGCAAGAGACAGAACGGCTTGGAAAGTGTTTGTTGAATACCTATACACCACAGGGAGCAGAAAGGGTTTGTTGAAGACCTGTGCTCCACAGGGAGCTGAAAGTGTTTGTTGAAGTCCTGTGCTCCACAGGGAGCTAAAAGTGTTTGTTGAAGTCCTGTGCTCCACAGGGAGCTAAAAGTGTTTGTTGAAGACCTATACTCCACAGGGAGCTCAAAGTGTTAGTTTAAGACCTATACCCCACAGGGAGCTGAAAGTGCTTATTGAAGACCTATGCTCCACAGGGAGCTGAAAGTGTTTGTTGAAGACCAATGCTCCACAGGGAGCTGAAAGTTTTTGTTGAAGACCTATACTCCACAGGGAGCTGAAAGTGCTTATTGAAGACCTATGCTCCACAGGGAGCTGAAAGTTTTTGTTGAAGACCTACACTCCACAGGGAGCTGAAAGTGCTTATTGAAGACCTATACTCCCCAGGGAGCTGAAAGTGTTTGTTGAAGACCTATGTTCCAAAGGGAGCCGAAAGTGTTTGTTGAAGACATATACTCCACAGGGAGCTGAAAGTGTTTGTTGAAGACGTATACTCCACTGGGATCTGAAAGTGCTTGTTGAAGACCTATGTTCCACAGGGAGCTGAAAGTGCTGAAGACCTATACTCCACAGAGAGCTGAAAGTGTTTGTTGAAGACCTACACTCCACAGGGAGCTGAAAGTGTTTGTTGAAGACCTATGTTCCACAGAGAACTGAAAATGTTTGTTGAAGACCTATACTCCACAGGGAGCTGAAAGTGTTTGTTGAAGACATATACTCCACAGGGAGCTGAAAGTGTTTGTTGAAGACCTATACTCCACAGGGAGCTGAAAATGTTTGTTGAAGACCTATACTCCACAGTGAACTGAAAGTGTTTGTTGAAGACATATACTCCACAGGGAGCTGAAAGTGTTTGTTGAAGACCTATACTCCACTGGGATCTGAAAGTGCTTGTTGAAGACCTATGTTCCACAGGGAGCTGAAAGTGCTGAAGACCTATACTCCACAGGGAGCTGAAAGTGTTTGTTGAAGACCTATGTTCCACAGAGAACTGAAAGTGTTTGTTGAAGACCTATACTCCACAGGGAGCTGAAAGTGTTTGTTGAAGACCTATGTTCCACGGTGAACTGAAAGTGTTTGTTGAAGACCTGTGTTCCACAGTGAACTGAAAGTGTTTGTTGAAGACCTGTGTTCCACAGTGAACTGAAAGTGTTTGTTGAAGACCTGTGTTCCACAGTGAACTGAAAGTGTTTGTTGAAGACCTATACTCCACAGGGAGCTGAAAGTGTTTGTTGAAGACCTATGTTCCACAGAGAACTGAAAGTGTTTGTTGAAGACCTATGTTCCACAGAGAACTGAAAGTGTTTGTTGAAGACCTATGTTCCACAGTGAACTGAAAGTGTTTGTTGAAGACCTATACTCCACAGTGAGAAAAAAGGTACAAGAAGAAAAAGAAAGAGAAAAGTATCAATAATGTCAAAAGTAATAAATTTGGCCCACTGCTTGGCTCTACTGACATGACATTTGAGGAGTTACAAATTATCACAAACATGTGGATAGATGACATGAGGAAAAGAAGTCATGGAAACCTTCAAGAACATTGCGGTTGGCCCATCCATCCTTATCTGATCTCCATAAAACATGTTTTTATTTTATTTTTTTGCTTTGTGTGTGTGGGGTGGGGGATACTGGGACAGAGCCCACTTCAATCTTTGGAAATGAGGTGACTTTCTACAATAGAATTCTAGAACCGTTCCAGAAAGTGATTAGAGAGAGAGAGAATGTGGAATAGTGAGAGGACGAGGAACAGAGAGAGAACGAGGAACATAGAGAGGGCAAAGAGAAATAGAGAGAGCAAAGAGGAATAGAGAGAGCACAACGGGGAACAGAGAGAGAGCAAAGAGGAATAGAGTGGCAATGAGAAATAAAGAGTGAGAGACAAAGAGAAATAAAGAGAAAGAGAAAAAAGAATAAAGAGAGAGAGAATGAGAGCAGAGAGAGAGCAAAGAGGAATATGGAGAGGTTGGAATAGAGAGAGAGTGGGAGATAGCAAGGAAAAGAATGAGACATCGAGGAATAGACAGAGAGTGGGAGATGGCAAGGAATAAAATGGGACAACGAGAAATATAGAGAGAACCAGGAATTAAGAGAGACAACGAGGAATAGAGAGAAAGAACGAGGAATAAAGAGAGAGCGAGTCATAGAGAGAGGACAACGATGAATAGAGAGAGAGAAGGGAGAACAACGAGGAATGGGGAGAGAGAGGACAACGAGGAATGGGGAGAGAGAGGACAACGAGGAATGGGGAGAGAGAGGACAACGAGGAATGGGGAGAGAGAGGACAACGAGGAATGGGGAGAGAGAGGACGAGGAATGGGGGGAGAGAGGACAACGAGGAATAGAGAGAGGACAACGAGGAATAGAGAGAGAGAGGACAACGAGGAATAGAGAGAGAGAGAGGACAACGAGGAATAGAGAGAGAGAGGACAACGAGGAATAGAGAGAGAGAGAGGACAACGAGGAATAGAGAGAGAGAGAGAGAGAGAGGACAACGAGGAATAGAGAGAGAGAGGACAACGAGGAATAGAGAGAGAGAGAGGACAACGAGGAATAGAGAGAGAGAGAGGACAGCGAGGAATAGAGAGAGAGAGGGCAACGAGGAATGGGGAGAGAGAGGACAACGAGGAATAGAGAGAGAGAGAGAGGACAACGAGGAATAGAGAGAGAGAGGACAACGAGGAATAGAGAGAGAGAGAGGACAACGAGGAATGGGGAGAGAGAGGACAACGAGGAATAGAGAGAGAGAGGACAACGAGGAATAGAGAGAGAGAGAGGACAACGAGGAATGGGGAGAGAGAGGACAACGAGGAATAGAGAGAGAGAGGACAACGAGGAATGGGGAGAGAGAGGACAACGAGGAATAGAGAGAGAGAGAGGACAACCAGGAATGGGGAGAGAGAGGACAACGAGGAATAGAGAGAGAGAGGACAACGAGGAATAGAGAGAGATAGAGAGGACAACGAGGAATAGAGAGAGAGAGAGGACAACGAGGTATAGAGAGAGAAAGAGGGAGAGAGAGAATAAAAGCAAGGAGAAGGGTCTCTAAATGAATGCCAGCAGCTTGTGTGTGGAACTAGAGTTGTTCATTACGAACAGACTGGTTGTTGTGATCTGCGTCGACCACCAGCAAGCAAGCATTCATCAGTCACATATCCGCCCAGCAACATTTCCTGTATTCAAAGAACGGTGTCCGACCAATCGATGATTCGCCGTATTTACATCAGTTTGTTCAAGGTCAAGGGGACACGACGCAGTCAAGGATCGATAACCGCTGTTTGGTCGGCGCTGACAAACACAGGGCGGACACAGTTACTATACCTGCGGGGGTGCACACGAATCATATTTGCACAATACCACTTTGGCTTGCCTGGCTTATTAAAGTACGGTTTGGCTTTTTTTAAAAAGAGCTGTTTGGCTTCAAATCAACATGTTCATCTGGCAACCCTGCAGTGGTTATCATCATCCTCATCATCATCATTGAGTGCCGTCTCCGCATCGAAGGTTGGCTACCATGGAGCGCCATTCCACTCTGTCTCTTGCTTTGATGGTGCAGATTGCCGTAGGTGACTTGTTCATCTTTTGATGTTACCCGTCCATGTTAGAGTCTTGGTCTGCCTCTGCCTCCTTTACCTTGTATTTTCCCTCCTAATATTACTTTTAATAGACTGTTGTGTCTTTTAACATGCCCCAAAAATTTCATTTGTCTTGCTCTAATTGTGTTTAGTAGTTATATTTTCATTGTTAGTTGTTTTAAAACTTCATCGTTTGTTTTCTTTTCTTTCCATCCTTCTATAAATGCACATTTCAAAGGCTTCAATTTTCTGTTCTGTTTTCTTGTCTAATGTCCATGTTTCTGCATCATACAGGAATATTGAGAAGATGTAACATTTTGCTATTCTTAGTTTTAGCCCTGGTATTATTTGTTTTGATGATAGTATATTTATTCTTCACGGCATTAAAATTACTTTTTGTCATTCCTATTCTTTTGTTCATTTCAGTTTGATATTTTCCATCTAATGATAAAAGAAAGGTTCCGTAACTGCGTAAAGAAAGTCAAAACCTACCCAGGAGCAGATAATTCAGATCACAATACTCCAATGATTAAAATGAAAATCAAACTAAAGAGAAACAAGCAAGAGTCTAATTCATCAACAAACCCACTAGATATAACTGATTTAAATCAAAAAGATATTAAAGATACTTATACAATGCAAGTAAAGAACACTTACCAGAAGCTGCTAGAAGAAGGAATTGAACAATACAGAAGAACAAAAACCTGATGAAAAAGTAACAACCAAATGGCAATGCATAAAGAAAAGCATACAAGAAAACTGCGACACCTTATCCAAAAGAGAAAAGAATAAAAAACACAAATGGATAACTAACACCATCTTAGGAAAAATTGAAGAAAGGAGACAAGCGAAGAACACTGCCCAATACACTAAAATAGATAATGAAATACGCAAAATGTTCAAAAAGGCAAAAGAAGACTGGCTCAGCCAAAAATGTATAGAAATAGAAACTATGGAAAGCAAACAAGACTTAAGAGGAATGCACACAGAAATAAAGAGAATGACTAATAAAACTAAAAAACCACAGAAGGTAGATGCATTGCAGACAAAAAAGGAAAAATGCTAACAGACAATAAAGATATTATAGATAGATGGCAGGAATATATAACAGAACTATTTCATGATCAAAGGGACAAGAAACCAGTTATAAAATGTACATCAGGCTATAAAATCTTAAAATCTGAGGTGGAAAAAGATATAAAAACAATGAAAAAGGGAAAAGCAGCAGGACCTGACAGCATACAGACAGATAGAGATGATACAGGCACTAGAAGATTTTGGCATTGAAGTGATTACAGACACATGCAACGACATATACCACATAGGATACATACCAAATGAACTAAAAACATCAACTTTCATTGCATTGCCTAAAAAGAATGGTGTAATTGAATGCAGTGACTTTAGAACAATAAGCCTAATGAGTCATGTTACACAAATCTTGCTAAAAGTTATACAAGGAAGGATTCAGAATAAAATCAATACTGAATTAGATGAGCAGCAATTTGGATTTAGAAAAAATAGCGGGACAAAAGAAGCCATATTCTGCATGAGAACATTAATCGAAAAGTACACAGAAGTAAACAAACCAATATATGCCTGTTTCATAGACTACACCAAAGCTTTTGATAGAGTACATCACAAACAACTTATAGAATGCCTAAAAGAGATACATCTAGATGACATGGACATACGACTAATATGTAATCTATACTGGGGACAAACAGCAATAATAAAATATAACAAAGAGAACTCTACACCCATTGATATAAAAAGAGGGAGTAAGACAGGGATGCATCCTATCACCAAGCTTGTTCAATCTATACACTGAGCAAATCTTTAAAAACATCACAGAGATGCCAGGCCTACAAATTAATGGAAAGATAATCAATAACCTAAGATATGCTGACGATACTGTACTACTAGCAGAAAATCCTAAAGACCTACAACAATTACTTAATGAAATAAACATGCCAAGCAAAAAATATGGCCTAGATATGAATATCAAAAAGACTAAAACTATGATCATAAACAAAGGAAATACTCAAAACCCACAAATGGATATCAAAATTGAAGGAATAGACCTGGAGACAGTTCAGAACTACAACTACCTTGGACATACTATAACCAGTGATGGAAAATGTACAACTGAAATAAACAAAATAAATAGGAGTGGCAAAAAGTAATTTTAATGTCATGAAGAACATACTAACATCAAAACAAATAACACCAGGGATAAAACTAAGAATAGCAAAATGTTACATCTTCTCAATATTCCTATATGGTGCAGAAACATGGACATTGGACAAGAAAACAAAACAGAGAATTGAAGCCTTTGAAATGTGGATATATAGTAAAATAGGTAGAATTGGATGGAAGGAAAAGAAAACAAACGACGAAGTCTTAAAACAACTAAAAATGAAAAGAGAACTACTAAACACAATTCATACAAGACAAATGCGATTTTTGAGCCTTGTTAAAAGACACAACAGCCTACTAAAAGTAATCCTGGAGGGGAAAATACACGGTAAAAGAGGCAGAGGCAGACCAAGACTAACATGGACGAGTAGCATCAAAAGATGGACAAATCAGCCTATGACAACCTGTACCATCAAAGCAAGAGACAGAGCAGAATGGCGTTCCATTGTAGCCAACCTTCGTTGCGGAGACGGCACTCGATGATGATGATGATTTTCCATCACTTGTTATAGTATGTCCAAGGTATTTGTAGTGTTGGAATAGCAGTGGACAAAGAGATCCAGTAGTGACGATGGCGCTGGATAGGACACATGCTGTGGAAGCCAACTGAGAGTTATTGAGTTATTTGCGGGTCATCATCATTGCATTCCGAACACGTCCATAGGTGCTCAGATCCCCTCCTCAGCAATTCCCTCAGTGCCCAGCGACTGACGCCTCCAGTTCTATGTTGGTTGATAAGTCTTCTTACACGGCCACTAAGTTTCTAATTCTGGCTGTGCCCATCTAACTCCCATGCGTACAGAGCCCGCCTCCACTTTTTTAACCATGCTCATCGAATCACTCAGTATACATGCGTGGGTGTTGTGACTCTAACCATTTGAATGCCTTGGTCACTGCCATCTGAGAGTGTTACAGGACAGGCCCTTTTTTTTTTCTAATCCCCCGGGGAAGAGACAAAGAGGAAAACCAAAATATTCTTGGAGAGGACAGATGAAAGCAGAGATGAAGATGATGGGGAAAACATGGAACGATCTTAAAAGAATGACAAGAAACAAAACAAAATGGCATGAAAAGAGTTTGTTGAAGAACTCCACAGGGAAATTGAATGTCGAAGAAAAGTTATTTAAACAGAGGAATATGTATGTAGTAGTAGGGTGGCTGTACAATCAGTGACATAAGAGTGTGGTTTTCGTTCTATGTACTGTGGCTGTACAATCAGTGACATGAGAGTGTGGTTTTCGTTCTATGTACTGTGGCTGTACAATCAGTGACATGAGAGTGTGGTTTTCGTTCTATGTACTGTGGCTGTACAATCAGTGACATGAGAGTGTGGTTTTCGTTCTATGTACTGTGGCTGTACAATCAGTGACATGAGAGTGTGGTTTTCGTTCTATGTACTGTGGCTGTACAATCAGTGACATGAGATTGTGGTTTTCGTTCTATGTACTGTGGATGTACAATCAGTGACATGAGAGTGTGGTTTTCGTTCTATGTACTGTGGCTGTACAATCAGTGACATGAGAGTGTGGTTTTCGTTCTATGTACTGTGGCTGTACAATCAGTGACATGAGAGTGTGGTTTTCGTTCTATGTACTGTGGCTGTACAATCAGTGACATGAGAGTGTGGTTTTCGTTCTATGTACTGTGGATGTACAATCAGTGACATGAGAGTGTGGTTTTCGTTCTATGTACTGTGGATGTACAATCAGTGACATGAGAGTGTGGTTTTCGTTCTATGTACTGTGGCTGTACAATCAGTGACATGAGAGTGTGGTTTTCATTCTATGTACTGTGGATGTACAATCAGTGACATGAGAGTGTGGTTTTCGTTCTATGTACTGTGGATGTACAATCAGTGACATGAGAGTGTGGTTTTCGTTCTATGTACTGTGGCTGTACAATCAGTGACATGAGAGTGTGGTTTTCATTCTATGTACTGTGGATGTACAATCAGTGACATGAGAGTGTGGTTTTCGTTCTCTGCAGATCAGCTGCTGCACTAGTGTTTAGTGACGGAGGGAATGTCTCTCTCACATAATGCAATGCTGGGCAGTCTGTGAATCTCCTGTGCACCCAAGTTGATTATCCGACCACCGAAGATTCATTTTGTCTTTGACTTTATCACTGCTCGGAAAATTTGGAGTTTTGAGGGAGAGAACAAAGTTGATTCACGGCCCGTAACTTCTGTTTAGTGCCCCCAGTCTGCCACAAGGGAGCCGCGATATCTCGCTGCTTAATGAACTGGACTACAAAGGACACACGTTTGGGTTCACTCAGCCTTAAATGGGCACCAGATTTTTTTACTGTGAAAGTAAAGCGAAACTGGCGTAATACTGACCACATGACCCCAAAAACAATGTGTCGAATTTCTGTTTAAAAATATGGGCACTAATATCCCTCGTACGTCACGCGGCATGACAGGGCTCGTACGTCACGCGGCATGACAGGGCTCGTACGTCACGCGGCATGACAGGGCTCGTACGTCACGCGGCATGACATGGCTCTTTACTTACAGTCAGACTCAAACTATGCTTCTCGTGTCGCCACTCTATTCTCCTCGGCTTGTCCTCGTGTACATGATTTATCTAGAGAAGGTTTCAAGCCGAGATATGAAACTATTTCCTGGTTATGTTGTTGTATCGTGTTTCAACCTTCAGCGGTCAGTGACTCCTGGCGTGTGCAATATGAACACAGAACTTACGTTTCATATCCCCGTCTCAGTTAAAACTATGAGCTCCATTTACACATCGTCGAACTCGGTTACTGAGATAAAAGCTTGTGAAGTTGGGGGTGGGGGGACGGCAAAGAGGTAAATAAACACGATCGCTTCACATTGGATTGAAACCTAGCACTTGTGAGCGAGCTACTTACATCTACACCACAAACTTCATCCACCCCACAATAGCGTAGCTAAAACCCATATCGGCTGATAACAGAAAACTACAATGGTTTAAACCAGCGTGGTCCAATCAATTTATGAGGAAGTTCTCAAAGAGGCCAACACAAAAGAGAGCTCCTAAAAAAACATCAGAAAGAAACCATCAACATTTTTCGGGCACATCATGAGAAGAGGAAAGTTGGAATACTTGGTTACAACAGACAAAATACATGTACAAGGAAAGTGAGATCGCGAACGACAAAGAGAGAAAATACTAGATAGCTTGGTGTCATGGCATGGCAAACAGTCAACAACTGAACTGATACTATACACTGTAGATAGAAGATTGTGGAAGGACATGATCGCCTACGCCAACCGGTATGGCACATGATAATGATGATCCAATGTGGTCCTCGGCACTTTTCTACGCTTTCAATTAACATAAGACAAAGCACTAATATAATTGTAAATATTAAGTTGATCTCGTCTCAGACTCCCAATAGACGCTTGTACAAGTCGGTATTCATGTAACAGTCTATCACTTTGCTTGTATCAAGTTATCAATACTTCCACCTGAGATTTGCAATCTTTTGCTGAGACCTCATCAGGAAAATATTCCATCTGCCCAACCAGGAAACATATCAACCATAGCCCGCGCTCTCATGAAGTCTGCTCTCGGTGCTTCTCTGGCAACAAAAGGTTGGACCACACTAGCCTGAACTAGTGGTGGCCAGTTTAAGGTTGACCGCGGGCCGGATTATAGACAAGTCAAGGACCGGACGGCCAAACTTAGAGTATCGTCAAAAAGTACATGAAGTAATGTAGTCATCAATAACAAAGCTTGCAAGCTATCACCTCACACTGACAGAATGACAACAAAGCCTTTCATTATTGTTGGCATCAACGTTTTATTTGTAACCGACTGGAACTTTGGTTTTTATCTGTAAGTATTTAATAGAGCAAGTGCACGCTTCGCTAGCCAAAACAATCAAATATTGACAATAACATTGTTGTGATGTTGAACTCGACAAGTTAAAACAAATCCTTCAACGCCGCTCCAAACATTTCTAAATGTCAAAGGTCACGACCTTGGCTACAAGAACTTAAAACGCCCACTTGCAACAAACAGGCCTCATTTCGCGTTGTATGATGGGACAAGTGTCGTATGAGCGGAAATTACCGGGTATAGACCGTAGATTCGACCAGAAGTGTTGTGTAGAATAAGGGTAGTTATTTTATGCTGAATATATTGTAAGCTTTAGAGTCCAATGTTGCAGGAGGTCCACACCTGGGAGTCATGACCTACCTACCGTTGAGTGTCAAGAAGCTAAAGGGCCGAAACACTTGCTCGAATGTGGTTCTTCTGATGATCAGATTACCTCCTGCTGCGAAGTTCTGTATAAAGAGTTTCATATTAATTATCGTTTCAGCGCTGGATACTGGCAGTGGAGATACCTGTTGCTACAGCGCTGTATACTGGCAGTGTGGCAATGGAGATACCTGTTGCTACAGCGCTGTATACTGGCAGTGTGGCAATGGAGATACCTGTTGCTACAGCGCTGTATACTGGCAGTGTGGCAATGGAGATACCTGTTGCTACAGCGCTGTATACTGGCAGTGTGGCAATGGAGATACCTGTTGCTACAGCGCTGTATACTGGCAGTGTGGCAATGGAGATACCTGTTGCTACAGCGCTGTATACTGGCAGTGTGGCAATGGAGATACCTGTTGCTACAGCGCTGGATAATGACAGTGGAGATACTTGTTGTTACAGCGTTGGATACTTGCAGTGGAGTTACTTATTGCTACAGCGCTGGATCCTGGCAGTGGAGGTACTTGTTGCTACAGCGCTGGATCCTGGCAGTGGAGGTACTTGTTGCTACAGCGCTGGATACTGGCAGTGGAGATACCTGTTGCTATAGTGCTGTATACTGGCAGTGGAGATACCTGTTGCTATAGTGCTGTATACTGGCAGTGGAGTTACTTATTGCTACAGCGCTGTATACTGGCAGTGGAGTTACTTATTGCTACAGCGCTGTATACTGGCAGTGGAGATACCTGTTGCTATAGTGCTGTATACTGGCAGTGGAGTTACTTATTGCTACAGCGCTGTATACTGGCAGTGGAGTTACCTGTTGCTATAGTGCTGTATACTGGCAGTGGAGTTACTTATTGCTACAGCGCTGTATACTGGCAGTGGAGTTACCTGTTGCTATAGTGCTGTATACTGGCAGTGGAGATACTTATTGCTATAGTGCTGTATACTGGCAGTGGAGGTACCTGTTGCTATAGTGCTGTATACTGGCAGTGGAGTTACTTATTGCTATAGTGCTGTATACTGGCAGTGGAGATACTTATTGCTATAGTGCTGTATACTGGCAGTGGAGATACTTATTGCTACAGCGCTGTATACTGGCAGTGGAGATACCTGTTGCTATAGTGCTGTATACTGGCAGTGGAGATACTTATTGCTACAGTGCTGTATACTGGCAGTGGAGGTACCTGTTGCTATAGTGCTGTATACTGGCAGTGGAGTTACTTATTGCTATAGTGCTGTATACTGGCAGTGGAGATACTTATTGCTATAGTGCTGTATACTGGCAGTGGAGGTACCTGTTGCTATAGTGCTGTATACTGGCAGTGGAGTTACTTATTGCTATAGTGCTGTATACTGGCAGTGGAGTTACCTGTTGCTATAGTGCTGTATACTGGCAGTGGAGTTACCTGTTGCTATAGTGCTGTATACTGGCAGTGGAGTTACTTATTGCTACAGCGCTGTATACTGGCAGTGGAGTTACTTATTGCTATAGTGCTGTATACTGGCAGTGGAGTTACTTATTGCTATAGTGCTGTATACTGGCAGTGGAGTTACTTATTGCTACAGCGCTGTATACTGGCAGTGGAGATACCTGTTGCTATAGTGCTGTATACTGGCAGTGGAGTTACTTATTGCTACAGCGCTGTATACTGGCAGTGGAGATACCTGTTGCTATAGTGCTGTATACTGGCAGTGGAGTTACTTATTGCTACAGCGCTGTATACTGGCAGTGGAGATACCTGTTGCTATAGTGCTGTATACTGGCAGTGGAGTTACTTATTGCTACAGCGCTGTATACTGGCAGTGGAGTTACTTATTGCTATAGTGCTGTATACTGGCAGTGGAGATACTTCGCTGGTCTCTACGAACCAACATGACCTAGAGTTTCACCGAGCTTTAGTTGTTGATGTGGGGCAGGAAGCCCTTTTACTCACTAATGTGGTGGGTCATAGTGTCTTTCTTGACATTCCAGGCTTTTACGGGAGAAGTTGAAGCTCGCGTATCCCTAGCTATGTTGGGAAACTACTAGCCCAACTCAGAGGTACAGCCATACTAGGTCTTCTATATCAGCAAGAGCCACCACTACAGAGAATACAACGATCCTAGCTTCTGTTAGCCAACCTGTTTTGACGCAGGCTCAATACTAGGTCTTCTATATCAGCAAGAGCCAGCACTACATAGAATACAACGATCCTAGCTTCTATTAGCCAGCCTGTTTTGACGCAGGCTCAATACTAGGTCTTCTATGTCAGTGAGGGCCAGCACTACAGAGAATACAACGATCCTAGCTTCTGTTAGCCGACCTATTTTGACACAGGCTCAATACTAGGTCTTCTATATCAGTGAGGGCAGCACTACAGAGAAAACGGCGATCCTAGCTTCTGTTAGCCAACCTATTTTGACACAGGCTCAATACTAGGTCTTCTATATCAGTGAGGGCCAGCACTACAGAGAATTCAACGATCCTAGCTTCTGTTAGCCAACCTGTTTTGACACAGGTCGTTACCCTGGAAGACCACGAAGAGGTAGAACTGCTAGGTCTTGGTCAGCTCATCATGCGCCGACCCTGCTATTGTGGCGACAAGTCGCAGGCTCTGATGCTCCCCCAGCATTTAAAAATGGCTACCACATATTTCTTTCTGAGGGAAGGTAGGACAGTCTGGCATAATGAATATTCTATTCTATTCTACTCTATTCTAATCTATTCTATTCTATCCATGGAACCAGTTTCATTGCAGTCAGGTGTTCCTCAAATCCACTCAACCACTTGTCACATTTCGCAAAATGCATCGGTAAATTCCGTTGATAATGTATCAAAACCTCCTTAGCTGCTTCTTACGACAATGTGTGGCAGCTAACAGTGGTTCTATTCCTTTCTCCCTTCACCGTGGGGAACTCATTCTCTATTCTTTTCTCTATGTTTTCCTCTTTCAATTTATCTAGTCACCACAATCTATTCTTGATTTTATATTCTACTTATCATCACAATATATTCTTGATTGAGTTATTTGCGGGTCATCATCATTGCATTCCGAACATGTCCATAGGTGCTCAGATCCCTTCCTCAGCAAGTCCCGCAGTGTCCAGCGACTGACGACTCCAGTTCTATGTTGGTTAATAAGTCTTCTTGCACGGCCACTAAGTTTCTCATTTCTGGCTGTGCCCATCTAACTCCCATTTCCATCATCCGAAGAAGTGACATGGATCTGTGTTTGTCGAAGTCCTGTGCTCTTCCCACATCTCGTAGGGCATTAATGATGTCCGCCCGATCCATTGGTTGCCCGCCGATGCTGTGGATGGTCTAGACTCACGTGCACTCACTCAGTCGCACGGTCCAGAACCCGTTTCCACGTTTATAGACTGGCCAAGTCCAGTAAATCGCTCTGCAGCACGCGGATACACTGTGAGCTTGATCTTATCTTCTACTTATCATCACAATATATTCTTGATCTTATATCATCACAAAATATTCTTGATCTTATCTTCTTATCATCACAATATATTCTTGACCTTATCTTCTAATCATCACAAAATATTCTTGATCTTATCTTCTTATCATCACAATATATTCTTGACCTTTTCTAATCATCACAATATATTCTTGATCTTATCTTCTTATCATCACAATATATTCTTGATCTTATCTTCTAATCATCACAAAATATTCTTGATCTTATCTCCTTATCATCACAATATATTCTTGATCTTATCTCCTTATCATCACAATATATTCTTGATCTTATCTCCTTATCATCACAATATATTATTGATCTTATCTTCACTACCATGTACCATGCTTACTGGCGTAGGTAATCATGACTCTCCACAACTATCCATTTCTACGGCTGCTTATAAAACATGTTAATTGTCCTATACCTTTTCTTCCATTATAAGTGTAGTAAACTGATTACAAGAAGCTGCATCTCAAAATGTAAAAATGTTTGTTGCTAAAATCGATATGTGCATCCCACGAAATTCTCAGATTTGCCAATCTTGAAATTTGTGTTCGGAGTTTTACTATTAAAATATCATTGACACAAAAATGTTGATTTTAGCTGACGTTTAGGAAAGAACAATCATGGAAAGGCATGGTTCCCGGGCGACGATTCTGGGGGGTAACTGAAGGAGACCTTGAACATGACAATAGAAGAAGTGGGGAAATCTGGCTAAAGATAGAGATTCTTTCAGATAAACTGTGGTGGATGTAACGTTATATAGGAAATCTGGCTAGAGACAGAGATTCTTTCAGATGGACTGTGGTGAATGCAACGTTCTGTGGGAGATCTGGCTAGAGACAGAGATTCTTTCGGATGTTCTGTGGTGAATGCAAGATTCTGTGGGAGATCCGGCTAGACACATAGATTCGTTCAGATAAACTGTGATGAATGCAACGTTCTATGGGAGATCTGGCTAGAAACAGAGATTCTTTCAGATGTTCTGTGGTGGATATAACTTTCTGTGGGAGATCTGGCTAGAGACATAGATTCTTTCAGATAAACTGTGGTGGATGTAACGTTATGTAGGAAATCTGGCTAGAGACAGAGATTCTTTCAGATGGACTGTGGTGAATGCGACGTTCTGTGGGAGATCTGGCTAGAGACAGAGATTCTTTCAGATGTTCTGTGGTGAATGCAAGATTCTGTGGGAGATTTGGCTAGAGACATATTACCTATTGCTGATGATTAACTGAAGATCTTGCTATTTGTGTGCGGTGTCACACATTGAAACCACCTGCATAAAAATAACGATTTTAAGAATGAGCGGAATGTTCCAGACTCCGCTTATTATTACCTCCATAAATGTTGTAAAATGTTCAAGATCTAACCAAAATGCAATTTTTACACGAAAGCAAACGACCGTGGTTGCAATGGTTGTCACCGCTATCTCTATTATCTCGACAGCATTCATCCGCCACATCAGCACGGGTTTCCGACTACCGGGTTGGCCTTCCCTCTTCGACACCTACTCATTTGATCAGACTGGTTAGTCTGTCTCCAGGACCGGTGTCGGATCTTCAACGGTTCTGGTTCATTGATCACGGCGGAAACGGTCAGTTATGAGTCGGTGTCATTTCTTTCTTTCCTTTTGATAACTACTAAAAGAATTTATATTCGTCATCCGTCCCTAAAAGGATATTAAGTGGGCATAGATGCATTGAGTTTTTATTTGCGTCTTTCAGCCCAAAACATCCGACTTTAGCATGACATTTTTCAGCACCATGTTGCCTTCCCTCTTCCATCCCTACTCGTTGATAAACTGACCTCTATTTTATATATATATGTATGTAAAAAGATCAATAACAATCGAAGTAGGGGGCAGGTTCTCGCAGTCACGTAGTTTAAAGGTCGGGGGGGGGGGGAGATATTTAATTACTTAAGGGACAATTCTATGTACAGTAAATCAGTGAGGTATTGGGAGCCACGATAGCTCAGTGGTTAGTGAACTGGGGAGCCACGATAGCTCAGTGGTTAGTGAACTGGGGAGCCACGATAGCTCAGTGGTTAGTGAACTGGGGAGCCACGATAGCTCAGTGGTTAGTGAACTGGGGAGCCACGATAGCTCAGTGGTTAGTGAACTGGGGAGCCACGATAGCTCAGTGGTTAGTGAACTGGGGAGCCACGATAGCTCAGTGGTTAGTGAACTGGGGAGCCACGATAGCTCAGTGGTTAGTGAACTGGGGAGCCACGATAGCTCAGTGGTTAGTGAACTGGTTAGCCACGATAGCTCAGTGGTTAGTGAACTGGGGAGCCACGATAGCTCAGTGGTTAGTGAACTGGGGAGCCACGGTAGCTCAGTGGTTAGTGAACTGGGGAGCCACGGTAGCTCAGTGGTTAGTGAACTGGGGAGCCACGATAGCTCAGTGGTTAGTGAACTGGGGAGCCACGATAGCTCAGTGGTTAGTGAACTGGGGAGCCACGATAGCTCAGTGGTTAGTGAACTGGGGAGCCACGATAGCTCAGTGGTTAGTGAACTGGGGAGCCACGATAGCTCAGTGGTTAGTGAACTGGTTAGCCACGATAGCTCAGTGGTTAGTGAACTGGGGAGCCACGATAGCTCAGTGGTTAGTGAACTGGGGAGCCACGGTAGCTCAGTGGTTAGTGAACTGGGGAGCCACGGTAGCTCAGTGGTTAGTGAACTGGGGAGCCACGATAGCTCAGTGGTTAGTGAACTGGGGAGCCACGGTAGCTCAGTGGTTAGTGAACTGGGGAGCCACGATAGCTCAGTGGTTAGTGAACTGGGGAGCCACGATAGCTCAGTGGTTAGTGAACTGGGGAGCCACGATAGCTGTGGTTAGTGAACTGGGGAGCCACGGTAGCTCAGTGGTTAGTGAACTGGGGAGCCACGATAGCTCAGTGGTTAGTGAACTGGGGAGCCACGATAGCTCAGTGGTTAGTGAACTGGGGAGCCACGATAGCTCAGTGGTTAGTGAACTGGGGAGCCACGGTAGCTCAGTGGTTAGTGAACTGGGGAGCCACGGTAGCTCAGTGGTTAGTGAACTGGGGAGCCACGATAGCTCAGTGGTTAGTGAACTGGGGAGCCACGATAGCTCAGTGGTTAGTGAACTGGGGAGCCACGATAGCTCAGTGGTTAGTGAACTGGGAGCCACGATAGCTCAGTGGTTAGTGAACTGGGGAGCCACGGTAGCTCAGTGGTTAGTGAACTGGGGAGCCACGATAGCTCAGTGGTTAGTGAACTGGGGAGCCACGATAGCTCAGTGGTTAGTGAACTGGGGAGCCACGATAGCTCAGTGGTTAGTGAACTGGGGAGCCACGGTAGCTCAGTGGTTAGTGAACTGGGGAGCCACGATAGCTCAGTGGTTAGTGAACTGGGGAGCCACGATAGCTCAGTGGTTAGTGAACTGGGGAGCCACGATAGCTCAGTGGTTAGTGAACTGGGGAGCCACGATAGCTCAGTGGTTAGTGAACTGGGGAGCCACGGTAGCTCAGTGGTTAGTGAACTGGGGAGCCACGATAGCTCAGTGGTTAGTGAACTGGGGAGCCACGATAGCTCAGTGGTTAGTGAACTGGGGAGCCACGATAGCTCAGTGGTTAGTGAACTGGGGAGCCACGATAGCTCAGTGGTTAGTGAACTGGGGAGCCACGGTAGCTCAGTGGTTAGTGAACTGGGGAGCCACGGTAGCTCAGTGGTTAGTGAACTGGGGAGCCACGATAGCTCAGTGGTTAGTGAACTGGGGAGCCACGATAGCTCAGTGGTTAGTGAACTGGGGAGCCACGATAGCTCAGTGGTTAGTGAACTGGGGAGCCACGGTAGCTCAGTGGTTAGTGAACTGGGGAGCCACGATAGCTCAGTGGTTAGTGAACTGGGGAGCCACGGTAGCTCAGTGGTTAGTGAACTGGGGAGCCACGGTAGCTCAGTGGTTAGTGAACTGGGGAGCCACGGTAGCTCAGTGGTTAGTGAACTGGGGAGCCACGATAGCTCAGTGGTTAGTGAACTGGGGAGCCACGGTAGCTCAGTGGTTAGTGAACTGGGGAGCCACGGTAGCTCAGTGGTTAGTGAACTGGGGAGCCACGGTAGCTCAGTGGTTAGTGAACTGGACTATAAAGAACGAGAAAACGGGTTCGATCCTGATCGACGGCTGTCAGGTTCACCCAGCCTTAAATGGGTACCGGATTTTTTTTCTGGGAAAGTAAAGCGGCACGGGCGTAATACCGACCACATTACCCAAAAATCATGTGCAGAAGGCCTGGAAAATTGATGGTCACTAACACCATATTCCCTATACGCCACTTGGCGTGACGGGGCTCTTGACTTTTACCAGTCAGGTATTGCACACGGGGCTTGCTAGGAAATGTATACCTGGACACAGTCAGCAATTTAATAAAATATTACTGTCTTATGCTGAATGCGGTTTTAAAGAAAAGCTTTTCTAGTGACTGAATCTGCCAATATTGGATAGACAGATCCGACCACAGAACGAATACGATGTATCCGTGGTGCCTGGCCTTATTTCATCTCTCCTGCGCATTTTGTATTCTGAATTTGGTATCAACACTGCCTCAAAAATTGATGTGCCGTTTTTTTTTTCCATGTGCTACGGTCTGCAGCCAGGTTTTCCCAGTTTCTTTCACTGATAGATAACTCCCTCAAGGAAGCCCTGCAAAAAACCTTATATCTCAGCACTGTTGCAGTGTGACTGATCCAGGAAGGATAAAATGGCAATCAGATGAAGAATAGAAAGAGAATATGTCGAACCTGAGAGGAAGAATAAGTTGTGGTAGGTGTAAATAACAAAGGAGACTTAGAATTAGCGAACATAAATTAGTCCACCGAACTCAGAACGATGAGACGTAACAAGCTATGAGATAAAGCAGGAGTAGACAACAGGTGTTCAATCAGAATGCTGAAGCTCTGGGCAGATTTTCCACTGACCCGGGCAGGTTACGTCAGGCAACAGAGAATAGCGTTGACTCAGTACGGACAGGTGTTTGAGATTAGGCGGGCTTAGATTGTCGGCACACCTTTGAGCACATATTAACTGATCGCTGGACGGGCTCTGAAACATTCGGAGATAACCAGCAGTCGGCAAGGTGGCGTAATCACGACCGAAAAGGAGGATTTCAGACGCCGAGACATCTTGTGATGTCCAGCGGTTGGAAACGCTTGTGTTCTCTCTGACTAGGAGATCAAAAGATAGCGAGCCACAGTATAGATCAAAGTAAATTCGGTGGAAACTTAGGTTGGTCTAGGAGGCCAATGGCAGCTTGTCATAGGAGTGATTGACAGATGTTGTCGAGGCTTCACAGTAATTGACAGACGGTGGACAGATAAGTAGCCAATGGGTTGAAAGTCTTAGCAAGTTCCCAGGATAGACCACGCCTGTATCCAAGAATAGACGTTATATGGGAAAACAAAAACCCCGAGAGGACACATTTTGGAGACTTTTTCGCCCGCGACGGGCCGCGAAGCTCTGGGGACACACCAGACAGAATGCACTTGTTTCTTATAGATACAATGCCTCCAAGGTCTCGAGTAAAGGTGCGAAGAAGGCTGGAAATTGACACAGATGTCATGAGAACCAAGTGAACTGAAACCATGAATTAAACCACGGAAATTCTCAAACAGAAAAATCGAATAGATGAATTAGAGATCAATACAAGAATAAAATATACAGTCTCAAAGGAAACAAGCCATGCCAAAGAAGACACCAAAGGAAACAAAGAAAGCGAGCCAAACTACTCAAGTTGTCCAGAACAACCCCGACGCAAAAATGAGAACAGAGCAAGATCAGATGCATCCCGAGCCGCCAGCCCAAACCTACGAGGTAGATCTCAAAAACAAGCACGAGAAAGGGACATTAATAGCCACTATCGACGGCCCAGACGTCGCAAAAATCACATTATCCATGATGACGAGCATACTCATAGGCCCCGTCGGAGTTACCCTAAACGGAATTAACACAATGTACCGTTTTAGCGACACTAGGAAGTAGTTTTCACACTGAAACCCTTCACACATGAAAAACAGTACCAAGTGCTTGAAAACAAAACTATCACACTGACAGATCCCAAGGTGACAATCGTGATAAGCCACCAAGAGAAGGAACAATCTAGAGGGCGCATCCAATGGATGCCACCAACGATAACATGCGAACAAGTTCACGGAATTGTATCACAAATGACCGGAGACAAAGAGGCCCAGGTGAAAAAAGACCTTTACCAAGCGGACAAGTGGACCTTCTGGTACAGGCCATTTTCGCATGTCCAGATACCACACTATATAAATCTGAGAATTAAAGGACAGATTACGGAAACAATCAAGATTTTCGTTACTCTTCCAGGCAGGAGAACAAGATGTTCTCACTGTGGTCTGGACTCACACTGGGAAAACCGGTGCCCCAAGAGACCAAGCCTGAGAGTCAAGACAGTCGAGGAACCAGTCCTTACTAAACCGGTCCAGACCATCGATCCAAATACAACTACTGCAGCACCAGCAGTCAATGACACAGCCCCGCTACCTACAAAGAAGAAACGTAACTCTAAACAAAAAGAAACAGTACAAGTATCAAAGGATGACACACAGCAGCAGATTCACAGAACAAAAACCCAGACGCCCACATCCACATTTTCCAAAGACGAGCCTAGAAGACAGAAAGTCCAAGAAACACAAAAGTACGACACACAACCAGCACAAGAATTTCCACAAAACGAACACCAATGGTGGACAAACACAAACTACTATTCAGATACAGAGTACAACGACTGGGAAGTGCAGTTTGAAGGGGAGCACGGTTTCAGCGACCCGAATACAACTTCCAATGATGTCCTTCTGAGGACAACAAAGACAAATGTCTTAAAGAACGGTTTCCCCTCTTCTACAATAAATAAAATTTGTCAAATAAAAGTCCCAAAATAAAATAATTACCCTACTACTCCTACTACAACTATTTCCACTACTACTACTACTACTACTCCTAAAACTCCCCCCCCCCCCAAAAAAAAAAAAAAAAAAAAAGACAGAATGCAGTAGAGGAGATTTCAAACCTGCCTCAAGGCAAATGTAGGATTGTGAGTTAGATTAAGATTCGTCCACGAAGCTCTGGGGACACACCAGACAGAATGCAGTAGAGGAGATTTCAAACCTGCCTCAAGGCAAATGTAGGATTGTGAGTTAGATTAAGATTCGCCCTCGAAGCTCTGGGGACACACCAGACAGAATGCAGTAGAGGAGATTGGAAACCTGCCTCAAGGCATAATGTAGGATTGTGAGTTAGATTAAGATTCGCCCTCGAAGCTTTTACGAACTGTAGAAACATCAGGATAGAACCTAGTAATTCTTAGAGATTGATCAATGGAGGTATTACAATAGATTAATTATCAGCACGAGAGATTTTCTTAGAGATTGATCAATGGAGTTATTACTATAGATTAATTATCAGCACGAGAGATTTTCTTAGAGATTGATCAATGGAGTTATTACAATAGATTAATTATCAGCACGAGAGATTTTCTTAGAGATTGATCAATGGAGTTACTACAATAGATTAATTATCAGCACGAGAGATTTTCTTAGAGATTGATCAATGGAGTTATTACAATAGATTAATTATCAGCACGAGTGATTTTCTTAGAGATTGATCAATGGAGTTATTACAATAGATTAATTATCAGCACGAGAGATTTTCTTAGAGATCCTATAACGCCCTTACGGACCATAAGAGCAGAGATTGTGTGAATTGAACATAGAATTAGAAGCTAACCAATATAGAGATTGTCAAAGAACTTGATTATGATCACATAAGTTACTTGTTATAAACACCGCCGATTGGCTCTACAATGTAACGCTAAAGTTAACATCAGAATTGATAGAATTATCGAACATTGCTTGATTGAGTTAGAAGAGTGTTGTTATGCAATATGGTGATTACGAATAAAGACTGTTGAATTGTGTTGCTACAATGATAAGTTATGTGTGCCCATCTACCAAATGAGCGTACTAATGACAAGATATACAAATAATAGATGTTCAACAATATACAGCAACATAAAGTCTGCCCTATAGTCTCTTTCCGTCCTGAGTACGCAATATAATATTTGTTTGGGAATACGATTGTTTGCCATTCTTATTACGTAACTCGGCCAGTCTCCGACTCCTAAGTCTTGCCATGATGGATGGGACTGGTGGAATATCACAATATGAGGGTGAGCTTTGGTGTAGTTCACTTTTTTTTTGTCGGGGTTTTAAAACAACCAGTACACTACGTGTTGAGTGCATCGATCATGTGGTGTTGACTCATATCCTTCCGAAAACTTTGGTAGGCTCCTGAAATTGGACATACGTCCGTATGGACACCTGTGACATGACCACACTAAGGGGAGAAAAGCGCCACTGTCACCTGCCAAGTATGTCGTAACAGGCGACTAAGGAGGTTTTGGGGACAAGGTCTTCGTCGGTGTTAGGGAGTTCGTTCATCTGAACTGAAGCCATCTTCAACGCTATCGCTTCATAATCATACTGAGGAACGTAACTGAACACGCTGTAGTTGTCTGGTGTGCCATGCTTCATAATCATACTGAGGAACGTAACTGAACACGCTGTAGTTGTCTGGTGTGCCATGCTTCATAATCATACTGAGGAACGTAACTGAACACGCTGTAGTTGTCTGGTGTGCCATGCTTCATAATCATACTGGGGAACGTAACTGAGCACGCTGTAGTTGTCTGGTGTGCCATGCTTCATAATCATACTGGGGAACGTAACTGAGCACGCTGTAGTTGTCTGGTGTGCCATGCTTCATAATCATACTGGGGAACGTATCTGAGCACGCTGTAGTTGTCTGGTGTGCCATGCTTCATAATCATACTGGGGAACGTAACTGAGCACGCTGTAGTTGTCTGGTGTGCCATGCTTCATAATCATACTGGGGAACTATCTGAGCACGCTGTAGTTGTCTGGTGTGCCATGCTTCATAATCATACTGGGGAACGTAACTGAGCACGCTGTAGTTGTCTGGTGTGCCATGCTTCATAATCATACTGGGGAACGTATCTGAGCACGCTGTAGTTAGTTGTCTGGTGTGCCATGCTTCATAATCATACTGGGGAACGTATCTGAGCACGCTGTAGTTAGTTGTCTGGTGTGCCATGCTTCATAATCATACTGGGGAACGTATCTGAGCATGCTGTAGTTGTCTGGTGTGCCATGCTTCATAGTCATACTGGGGAACGTATCTGAGCATGCTGTAGTTGTCTGGTGTGCCATGCTTCATAATCATACTGGGGAACGTATCTGAGCATGCTTTAGTTAGTTGTCTGGTGTGTCATGCTTCATAATCATACTAGGGAACGTATCTGAGCACGCTGTAGTTGTCTGGTGTGCCATGCTTCATAATCATACTGGGGAACGTATCTGAGCATGCTTTAGTTAGTTGTCTGGTGTGTCATGCTTCATAATCATACTAGGGAACGTATCTGAGCACGCTGTAGTTGTCTGGTGTGCCATGCTTCATAATCATACTGGGGAACGTATCTGAGCACGCTGTAGTTGTCTGGTGTGCCATGCTTCATAATCATACTGAGGAACGTAACTGAGCACACTGTAGTTGTCTGGTGTGCCATGCTTCATAATCATACTTGGGAACGTATCTGAGCACGCTGTAGTTGTCTGGTGTGCCATGCTTCATAATCATACTGGGGAACTATCTGAGCACGCTGTAGTTGTCTGGTGTGCCATGCTTCATAATCATACTGGGGAACGTATCTGAGCATGCTGTAGTTGTCTGGTGTGCCATGCTTTATATTCATACTGGGGAACGTATCTGAGCATGCTGTAGTTGTCTGGTGTGCCATGCTTCATAATCATACTGGGGAACGTATCTGAGCACGCTGTAGTTGTCTGGTGTGCCATGCTTCATAATCATACTGGGGTACTATCTGAGCATGCTGTAGTTGTCTGGTGTGCCATGCTTCATAATCATACTGGCGAACGTATCTGAGCATGCTGTAGTTGTCTGGTGTGCCATGCTTTATATTCATACTGGGGAACGTATCTGAGCATGCTGTAGTTGTCTGGTGTGCCATGCTTTATATTCATACTGGGGAACGTATCTGAGCATGCTGTAGTTGTCTGGTGTGCCATGCTTTATATTCATACTGGGGAACGTATCTGAGCATGCTGTAGTTGTCTGGTGTGCCATGCTTCATAATCATACTGGGGAACGTATCTGAGCACGCTGTAGTTGTCTGGTGTGCCATGCTTCATAATCATACTGGGGAACGTATCTGAGCACGCTGTAGTTGTCTGGTGTGCCATGCTTCATAATCATACTGGGGAACGTATCTGAGCACGCTGTAGTTGTCTGGTGTGCCATGCTTCATAATCATACTGGGGAACGTATCTGAGCACGCTGTAGTTGTCTGGTGTGCCATGCTTCATAATCATACTGGGGAACTATCTGAGCACGCTGTAGTTGTCTGGTGTGCCATGCTTCATAATCATACTGGGGAACGTATCTGAGCACGCTGTAGTTGTCTGGTGTGCCATGCTTCATAATCATACTGGGGAACGTATCTGAGCACGCTGTAGTTGTCTGGTGTGCCATGAAGGCGATCTGTTAACTAAAATAATTGGACAATGTGGTAATAGATGAAACGCTTCCGAGTACACGTGTCATCAGAATACAATGGGCAGAGAACAGGCATGCACATTTGGCAAGAACATATTTCAGTGAACTGGTTACTGGATAACATCAAAACATGGCGAATAAAATATACTGGTTCAATCGTTGGTGCAGAATGAACAATATGGTAGAAAGTTGACTTACATGATTTGAAAGTCGCTGTTTTAAGATTAAACATCCATTGGGGTCACCATATTACGAACAAAGAAGTGGCCAGAAGATCAGGTATTACCAACATCAATCAAGAAGTGAAAAGATGACGTTGGAAATGGCTAGGCCACGTTCTACGAATGGAATGAACCAGGCATCCGCACCAGACATTAACATGGACACCAAACGAAGAAGAGATTGACGATTGGGGCATGGCGACGAACCATACATGATGAAAATATAGAGGCTGGCAGGTCTTAGCGACAGTTGTCCAGGCTTGCTCCATTGGATTGGTGGAGATCTCTAGTGAGAGCCATATGCTGCCATCGGGGAGTTCAGAGGTTTAAGATAGAAGAAAAAAACA